>CM048844.1:10785092-11153102 GCA_026545765.1 Plantago major | reverse complement strand
ATGACTCTCTAGGCGGGGAAACTCTCTTCGATCTTCGTTCTACTTTCTTGATACATAACAGCCCTGGGGATCTGATACTCTCTTACATCTTCTCTTTACTTTCCTGATCTCCATAACGACGGGATCACCGATACTCTCTTGGCGGCAAAAATGTCTTCGATCTTCTTTGTACTTTCTTGATCTCCATGATGGGCCGGGAGGGGTGGGGGGTCCGGCAGTTACTCTCTAGGCGGGGAAACTCTCTTCTATCTTCTCTTTACTTTCTTCATCCATAACGGGCCCCGGGGGGGGGGGGGGGGACCGTACCATGTAAAATTATGTTCGTAGAATAATAATGTTCGTCTTTGGTGGGGGCGACGCATACCACCGCGGGGTTGCTGAGAACCGGTGGGTTGGAAAAAAAACAAATGTAACATGTGAAATTACGTTTGTATAATGTTTGTGTGTGTGGTGGGGTGACCACATATCACCGCGAGATTGTTGGGAACAACCCTATTGATTGTGTTGTATACTTTTTTATTTTATTTTGGTTCCGTTTGAGGGATAGATTTTTTTATAAAAAAAATATGTACCTATTACTAATTAACAAGTCAGGTACTGTAGGACCTATTTTTACATTTTCTATAGTTAACATAAATAAACACTCAATGATATAATATTGGATGAAGAATGACTACCGACCGACACCACGACCAACGTTGTCTACAAGGAATTTTGACTATCTTATTTTCTCGATTAATTTATTTAATCCTCACATTTCTATTTATTATTAAAAGTAAACTATACCGTGGTGCCACGGGTTAGTACTAGTTTTACACTATATTAGAAGTATATAAGCAAACAAAGTCTTGTCGAAATAAATAACCAAATACTAATTATTACATCACAATCTTGTCCCATTAATTTCATTCTCTAACAATTTTCTTCATCGTCTTCTTCTCCATCTCCCCTCTGTATATATATTTTGTTGTACATGCTTTTGAAAACTCCGTTAGAAAATTAAGAGACGTGTTCTCAATTCGTCCCGTCCAATATATAGCAGGAATTATTAATGGTGTATCCTAGCTAACTATTACTACTATTACTACTACTACTACTACTACTTATGATCATTGATCATCATCACAGCTGGTATATAGATTATAGATTATAGAATATGAAAAACAACAATCAACAAGTTTAGTTCAACGCTTACAAGTTCATTGAACCTGGACTCACGTATCAAGCTCCCAAATATACAAGGTTAGTCTCTTTGGCCTTCTCTTCTCTCAAGTAATCTATCTGCCTTAATTTTTTTATTTAGTTGCAACCTTATAACTAATGTTCTTCCTATGGTTAATTATACAACAATTTGTGCTTGGAAAATAGTTATGCCGACGTGTGCTGATTTGTGTGAATTGATATATACGCGTGTATGATATAATGTTGTGCTGAAATTCTATTGGTTGTTGATTTTCATTATCCTATTTGCCTACAATGTGACAACTAAAATTACGAGGGCAGTTTTTCTTCATTGTCTCAATTTGTGATCTATCTTCTTTTTCATATTTGTAATTTTTTCTTTTTTTGTGAAAACCAACCATCTTGATTGTAATAACTACATATTTGGTTAGGATAATAGTATAGATATAGTGGAATTACGTGCAGATATGAGAGGCGTGCGGGGGTTGCATTTCAGAATTTGTGTATTTTATCTATGTATATTAGTTCTATAATTTTAATGTTTGTAAAATTTTAAATCAGGATTCACCCCCTAAATGTACTCCTTTGAGGCCGTTTGGTTTGAAAAGGTGTTTTACTATACGTAAATTCATGGTATTTGGGCCCGGACTAAAAAACAGGGTAATTGAAGTGGTATTTGTGTAGAAATATCATGTTTGGTAGTATTTGACGGAAATAGTATTTGATAGGGCTGAGCACCGGGCCAGACCCGACCCGATTTGACCCCACCCGAAAATGGACCGGTAGATAAAGGGTCACAGTTTATCGAGACCTGCATCAGATAGAATGGGGTCAACTGGACCGACCAGTAAATCCGGGCGGTCCGGCGAACATTTTGACCCTGTTGAGTGTCGATAAAAAAAAATGGACTAATTTAATAATTAGTTATTGCACATTACACAACAAAACTCAGAAACAAATAATTAGAAGTTAAACAACACCATTAAATTGATTCCATCAAATCAACACTATCTAGTACCTAGTCACTAGCACATGCACATCATTTTTCATTTCAAATTTCAGGAACTACTACACTAACAGAGTAGTACACTCACTTGGGTAAATTGGAATTTAAAAAATATTATATTCTTTTCTCTTTGTCCAAGTTTAAGTTAGTCAGTAGTAATAACACATGCAAATAGACTTAGTTTCGGTGTGGGAAAGATTGTTTTGACCCGACCCGACCCGAAACCCGAATTTTGGTAAAACATAGACCCGAGGGACCGAAAAAATGGGCCGGTCCGGGTCAGGGTAAAATTTGGGTCCGGTCCACTGATGCTCAGCCCTAGTATTTGATATTGAAATACCATGTTTGGTTCAAAACACCTATTTTTGAATTTCTAGTAATGTACAGTCGTATCCCTCCCAATTTATTACAGTGTATATATACATACATACATACATACATACAGACATACATATATGTGTGTATATATGTGTGTGTGTATGTGTGTGTGAACAACTATCGGAGTTATGCAATTGAGTACATAAATTGGACTTTAATTAAAAAAACCAACATGTCTTCCCAATTAAATTCAAGCCCTAATTCAACCCTCAACAAAATCAATTCATCATTAAAGAAACACAATATATATATATATATATATATATATATATATATATATATATGTATATATATATATGTATGTGTATATGTATACATGTATATATATATGTATGTGTATATGTATACATGTATATATATATATGTATGTGTATATATATATATATATGTATGTGTATATATATATATACATGTATGTGTATATATATATATATATATATATATATATATATATATATATATATATATATATATATATATATATATATATATACATGTATATATATACATGTGTGTGTGTGTCTTTCTTCCACAACTAAATTACAAGTCATAATTCAACCCCAACAAAGTCAATTCATCATTAAAAAACGATAACCAATCTTTCTTCATATTTTTCAATTAAATTAAAACATCAATTCGCACTAACTCAAACTCTATTTCAACCCGAAAAATGGCAATCCATTATTTGAAACGATATTTCTTATCGTCATATACTTCTTCCATTATTTATAACTAAATTCCACAATAAAATAATTATATCAATTCCCACTAACTCACGTTCTAGCTAGTTAATTTTATAGCCGGTCTGTATAGTATGAATGGAAATCTGAAGCCAAATAAAATAATTATATCAATAGTTTAACCAAATCTCCAACCCATACACTTCGAGCCAATTAGTCCAGCACGTACATGTTCAAATTGTGATCCTTCCGTTAGTTGCCAAGAATACAAAGAAGAAAGAAGAGTCCACAGCCTTTCTAATAATTAATCTCCTCCTCCTCATCATCATCATCATCATCATCAAGGATAAAGAGGTGAATGATCTGGGCTTGAGGGATAAAGATGTAATTGCATAAAATATGTATTTTGGGACCAAATACCATATCTCAATAACCCACTCTAGGTGGGTAATTGTAGATGGTATTTCGAAGAATAAATTTTGAGGGTCAGAAATTCCAGTATTTGATGAATTTGGATTTTCTGCGGACTTTGGTATTTCAGATTTGTGCAACCAAACGTGATATTTCAAATGGTGTTTTCCAAATACTATCAGAAAACACCCCAAACCAAACGGACTAGTTTTTCAAATGGGGAATTTCATTTTTTCAGACTATTATGGGTGTTTTCAGGATCATGTTTATCTATCTTACAACATAATATAATGTACCTATCACGATATTTTAATATTTCATTGAATTAAATGCTTTAAATATTTCAGGAGTATTATACTTGTATTAAATGATTTAAATATTGCACTGTACTACGTATGAAGTATAATAATGACGCATATAATATTGTGTCATATACTAAACCTATAGACAAGGTAGTTGACTATGATAATTAGTACTAATATAAAATAGACAAGTTTCATCCATGTGTGTGTCATAACTGGTATAGTATAAAAAGAGTAATACGTACCACGGATGATTTTGAATCTGAATTCATCATGTCTTTATATTTGTGTTGTTTGCAGACTATTTACAGATAGAATTATGAAAAGCTAGCACAGCGTGACACTTCAAAAATCTCGCCTTAATGTATTTTCTGCCAGCTGTCATTCCAAATAAATTTTCCACCTAGAGTCCTGAACATAACAATGTACTAATGCAATCCCATTTTTTCTATAAAAATCCCTTAATTCCATGGTCCCCTCTATACTAATTAATTAGTTATAATTAGGATATATAATCCCCTCTGAAAATATTTAAGTACAGTTTCAGATTCCATAGAAATAAAAGAAAGAATTTCATACACATTTATCTAATCTGCAGGTTCTTAGAGTTGATACACTACCTACAGACTGATTCCGAGTTCAGCTTTCCGAAGCCAGTTTATTTTTTAATTTTCTCCGAATGGAACTGTTATTTTAACCTTTAATAACAAACATAGTATCACACATATATATATATATATATTCGGCAGCTAGCATCGATCATCAAACGTACCGATGGAGCAGCTGACGTATATAAGCCTGCCCATAATCTCGCATTCTGTCTCTTTCTTTTACAAGTAGGACTACTAATAAATAATATTGAAACTATATAAGTATATATTATACAGTACGTATTATTATCATAATGACGTACAGTATATTTTTATAATTACATAGTTCAGTTAACTACTTGAAGAACCATAATGCTCAAGAGTCATTTGCCTCAGTTATTAATACTACTCTAATCTCGGATTAACGCGGGAACAGGGATTCGATCTTGGAAATGGTTGGTTAATAACCATAACCATAACCGGCCAATAACCATCAGCTTTTCCTGAACGGTTATTAACCGTAACCGTTCAGCAACCGACCAGTTGCAACCATAACAGGTCTGGTTTTCGGTTACGGTTACGGTTAAAAACCATAATCGTTTTATTTATTATTTATTTATTTTTTAACTTGACTATTCTGTTTTTCGAGCACAAAATTTTGAAATTAGTACGAAAAAGAAAATGGGCAGAAATTGAAATTTTGAAAACGTTATAGCTAACGTGATTGGATATCGATTGAAGAATAGAATAGATGCATTAAACCGGAGAATATAATAGAATTGAACAAACCATCGACGATAGATGTAAATCGCATCAAACGGAAGTAGATGTCATTTACATCATTCAAATCCTCATAACGAGTTAACATCCATAAATTCTAAGCAAAACACAACGTAACACAAGTGGTTGGCCTAAATCAAAATGATGCTTCTTATCCATTTATCGCTCCACTTCCATTCTTCATTTTCTCCACCTGAAATTAAGCAAAAGTGAAAATAAGTAAAATGTATCTTTTTATCCTCAACTAGAAATAGATACACACCTATGCCAGAACATAGAAACATCCAAAGAAGCAATTTTTCTCAAACTCTTGCAAGAACACACCTTTAAGCTAATTTCTTTCTTGATTGTCCCAAAAAACATAGAAACATCCAAAGAAGCAATTTTTCTCAAAGATAGACCATGGTTCCTTATCTTTTAGCAGCACTACACAAAAGTACATTACACAAAATTACTTCTAACACATAATATAGTATTAAAATAGAATACCAATTACAGAACCAAGAACAAGAATAGAACAACAATACACAAAACGAGCAACACTCTGTTGAATCCTGCCCTCGCTCAGAAAAAACTGCTAGCTAGCATCGAACAATAAACAAGACAAAATTTCACAACACAACAATAAACAATTACGAAATCAATGTACGAAATATCAAAGAAATCAAGGCACACTAACATCAAACAACACACTAACATCGATCACAATGTTGACCCATATCAAGATGAAATCAAGAACGAAATTTCAAGTCCGAATTTGACATCAGAATAAATATTGAAAATAGTAGGCATTTCACTACAAACAACGCGAGCAACCCCTCCCCTTTCCGCAACAGCAAGGGAAATTGAGTATATCTCAATCAAACATAATCAGTCGACATACATAATCAGCCGACCGTATCTAATCAAGTCTGAATTTAGTATAGAATTGACGAAATCAAGACGAAATTTCAAGTCCAAAACGAAATCAAGAACGAAAGATAAGGCAATTTCTACAAACCTGTTCGAATTGAGTATGAAATTAACGACGAGATCTGGGATCGAAGTTCATGGCGGCACGACAGAGTAGCAGAGAGCCAGAGACGAAGGCGGAGTGGCAAGTGAGACTGTGAGACGAAGGCGAGTTGCAGTCTTGCAGAGAGCTAGAGAGTCGTGAGCTGTGACTCACATTAGGCGCCGGTTACCTCCTGCCATGGAACGCCTTCATCACGGCTGTTGACTACTTCACCTACCTCTACCCTTTGGTCTCGAGCTTTTTCTTAGGGTTTACAGGATTTTGTTCCTGAAAGCTAGCTTTTGCGGAGTGTGAGTCTGTGAGATTGGAGAAGAGATGAAATGATTTTGAAAAAAAACCTATCAATAACCTAAACCATGGTTATTTCCGGTTTTATGATCGAACCGAAACCGGTCAGTAAATTTTTCGGTTCCGGTTATGATTATAGTTATTATTTATTTGGTGATGATCATGGTTATAACCGAAATTGGAATAATGGTTATGGTTATTAACCAATCAATTCCAGGCCCAGCTTCGATGCTCCCTCATTAATTATTCAATTAAACCATTAATTAAACTGAACCATAATTGGCCACAAAGTTAGCAAACTCTTAATTAAAACTCGATCATGAGAATTTGTTGATACAAGTACAACTTTGTGTATAAACACGGTTTCATAAATTATTGTAAAATTCATGATTTTTGTAAACATGAAAAAATGTCATATGCTTCCGTTCAAGTGTGTGACACACTCATCTAATTTACGGTTTAATTAATATTTGATCTCAGGACTCACAACTAGGGTGATTAGAGCAGCTCCACCAGTGTTGCAACGCTGGTGGAGCGCTAGCTCAGACTCCAGCGGAGTCTGAGCCAGCGGCCCAGCGTTGTTTTTTGCCCATTTTTGCTTTTTTTTTTTCTTTTCTCTTTTGTTTTAATTGTTTGTTGTTTTTCTGAATTTCTTCCCTTTTAATTTCTTTTCTTTTAACTTCTCTTCTACTTTTCTAAAATTTTAACTAAATTATTTCTTTTATTTTATTGCTTTGTTTTTTTTAATTATTGAAACTAAAATTACAAGTAATATATTGTTTTCAAATTTCATTATTACAAATATGATAATAATATCCGTAGCAATATAAAATGTAATTATACATTACTTATAAAATTTAAAAAATATATTATTTGAATTTAAAATCACACTTGTAGAAAAGAAAATACAGACACTAAAAACATAAAAACGCACTTGCAAAATGTAAACTAGATTAATGACCCATCCTTACGATTTTCCCATACGTGCTCGATCAGGTCTTTCTGCAATACATTCGCTTTAGCATGATCAAGTAATTTTTATTTTCAAGTAATATATTTAAAAAACATTAGTGAGATTTTGTTATAATTAATTAATAACATTTAAAATTAATTCAAGAATAAAGTTTAAAAGGAAATGAGAAAAGAAAATGATATGAATAATTAAATTTGAAAGAAATGTTAAAAGAAAATAGATTTTGGGACTCACTGTTGGAGTAGAGAATTGTGAAGAGTTGCAAAGTGAGTTGCAGTGAGTGCAATACTGATGTGACGGAGAGAGTGGCTTGCAGAGAGTTGCAACTGCTGGAGATGTACTTACAAATATTTTGTTATAAGAGTCAACTCACTTGTACACCAACATTTTTTTGATCCTGATTAGTACAACCTTATCTAGTGTCGTGCAATAATCTTCAATTATTGATCTTTAATAATCTGAATTTGTCAACTCTTCTGGCGACTTGTTTTACAAATTATGTTCACTGAGGCAAACTATATTGAATTTGGTATTTTATACCATCTACATTCATTCATACTTTTGGGATGGTTAGACATTTTCCTACATGTTGACTTTTGGAATCTGGATCTTTATAAATATAGCACATAAGTGAACACTAGAGTGATAACATAGCCTCTTTTAGCCACTTCTTGCTTCATACAAGTTCTTTGGTGATTAATTCTTTTAAACTGTGCTACATTTATTTTCCTTATATTTGATGATTTTTCTCTTGAAATAATTTAACATTCTGTAAGTTGTTTTTCGAAATATTGGCAAGGCGGAGGAGGAGAGGGAGGGGGTGGTTAGCGAGGCATCTAAGATTATGTTTCGAAAAAGTTACCTCCATATTTTCGTATTTTTCAGAATTATTCTTATTTTCACTTATTTTCTTTTTAACTCTCATTCTAACCTAATCGCCCCTTATTGTTCTAAATTTATTGTATGAATATAAGTATAATGATCAAGGGCGGATGGGAGGGCGTGTGGGGGAGGGGGGTTGGTTCGTTGTTGCCGGGCCCCGAATTTTATGTCTTTTTTTTAAAAAATTACTTGTACTTTTTTGTATTTTCTCAAAATCAGCTTGTTATTCTTGAATTTTATTTCTGACTCAGCTTCTCACATGAACATCATTTCTTTGCTAATGATTGTGTCAGCTTCTTTCCCTAGAGTGGCACCATGACCGGTAGCCGTATTGGAGACGCGGGAGACGACATTGGCAGTGCAGTGTCTTCACGTCGTCATGGGAATAATGAGCCATACATTCACAAGGTGGGAGTGCCACCAAAGCAAAGCCTCTTCAAGGAATTCGCCTTCACTTTCAAGGAGACTTTTTTCCACGACGATCCTTTGAGGCCTTTCAAGGACCAATCCCCCTGGAAGAAAGCTAAGCTCACGATCCAAGCTGTTTTCCCAATTCTTGACTGGGGTAGACGGTACAAGCTATCCATGTTCAAGGGTGATCTTATTGCTGGCCTCACCATTGCAAGTTTATGCATCCCTCAGGTAATGTGATAAACAATATCTGGATACTATTAGTTGCCATAGCCAGGGACGGATCCTGATTTTTATTTCGCAGTGTTATAAGATTTAGGCTCTGTTCTTTTCAAATTTGAAATTTACCGAATCGAACCGAATCGAATCGAATGAATCAATGGAATCGAATCGAATCGAATCAAATCAAACGAATAAATCAAACGAACTAAAATCAAACGAATCAAGAAATTACATTTGTCCCATTTTTAATAATAATGAATACTACATCCGGTCCATTAATAAATTAAGGAGACTTTTTTCGGACGTTGATCAGATTACTATAAATTACACGACAAAAGAATATAATAAAATTATATTATAAAAATAAATTAAGTATATTTGATTAACATAACTTTGTTTTATACTTTTTTGTGCGTAATTTGTAGAGTTTGGTTTGACTTTAGTTTGGTATAACTTGTTTTTTATTTATTAAGTTTGAGAAAAAACTCAACGTATGCTTCTGAGTTTACTTCTATTGTTCTAATATCTTCCAATAAAAGAACATGTCGATTTTTTGTTAGAGATGTATGTACAAAGTATGTGAACCAGTTTGAATGGTACTCTCAGGTTCCTGTAGTTTCTTATCTTAACTCAACTTTTACGGTAGAAAAGAAGGGTAATTCGAATCGTAACTATACTTTTTATTTCATTGATCTACTAAAAGTCGTGTTAAAAAGAAAGAAAGAAAAGGTTGAAAATATCTCAACTGGATAAATTTTCTTATTTTCCTCGCATAAAAGATGGGTTGTGTAAATAAATGATAAAATATTATTAATAATAATAATAATAATAATAATAATAATAATAAGTTAATGAACTTAAGAGATGAATCAAGAAAGTTGAATCAAGAGAGCGAATCAAGTCGAAATCGAATCAATCGAATCGAATCGAATCGAATGAAGTTGAATGTAGCCTTAATATAAACGGATTAATTACATCCCTTTCTGTAAGTTCGGTTTTTTAGATAAGATTAAATTCTCACGTTGACACCAGAGACTTTGGTTCACTAACCAGACCTGTGATTCTTTTTTTGATAAACAACCAGACCTGTGTTGGATGATTAGATTCTACTTATTTCGACAAGTTGCGATTTGTGAACACATAATTATTTACATATGTTACTTCATTGACAAATTCTAATATTCCATGATTTTCATGCAGGACATAGGTTATGCAAAGCTTGCAAATATGGATCCACAGTATGGACTATGTATGTTTATTTATCCTGATTTCGGACACGAATCCTGTTATCAAGTACTTAACACTTGCCAAACTAAATTTCTATTGCTACCACAGATAGCAGTTTCGTTCCACCACTGATTTATGCTTTCATGGGAAGCTCAAGAGACATTGCAATCGGCCCTGTGGCCGTGGTGTCTCTCTTACTTGGGACAATGCTTCAAAAGGAGATCGATCCTAAGACACACAGGGAAGAGTATGAGCGCCTGGCTTTTACTGCAACCTTCTTCGCTGGAGCCACTCAGTTCATTCTTGGTTTCTTCAGGTACGGTCAATGGTCTGATTACAAACCTGCAAACAAAATGCTTAAAACTGTATTGACAAGAAATTGTGCATATATCGTGTCTTATTCTTCAGGTTGGGTTTCTTGATTGATTTTCTGTCACATGCTGCTGTGATCGGGTTTATGTCCGGAGCAGCAATTACTATCAGTCTTCAACAGCTCAAAGGCTTGTTGGGAATAAAGAAGTTCACCAAGAATGCTGATATAGTCTCGGTCATGCGTTCTGTATTTTCTGCTGCTCATCATGGGGTGAGAATTTTGCGTTGTCTTATGGATTTCTAGAGGTGATTTAGATGCCAGAATTATTAATATTTCATCTGTATGTATGCTTTCCAGTGGAACTGGCAGACTATTGTAATAGGCGTCACATTCTTGGCATTCCTACTCCTTACTAAGCATATTGTAAGAAGTCTAACTAAAACGTCCTATTCTTTCGCTTTTGATTTCCATTACCGGAGCGTAGTTCCTTATCTTTAAACTTTTACTACTTTTGATGGATCAGGGGAAGAAGAACAGGAAATTATTTTGGGTTCCTGCAATAGCTCCATTGATTTCAGTGATTATCTCAACCTTCTGTGTATATATCACTCGTGCTGATAGGGAAGGCGTTGCAATCGTGAGTTTGACCAGATTTCATATTTCATAAATTAACTCAATTTTTTCTAACTTCTCCTTGAAATGATCTTGTATTCTATTTGAAGGTGAACCATATTGAACAAGGTGTCAACCCTTCATCTGTCAATCGAATTTATTGGACGGGAAGCTACCTAGGCACAGGTTTCAGGATCGGAGCTGTGGCAGGAATGGTTGCTCTTACGGTAAATGAATTGAAAAGAAAAGAGAAAATCACTTTTTTAGCATAACTTGTTCTGTGTTGGTATTCATGAAGTTAATTCGGTATAAATTCAGGAAGCAGTAGCTATTGGTAGAACCTTTGCAGCAATGAAAGACTACCATCTGGATGGTAACAAAGAAATGGTGGCATTAGGCACAATGAATATCGTTGGCTCAATGACATCTTGCTATGTAGCCACAGGTTCTTTTTCGCGCAGTGCTGTAAACTTCATGGCAGGATGTAACACGGCAGTGTCCAACATTGTGATGTCTTTAGTCGTGATTCTAACCCTTGAAGTGATCACCCCGCTGTTTAAGTACACCCCTAACGCAATATTGGCTTCCATCATCATATCCGCTGTGGTGGGGCTATTCGACTACGAAGCCATGATTCTTGTTTGGAAGATTGATAAATTCGATTTTGTTGCTTGCATGGGAGCATTCTTTGGGGTGGTTTTCATTTCTGTTGAGATAGGCCTTCTCGTTGCGGTAACTAAATACTGCTGTTAATTTATCTTTTGTCCAAGTCTACCTGACATTTCGTAATTTGAAGTTTTAAATGTTTTGTCATTTAACAGGTTATAATATCGTTCGCCAAGATTCTACTCCAAGTAACAAGGCCACGAACCGCTGTACTAGGTAAAATTCCAAGGACGACCGTGTACAGGAACATTCAGCAATATCCAGAAGCAACCAAGGTTCCTGGCGTTGTGATTGTAAGAGTTGATTCTGCAATCTATTTTTCAAACTCTAACTACATAAGGGAAAGGTAAAGACGTTTAATGTTAGTGATTGCCAATTATGACTCTTTGTTTGACCGAAATTAACTAGATTTCTACCTAGCAGGTTATTGAGACTGCTAGCAGATGAAGAGGAAACACTCAAGGAAAACAGCCTGCCTCGGATCCAGTACTTGATCATTGAAATGTCACGTAAGGAACACACATTACACGTTCTTCATTCACTTCCAGTACCGAAATAAGACTAAAACATCATATGCATCTGTTGCAGCTGTAACTGACATTGATACCAGTGGCATTCATGCCATGGAAGATTTGTATAAGGCCCTGCAAAAGAGAGATATTCAGGTACCTACTTAATTACCAAGTTAGTGTTATGAGTTCAAATGAAACGAATAGAGCGAGAGCAATCGAGTATTAAACAAGGTTCTTTGTTCTTGTTCACTCGTAGCTTGTTCTAGCGAATCCAGGGCAGCAAGTACTTGACAAGCTACATGCAGCTGAATTCGCGGACATGATTGGAGACGACAAGATTTTCCTCACCGTGGGAGATGCCATCACGATTCTGGCTCCTAAGTTGGAGCCTTAAAACAGTTCTAATCAAGATTTTCCTAAGTTGTAAAGAAGTTTTTTCTTGTTTTTGTGGATGTTAAATTTTTGTGTGATAAACTTGAGAAGATACACTACTGTAATATTCGTTTGATTTCTCAACCAAACTGTATTTTGTTGGGCAAAGGAAAGATTTTCAGAGTATTGTTTACAACTATGAATAAGCTGTAAGCATAACAGTTTTTTAACTTAAATTGACATTACAAAACCCTAATCATGGAGAATGTACATCGCGTGAAGCTTGATGTACAAATATATGAAGCGTAAAGGGGGAAGGCAGTGCCACGCTTTATTCAACGACCTTGATAGAATTTGTGTGAGCGTCTGGAGCGTCTTGATCAGATAAAAGAGCATCTGTCTGTATTTACATTTCCAGTCTTTCATCTTCTAGATTTTCCATCTCAGTCCTTGAACTCCAGAATTCTTATTTCTTGTGGCCAAGTCCTCCACCTCTCAGTATTCACAGAGTGATCCCTGCATTCTAATTTTTATTACCTGTAAATCGATGGTCAAATTGATTCGATTCCGGGATTTTATTTTATCAAAGTGTCGTATTTCTAAGCCCTCGAGGAATTCCCTCTAAGGCGTCATTTTCATTATTTAAGTTAATTGCTCAATAAATGACTGTTACAATATAGAAATTGAGAGAAAACTATATTTGCATAGATGAATGAATGGAGTAGTAATAATAGTAAGAGTACAAGAAATAGAAAGCTACATATGCTTATATAAAAATATAAATCAACTATCTAATCTAACTAGGAAATGAAAACTAAGTTAAGATATCTAATACAAAACGTAATATGATAAAATACGAATTAGACTAAGAGATGAGTTCTTCTTCAAGTTGAAGTCGGGTCTTTTTATATATCTTGACAATGACCGTAGAACTAAGAATAATATTTGTGGTATTTATATCAGAAATCCTAGTTATACTTGGACATTTTTTTTATGTTTAAACTTTTATTTAAGTAGAATCATGTTCGACGTTGAATAATGTGTTACATCACAAGAACCCTAGTTCATTTAATTGATTTTCCCATCTTTTTATTCAATTTCGTGCCAACTCAATGTCTAAGGTAATCCTTAGAGGATTAGAAGTCGTCTTCGATGGATTCTTTCACAGTTTTCATCAAACACCATGACAGCAAAATATCCATGACAGATTGATCAGCAACATCAGTAGACAGAAGATCAATTCAGTTAATAAGCAAACTAATCAATGATGTATCAAAACAAAGGCAAAGTTCATCGATATGCCTCCTATTTAGTAATAACGAACCTCACACTCCCTGAAGCCCAAGGAAAAGCTAACAATTTCGCTATTTTTATCCAACTCGTACCACGTTTAAGATGAAGTTCCTTCAATTGTGACCCATTCTTCAGCAGAAACCTAGCTAGATTGAATTGATGGGATCTCCACCAAAGCACATGAACTCGACTTTCTTGAGGTGAGAAACAATATAGGATGGAATGGACTCCACAGCATTGTAATCATAGCCATCTTCCACCACCTCGTAATTGTCCTGATCCTGAGGACAAGAGCACATATAGACGAAAGCTCTATTAAGCATCAATAGCATTACAAGCAAAGAACTGAAAAAACAGGAATTAAAAGATCTTTTTAATACATTTAGCACTACGTCAGAATTAATCATTGTGGTCCATATCCTCAGAGTATGATTGATCAGGATCAGGGTGCTGCCAGAAACCAAAGTAAGCTTAGGTGAAAGCAATATTATGAAAAAGAACATAAGTCAGAAACTAGCTAGGGAAAAAATTGTAATTTCTGGCAGAAGAAGAAGATGATATCAATATAGTGAAAGTATGTATGTCCTAGAGACAACCATTATTAGGATTAATATGTACTTGATCACATTCAGTTTATTTTATTATATGAGATATGATATTTATTTGGCATTGCATTTATTGAATTAATTATTTGGTTGTTTGAATTATTCTATAAGATGTTCCCATGGACTTTATGTTCTCACTAAGTATGTGAGAACTTGAGTGACTAAGCATAAGTCCTAAAATCGCCCCAATCGATGGTCATTGAGATATGAGATATCAATGATGCATATTAAAGATTGGCGTGTAATTCATCATATTCTTAGAGAATGTAGTAGTTCTCACGACTACGAATAACTTGGCTATTCATGATGGACACATGGACACTTTAGAGAGTGTTGGTATACCCAACCGAGAAACCATTTGATAGATTCTATTTATGTGTCTATGGAAGTATCGGTGTGTAGGGTGATGAAGTAGTCGCTTTGATACTTACTACATGTCTGCGGTGTTGTGCTTTGACCATGACCAATGCTTGCACTCCTAGATAGGGTAGACACGGCATGTGTTGGGCATCACGAAGCATATGGGGAGTAGTTGAGCAAGATAGGATTCATTCATAATAGATTTTAGAGATAATACTTTAGTTCTCATAATTAGTGTGATCGTTAGTCATTGGCCAATGCAAAAGGGATGTATTCAAAATAGTGTTTGAATATGATCATAGATCAACTAATAAGAATGAGAGATAAATGAATAAGTTATTGGAACAGACACAATATCAAGTTCTAGACTTATTCGTGAATGAAAGGACCGTATCATCACGAGCCCTACATTACAGGTGGTTTGTATATCCTTTCAAACGTTCCTTGTATATTAATAATGTCTGGTAAATTGTCTAGGAATTTCACTAAGACCTTGATTTGATTAGTGCTTAATATACAAGGCCCCATATATGATGGGTATTATGATAAATTATGTATTAATTGGATTAGTAATAATTTATTATGAGAATTATTAAATTAGATTTAATAATATAATGTTTTGGGCCAATTGAAAATGAAGTCCACAAAGATCACAAAAAGATATAAGCAGGTTGGGCCTGATGAGAATCGAACACTGGACCTCAAATCCATAACCAAACTGCATGGCCAACTGGGCTGGACAAGAGTTTGTTATGCATTGGGTTCTTTTATTTCTTGGCCGATTTTGTGGCAGACAAAATCATATTATCTTCCGTTTCCTTGTGGGATCAAAACTTAGAGTTTGACATAATAAGGAGTTTGTTTCCACGTTGATTCAGTGATCTCAAAACATTATATATATAGACCAAGTAGTCTTCATAATTCTCAATCAATTCATTCTTGACATTGAATACTCATTAAATAGTTTGAAGAACCTCCTAGCGTTCTTGGTAGAATTAATCCCTGTGGATACCGAGGTTGAGGAATAACAAGTCAATCTGGATCATAATAAGGTGTTGAATCAAGTTGAGCAGAGGAGTTAATTGAAGATATCACTCCCGAGGAACTTGAAGAGATTCGAAGATCGGAAGCTGAAGCAGAGGAGCAATTGAAAGTCAGTCTTGAAGTTCACATTGATCCCGAATGGAATTGCTTTTGCTGGAAGTAGCCAAGTAAGTACAATTACAGCTCTATACATGTTCGCGTTGAATAATCGTTGTCAGTAAGATTAAAATTTTCGAAATTCCGCTGCGTATACTATCGTGTTACATCTTACGTTTTCTTACATATAGGAATATAAGTAATTTAACCACTTACCATCTCAATAGTTAGATATTTCAGCAAAGGTACCGCATGAAGCAACTGTAATAGGAATTCAGTATGATCAGAATCGTCGTACCATTTCTCACCAGTCAGTTCTAGCTGTCCCAGCTTATTGAACATAGGAAGTTGAGGATGTGAAGCTGATCCAAACCCAATCAACTTCATAGAGTTCATGGAAGAAGGTACAATAAAAATGTGAAGAGGCAGGTTCAACTTTCATACGCAAACATGGAAGATAAAAAGATCAATGAAAAGATGTCAATCACTTAAGTTTTTTGTACGGATAAGGCAGTTTTAACTTTTATCCCCATGTTTGTTTACTCAACGGAAAAAACAAGCTTAGGTTTTTCACACACCTTCGCTACATGATCATGTAATATCAATTTCCTTAAACTTGGAAGCTGGCTCAATAACCTTCGAACCCGTAATGCATCCTCTCTAGAATAGTCACCGTCCAAGTCTAATGTCATTAGTGTTGCACACTAAACTGTTGATCCAGTAAATAGAAAATTCTCTTGGAATAGACCAGTGTAATTAAACTTTTCAACCGTTGCTCCAATGATCTTGATAATGAAGTCATCATCTTCATCACCATTTGATCTAAACAGTATATCACTCAATGAAGGAGCATGAAAGTCCACAGATCTCACTTTCAACCATCTGCAGGCTGTTAGCTGAAGTGTTTTGAGCACAGGGTAAGAAAATACCAGTGTGTTTATAGTAGAATGATGATCATTCAGAAAATGAACATCCATAAGATACAACCAGGTGAGGTTGGGATATAAGATATTCTGCGGAACTTTGAATGTGCAATACGATAATAGTGACAACTCTTGCAATGATGTGCAATTCAAAAGACTGCGGGATAAGATGAACATATCAGGAGTGTAAGACTCAGCTAGAGAAAACAGTAAAAAATTCTCAATGTCACGGCTGAATAAAGCAGATATCCATGTCGCCAACCGATTTACATTGCCAAATGCAGAACAGGAGAGTTCAAAGCTTCTTATGTTTGGTGAAAGGAGAAGTATCCTGTGCACGTAGCGGATAAAATCAACCTCATCAAACTCTTTTCTCACACCACAACCATCATCAATGTTGATTTTGTAAGCAGATGTCCATTTGTATTCCCAAGCTTTGGACAGAACACATGTTTGGACTGCATTCTTTGTGGGAAGGCAGGAAAGAATTTGACTTGTGATCCCATCCGGTAAATTGCTAATGCGATCTTTATTGTCAGACTCACTAATCTTCTGAGATTTCCTGTTCCCACTCATACTACCTCCACCTGATCAGCTCATGACTTTACTAACAGAACCTGAAATTACAATATAAAGAAAAACTGCATAAGATAGACCCAAAAGGCAAAACATTTTCATAAACTAACAACAATAAGACCTTACCCCAAATAAAGTTAGCTTATGAGAAATTGATCCAGTCAGCTGCAACCTAATGAGGACTTGGAGAAAGTGGAGGCCTGTAAATGGGTTTTAAAATCAGTTTTGAAGTCTTTCTCTTCTTGTAAGCTGATCCACTCTCTGATTTCTCTTCTCTTTATATTGATAGAGAAGCTCGCTTCGATATCTTCAACATTAAAGTCTTTCACTTGGGGCTAACTTACAGTTCATGTTTTCAAGATTAATAGTAGAAATATGGAAAAGTGAATTCTTTCATTGACTGGCTCTACGTTTTCCATCCTCAGATTTTTGTGGGGAGAAATGAGAGAATGTCAGTTATAAGAGAGTCTGGTAAGTTGGTAAAGAGGTCCTCATTGTCACATTCATGACTAGTCTTTTGAGATTTCCTGTTGCCTGATGAGCTCATGACTGTATCAGCTGAAATTACAATACAGATCTGAATAAATAAGTTCCATCTGTGCGTTAATATTGTTCCCACAAATATCATTTCAACTTTATAAAGCGAACTGTGCGTTAATATTGTTATTAGATTTGCGCATTGCTCAAACTTTAAAGCTCGAATCTGAACTATACCGAATCAAAACGCAGAAATATATATTTAGAAAAACATTAGTATGGGTTTTAGTTCAACCAAACAAGAAATATGTAATACTCCCTCCATTTCAGAGAAAGTGTTACAACTTTCCGTTTCCGGCGTTTCACTAAAAGTGTTACGATTTCCATTTATGGAAATTAGTTAAATAATAAAACTCCCTACCTTTCAATTTTATTACAATATGTCACTCAGTTAATCTCTAATAATCAGGGGACCACTTGTACTTTCTACTTTTTCTTAAAATTGGTGCAAATCTAAATTGTAACACTTTCTCTGAAATGGAGGGAGTATTAACGATCCAAATCTAGAAAGAGATGCTCGGTAAAATCTTAAACAGAATTAACTAAACTAAGTTCTTGAAGAAGAAGAAGAAGAAGATGATGGCGCATAAATCATTCCACTATGTGATCTTGTCAAACCGTATAGCTTGTGGCTGTATTCTCTGGAGTCTGCAACTTGTTTGTAGTTTCTGTAAATCGTCATGAAAACTTTCATCACAAGTAAGCTGTCTGACCCCGCCTGATGCCTTGATCCAATGGCTCGCTGCACGCCCAACCGTGTTGCCACCTTCTCAAGACCCCCGTGGATTCCTAAGCTCCGCGCGATTAGTTTTATATCGAATGTACCCAATCCGAAGTGCTCACTCATTAGCTCCATGAAACTATCAACATCGTTTGGCAAGTACTGCCCTCTAATGTTCTTGATCAGGAAAGCAAAATCATAGGAGCCTTGGAATGTGGCCCACATCACTTGTTTATGTCGCAAGAAGTCCAAGATCGGACGAATTCCCGAGAACAAACTTCCACAAGTCTACACCACACAACTTGTTGATGTTGAAGTCTATGCCTTGATTGCGAAGCATATCGATGGATTCTTGGTTGTGGAGATCCATTGATGGGTCGAAATCGCGGAAGTTGAATTGCCAAGTGTGCATAATACCTCGTGAATCGCTTAAAGTTAGACCGAGCTGGATGAGCTTCAACGAGTCCGCATTTTTCTTCATTGTATGATAGTATTCTTCGGGACATGTTGCATAGTGGTGCTTTGGCATATTGGATGTGAACACAGTGTCAGGAAACTCGGTGTCGAGGGCGGCAAGACGACAGTCGATTTGGAACAAGTAATTGTGAATGAGAGAGATTTCATAGTCGAAATTGTAGTTCCAAACCTGACGAACAACATCAATAGTACTCAATGGATTATACATGGTGGATGTCTATTTTTGTTTTTGGTTCTGAAAGAAATTGAGCTGATCGAGCTTGCAAGCTTGTGCTTGAAATTACTCAAGAAAGAATGTGACTCGTGAGATGAGAATTGAAAGGAAGCTAGATTATTTATAGGAGCATGTGATATCCGAATTAACGTACTCAGCTAGGAAATATTTATTACTCCTACCTGGCTAAGGACATGAAGATTGTGGTCGTTAAGGAAATTAAATAACTAATCTTTTAGCCGTTTATCCTAGTTTAGCATGTCATATCCGTACTAAACTTGGAAAGATTTACTACTTCTACCGGGACATGAAGATTGAGGTCGATAAGGAAATAATTGATCGGCAACAAGGAATTAAGGAAATTGTGTTTTTAGCTTTAAAAACCAGCCGACTTATCCCAGTACCGGCCTTATCCTAGTTTTAATCAAATATACTAATCTCTTTCCTTTCCTCTTAAAACTCAATTTATTTTACCATATACTCCCTGCTCCAGATCTCTACTCTACTTTCCCTGTTACATTTTTCTCAATCAACCCTTATAAATTTTAACCTCCGAGTACTTAAATGACAATAGTCAAACACAAAGTATCATAGAGATGGTGTCTAGATAATTTATTTAGAAAAAATCTATATTTTTAATAATACAATCCCAATAATATAATTATGTTATTAATCAAAACGTTTATGTTGTTAACAAAATAAATCTTTGTGAAAAAAACACCAATGTTGAGAACGTAGGTATTTTGATTAATAACATCGATAATTTTTTTAACAATATAGGTCCGTCTCTAGATAAATCGTCACTCGTAAGAATTACTCATAGTCAAATATTAAGTATTATTTTTGAATTTGCATTATATTATTTTAAGAGTAATTCGATGTTAAAGTTGAACTTGTACTATATAGCAAACTAGCTGAAAAGCTAGCTGGTATTTTAATTTAGTGGTTAGAAGTGATAAAATTGGTGATTAGGAGGTGATTAACTATTTGAAGCTAACTGATTTTAAATGTAAGTGTTTAGCAAAATTAGCTGATAAACTAGCTGGTATTTTGTAAAATGACATAAAATGGCATTATTCTTATTTTTATTTTCTTTAACCTTTCTCATCATATTATTAGTCTATAGTTTTTTAAATAATAGTACATCACATTTTGTCCAATTATTCTAATATATATTCAATGTACTTTACATCGTCACTTTAATAACATCATCAAAATTATCAGAAGTTGAAAGAAATATTCGTTGAGCATTTTAACTTAATAATGGAAAAAAATCAGTAATTGATGTGTACTACATGTATGCATTTTAAAGAGATGCGGATGCATTAATCCTTATGCTAGTTGCAAACAAGTACACAAAATGTATAACAAGGGATCCAACAATATAAAAATATAAGTCGAGAATAATAAATAATAAAAACGGGTAGTTTTTCCTTCTTTTTTTTTTTCTAATTTATGTCAGGGATATTTTCGGAATGAAAAAGATAAGAAGGGGCTTCTTTTAAAAAAAAAAACTAACTTGGGTAGCTTTTTAGTCTATGTTTAGCAAAACTAGCTGAAAAGTTAGCTGGTAAGCTAGCTAGTAGTCGATTAACAGCTAGCTGATTAGAGAGCTGATTAACTAGCTGAGAAGTTAACTAATTTTAAATGTAGGTGTTTAGCAAATTAGCTAGCTGATATTTTGTAAAATGACATAAAATGACATTACTCTTATTTTTATTTTCTTTAACTTTTCTCATCGTATTATTAGTCTATAGATTTTTTTAAATAATAGTCAATCACATTTTATCCAATTATTCTAATATATATTCAATGTACTTTACATCGCCACTTTAATAACATCATCAAAATTATCAGAAGTTGAAAGAAATATTCGTTGAGCATTTTAACTTATTAATGAAAAAAAAATCAGTAATTGATGTGTACTACATGTATGAATTTTAAAGAGATGCGAATGTATTAATCCTTATGATAGTTGCAAACAAGTACACAAAATGTATAACAAAGGATCCAACAATATAAAATATAAGTCGAGAATTTTAATGACCTTCCATGTGGTCTACAAATAATACGGCAGTAAAGATGGAACACGAGTAAATAATAAAAACGAATAGTTTTTCCTTCTTTTTTTTTCCCTAATTTAGATCAGGGATATTTTCGGAATGAAAAAAATAGAAATGAGCTTCTTTTTAAAAAAAAAACTAACTTGGCTAGCTTCTTAACCAGCTAGCTGAGAAGCTGCACGTTCACGTAACTAACTTTTTATTAGTCAATGGTAAAAAAAAAGCTCATTGAGCTGAAAAGCTAGTGGTAAACAGAGCCTTAATACAATTTAAACTGCTACCTGTTCAGTATACGAATGAGCTCGTTAACGTAATCAATCCCGTTTAGGTTCAATACAAGTCTTTAATCTTTTTCATCTTTCTTCTTTTCGAATAAATCAACTCTCACATTAACGCCCCTTTTGCACTTTATAGAGTGAATTTTAGTATCTGGTTTCACATCATATTGAGAAACATCGAACTGAAATACCAACGACAAATTAAAAACATAAACCTAAATTGTAGAAAAATAGATATTGAATCTCCACTGATAGCCAAGGAAAAACATGACAACGTAAAAGCAGTAGCTGACAAGGAGAGCAGTCTACTTGATCTTCTTCTTCGGCCTCAACTGCAGAAAGCATTTGAAGATAGCAGTCAGAAGAACATCTAATAGATGAACATGGTAGAAGCGCAGATGAGAGCAAAACTCACAACAGCATACCTGGTTGCTATGGCCACACTTCTTTTTCCTGCAGTTGACAGCACGGGGGTGCAGGCGAGCATAGCATCTGACAACCATACAAAACCAACATCAAAATCTATCTGCAAATTTTCATCGGTATGACCAGTCCATGTTCACAGCAGAGTAATGTAGGAGTATATTCTTAAGGAGACGTAAGCTTTCAAATCGTAGTATGTAAATATGTAATAGACAAAGTAAATAACATAATGCTTCTTAACAGAGCATTTCCACCCTACACTATTAGAAATTTAGAACTATAGAATTTGATTCACAGCTATAAAGTTAAATTCAGCCGTGACAGACAACATGATCAACAAAAACCATTTTGATTGATGGATTTCGTTTTTTTAATCACAATTCCTTGGATGGATATCAGGATAGATGTGAGAGGATACTACATTTCTAGCATGTGAAACAATATACACAAATACTTGAACAAGAAGATTAGTCGATCCTTGGACAACTTAACTTGTATGGTCGAATTGAATCTAAGAACAGACTTGTAAACTAAAGTATTACTGCATCAAATTTCCAGACCGAAACACTAGTACACTGGAGAATTTGTTAATCCAGTCAGGCAATCTACTAGTAGTACATAACACGATCAGCACGAGTTATAATACAGCAATCGAGTTAAAGAACAAATTGGCAGGCAGGCAATGAATAAATGAGAAGACAGGATGGAGTAACATACTTGCGGCAAATCATCTTATCCTGATTGTATTTCCTGGCCAAAGCCATGAGAGAAGGCTCAATAATTCCTCCCCTAAGCCTCAGAACCAAATGGAGTGTGGACTCTACATACATAGATACATACATACGAATTCAAAACTATTAATCAACAAAACAAAAGGTAAATAAATTGTATAGAAGAAGATGAAAAGGCATATACCTTTCTGGATGTTGTAATCAGCTAGGGTTCTGCCATCTTCCAGCTGCTTACCGGCGAAAATCAACCTCTGCTGATCCGGTGGGATCCCTAAACATAATCACGAATCGATCACACAGATTCAGCTCAGTTCGGAAAGAGTAAAATAATTGGATTGATTGAAAGCAGAACAGAAATGAGGATTCATACCTTCCTTATCTTGAATCTTAGCCTTGACATTGTCGATGGTGTCGCTCGATTCAACCTCGAGAGTGATGGTTTTGCCGGTTAGGGTTTTCACAAAGATCTGCATATTTTCTCCAACTTCTCTCTCGTCATGCTTTGCTCTCAGTGTGACCTTTTAAACCCCAACCACTTGGGCCGGTGCTGATTGCCTGCCTCTCTTCTAAAACCCAATTTACTTGGCCCGGTCCTGGGCATCTAAAACGGCCCAAAATCCGCCCTCTTACAAATATATCAATCAATTTAACTAAATTAGAATATACTAGAACACAGTTTGCACTCGACATGATTTCTACGGCTCTCTTAAGCAATTACTTATCATTTCGATGGGATTATTTTCAATATACACCTATTACGTGAACGCCTATTTGGTACTAGTTGATCTAATAAGTTTGTTTAAATAGCTTATTAAAAAAAAGCTAACTTATCTGTATTTATGTATCATCTTTACTTTCGTCGTTCCATGTCAATAAACTAGGAAATAAGTATTTCACATAAGTTAAGGGATAATTACCCGAAAATTTCATGGAAAAGTTTCGTTACGTAATTAATAACAATTTCAATAACTTTTGTAATGAAATTTAAATTATAATATCTGGACATATTTATTGTTTTGCTTATATATTCTCCAATCGTTCTTGTGTTTTGCTTGCCTTCGAATTTGGTAGAGATACAAATTTTCATGCACAGATGTTCGATGGCGATCTTAATCAATTGATAGAGCGTGGGATATAAATTTTCATGGTAAGTTTTCTCACATATCCATCTTTTCCATTAAGCCTTCTTTTTATTTGGCTTCATTCGATTCAATTCGATTCGATTCGATTCAGATTCGATTCGGCCGTCTTGATTCGATTCGATTCGATTCATTAAATTCATATTATTATTATTATTGTTGTTGTTGTTGTTGTTAATAATAATAATAATAATAATAATAATATTATTATTAATATTATTTTATCATTTATTTACATACCCGATCTTTTGTACGAGGAAAATAAGAAAATTTATCCAATTGAGTTATTTTCAACTTTTTTTCTTTCTTTCTTTTTAATACGACTTTTAGTAGATCAATGAAATAAAGAGTATAGTTACAATTTGAACTAACAAAAAATCTACATGTTCAAAAACTCCAAAACAAGTTAAACCAAACCAAAAATCGGACCAAACTTTATAAAAATAATATTATATATCACAAATATTGAAAAATGGCATTTATTCATCTATATTATCTTCCTCGGGCTCTATATTGCCTGGAATAGAGCGCCAAATTCTCAATGTCATCTCCTTGCGCACCATATTCATCGTTTCTTTCCTTGTCGGGTTCAATAAATCATTATCCACTCCACCTTGGACATTGATATCATGTTGCAAACCGGTATTTCAAGTTTACAAGCATAAAATTATGCAGAGTGAAGGTAGCAACAATCACGTATATTTGATATGTGTCTTCCATTTGAGGCGTCGTATAAAGTACCTTCCACGCGGTTGGTTTTAAAGTTTGTTATACAATAATAAATAAAATGTAAAATAGCGAAAAAAAAGTAGGAAGAATGTAGAAAGATATGAAAAATAATATATTTTTTAATTGTGATTATATATACCATCATATAATTGTTATTATTATTACACAATAATTTCTTGATTCGATTCATTCGATTAGTTTTGATTTGATTCGATTCGATTCCATTCGATTCGATTGATAAATTTGATTGAAAAGAAGCGAGGCTCTGTTCTTTTCAACTTAAACTCATTCGATTCGATTCGATTCGATTCGATTACTGGTTATATTTTATACTACAATTGATTCGATTCATTGATTCAATTCAGTTCAATTCAGTAAATTTCAGTTGAAAATAACAGAGCCTAAGAAATTAAATCAACTTTGTTTCATTTTGAGTTTTGATTACTAATATTGTTTATCATTCACAAGTTTTTACCTTAAAGGTGGATCCAACTGAAGATCTTTGTTCTTTTTCTTCATTGAAGTGTATAGTTAATGAATCAAATCCATTTTCAATTTTGAAAAAAATCAGATTGTGACACGTTCGTTTTGAAATGTTCTAGTCATTATTAATATGTCCAAATGTTGTATAATGTGGACTTGTGGAGTAGGTATATATAGTGGATCATTTCAACCGATTCAATCCGTTCACGATTGGGTACGTCCAATAAATAAGCTGTAGATCCGGATTGGAAAAACAGGTAACAAAATTATGTGCTTCTATAATTCGTTCAAATTAGTTTTTCGTTTTTCATTTAGATGACAAATGCTCTACTCATTTATTTCTCAAGTCTAAATATAAGTTGAATAAATTTATCTGCTTCAAAAGAGATAATGTTTTGAAGAATGATTTTAATTGTATGTTCTAAATCTACTGTACGTAATAGAATGTTTTTTAATTTATTAGTTTGACTAATGATTGTAATATTGTGTGCATATTCAAAAAGTAATTTCCACCTTAGGCTTGCAATTTTGTCAACTCAACCCCAAAGTTTGCACGCGTGGGATGTATCGTTAAGTTTCAAACTCACTGGAATTAACCCCCGTAAAATTTGCATATATGTGATTTGGCCACTAAAGGTTAAAATTTGAATTTGCCACTTCAAATTTTACTGTCATTCACAAAGGGAAAATTTGTACCAAGTTCAATATTTCAAAGGTGAATTACATAAAAATCCAAACTATAAAAAGCCAAATAATTACACACATAGGAACTTTAAGAGGACATTTCGCAAAAAATGTGCGAACTTTAAAGAGCAAAACTCTTTCCATCTTGTTTTTTATAACATAAGCCTTTAAAATTTTCTTTTTTCCTTCCATTTTCTTATTATAAAGGAAACAACTCAGATTGAAAGCAACAACATTTTTTTTACCCTCAGCGCAAGTGACAATTCATCATCAAATTTGAAAAATCATCTTATTTGTTTTTTGCTCTGTAAGTACTGAACCATTTCTTTTCGCTTCATTCATAATCATTCGTACGTGCTAGAGAAATACTGAACTGGAACCGTCATTTTCTTGCTGAATTTCCATTAATTCGATGCTTTACTAGTCTTTTTTTCCTCTTACAAGTTGAACGATTGCATTTTATTTTTTGTTACGCGGGAAAAATAATTCTATCTGTTTTTAATTCAATGAATGATCATCAATTAACATTCATTGTTATCCTACATATGTGGAAAGGAAAACCTAGTGAAATACTTGCAAATTGTTCACTACTATTCATATGGTATATGTAAAGTTTGGGGTTGTTTCGAAGGTTTCAGATTTACAGGGACTTGATTTTGAAGGTTTCGGAAGTACAGGGACCTGGTTGCAATATTGGAAGAATTGTTGGTTTCCTAATAGAATTTGGGAAAAAAACGTAAAAGGGACAGAATAAACACTAGTGCGCTTTTCTGTATGCCATTGGATTCTGTTCCCTTCTCCTATTTCGTTTCTAACAAGTTTCCAATTCACTGTAGCATTCAGTTTCCTGTTCTTATTCGATGTTCCTGTTTGTGCGGCTATATAAACAGAGCATCATCGATGAGAGCTGAATAGATCAAAATTCAGAAGCAATCAAGAGCATCGATCCAAGGCAGAGATCGATCAGATACAAGCTGTTATCTTCCAGTTTCTTGTGCTATTCTTCGTGATTAGAATAGTGATTATTAGCTGTAGTTGTGAGGATTGTGTAGTAGAATTCAAGGCGTAATTCTGGGTCAATTTCTCTGTAACTTAGCTGGTTCGAGGAAGGTTGTGGAGTAATAAAATTCGTTGATTCTCCGTGGACGTAGATTGGATTTATTCAATCGAACCACGTTAAATTGTGTTTGTGTTTTATTGCTTTGATTGGTGATTTTATTTGTCAAGTAGTTGATTGGTTTTATTGCGATCTTGGTTCGAATACTTAACAAGTGGCGCCGTCTGTGGGAAGAAGGAGCTGTGTTCGATCAGTGATTGAGGAGTTGTGATCAACTATGGGAGGTTTGACATTGACAAATTTACAGGTGCAAACGATTTTGCATTGTGGAAGATCAAGATGGAGGCTATCTTGACTCAGCAAGGCATGGAGATGGCATTGTTGCCTCGTAGCGAAGTTCCTGCAACAATTACAGATCATGAGTTAAAGATTCTCTCAGGGAAGGCCAGAAGTACAATCATATTGAGTTTGGGTGATGAACCATTAAGGGAGGTTGCTAAGGAGAAAACTGCAGTTGATATGTGGAAGAAGCTAGAATCGTTGTATCAAACACGATCTTTAGCTAGGAGATTATTTATGAAATCACAACTGTATTCTTACAGGATGGATCCAGATAGGAACATTCTTGAGCAACTGGCTATGTTCAACAAAACTCTTGATGAGATTGATAGCATTGAAGATTCAAAGCTTCCTGATGAAGATAAAGCAATAATTTTGCTTAATTCTCTACCTAAGTCTTATGAGAGCATCAATTGCATTCACAGGCCAAAAGAAAAAGAAGGTTACATTAATGGAGGAAGTTCAATGTTTAATCAGGCAGAAGGAGCAACAAAAGGAGACAGCTAAGGTAGAGGCATTAACTTGGATTGTAGTGTTTCAAACAATTTTTGTGCGAAAGATTGCGAATTAGCTCAAAGTTGAAAAATCGAACCTGTCATGCACAATCACAAGAACCATTAGGCCGTACTTACTGGATTATTAACAACACATAGCTACATCACAATACCATGCCTGGTATATATGTATGTGTTTGTACTCACATTTAGAACCTTCTTTGTATGTTACTAAAATCTTATGAAATATCTTTTCAAGATTGATTGGAGGAATCATGGATTCAAGTTCCAGGAAGATACCCAGAGGTTGTGATTTAGTGGAAGGGAGGGATATCATTAGCAATTTACCGGATGAGCTTCTATCTCAAATTTTATCGCGTCTTCCTACTAAGTACGCAGTGCAGACTAGTGTCTTGTCCAAGTTTTGGAAAGACAAATGGATGTGCATTAACAACATTGACATTAATGACAGAGAGTTATTCATTAGAGGGAGTCGAGAAGAGGCAACATTTATTGAATTGGTGGGTAAAATGCTTCTTTTGAAGCACATACTCAGTTTTCACCTCTCTTGTTGGCTAGCGTATGGCTTAAGTTGCATGGAGGATTGGATATCTGCAGCATTGGATAGCAACATAGAGAGTTTCAAATTGTTTTATGCTCAACAAGGGATTTCTTTCTCCTTTAGCCTCTTCAATCGCATTTTGCTGAAGAATTTGGAATTGAAACTGTCCTGCTCCATCACAATGCCTTCAAAGACATGTTTTCCCTACCTAACAAGTTTGTATCTTGATGGTGTTGGGATTTCGAGTGAAAATAACACCACTTTGCTGACATTGGAATTCTTGATATTGAAGAAACTTAAATTGAGAACATGTGCATGGTCAAACGTGGAGATCGTGGAAATCCATTCTCCGGCATTGACTACATTCAAGTGTGAGACCTCTGGTGAGTATGAACCAAGCCGCTGCGAAATTAAGATTGTTGGAGCAAGTCTAGGAAAACTCGTCTCTTCTGGTGGCTTAGGAGAGAACTGTGTTCTATTTGAATCAACAGTTACTTTTGCATCCTTGCTGAAATACTATAAACTAGGTGATGAACGCTTGCTTCAAAATTTTGGAACTCAAGTTCGAAAGTTAATGAAAGGGTTCCTAAGTTTGAAGCACTTGATCATATCAGGATGTCTGACTCAGGTTTGTTTCTATTCATTTCTATGATATGATCATCATCTGGTACATTTTTTGTTTTGTTGATCTAACAATAATGTATTTTTCCTGAGTTGCTTTTTGTGTGCCTGATTTCACGAAGGCAATTGCGCTATCAGATCCAAGTTTTATTCTTCCCAAGTATGACAAGTTGGTGCAACTTATTGTGCATTCTCCGGGCAATACCAGAGGACTCATCGAGTTACTTCATGCAGCTACTTCACTGAAATCCCTAGTTATCCACCGGGTATGCTACTATACAATAACATAGTTATGTGTTAGACAAAGACCATTAGCCGCTACTAACGCATATTTTGTCCGTAGGTCGTCGGGGATGGGTATAATTATGATCTTGAAGTGGTGGATCTGGTTCCAACATGTATGGTGCTTCACATGGAGGAAGTGAAATTTAAATACCTTTCCTGGACAGATCATTTTCATGTGGAGAAGTTTATGTTGGAGAATGGAGGACAACTGAAGAAAGTATATATCTCTGGCCTTGACTCTGGGCTAAAGGATGAGATTGCAAAGCGGTTATCAACTTATCGTACAAATTCAACAACTTTGAGTATTATTGTAATTTAGTGAATGTCCAACTATCCATGCATTTATGGAGAATCATTTTATGATGGTACATGCATACTAGCTCCCAAATATATGATAGAGTTTATTTTACAAAAACTTTATGTATGTAGCGGTTTTTTACTTAAATGCCTACGTTGTGTTAAATCCGTGCATTTTAGGGTATCATTTTTCTTTTGATGGATGCATAATTTAAAATTACACGATAGAGTTTGTATCCATTAGCAGAAAATAATGCACCACATACGCATATACTCGACTCAAATTAACATAAACCGAACGTTACTCCATATATAATCAACTCATGAAAATACGTTCTATCTTGTAATTCTGAGTAAGCATCCATAAGTAGAAAATTATGCACCATAATCGCACAGACTCAACACAAGTTAACATAAAATGAATGTTAAGCACTTCAGTGGATAAAACTCTATCTATCCTATAGGTTTGAGTAAGCATCCATGAGTAGAAAATGAAGCATCCCAAATGCAATTTATGCATTTTCTTAAGGGAGTTTATGCAATTTCTTAAAGTGGTGGGTTTTCGGCATATTACAAATAACTAAAGGGAGTTTATGCAATTTCTTGAACTGGTGGGTTGCAGCATATACAAATAACTTGAGTCTTGAGGGTTTGAAGTACAATTTGCCAGCATATAACATATTTTCCCTTTTCGTCCCACGTGAATTAGACGTTTTCACTCTTGGCCACAAAGTTCGACATTTGCGATTTTATCACCAGAAACTTCTGGTACCCCCAAATTTTGTGCCCAAACTCCAAAAAAGTGGAGCAAATCAATCTGCCATGGTGACCAACAGAATCCGAATGATAGGTGACTAATTTTCTCATTGTAACTTGCGATCAATCTTTGTTAGTATATGTTTTTGAAGCAATTTTTCTTTCTCTCTATTTCGATTAATTGCAGATATAGCTGTCAACTTCACAGGTCAGTGTTACTTCTTCTCCCATTAGTGGTAAATCTCTTGTGTTTAGAGTCTAATTGTTTGTAGAAATGATACAATAGATGGCATGTTTAGTGGAATTTACAATGGGAAGCAGCATCATGTTGCTGATATTGCCACTGTGCTTGCTAGGGCTTGGTCTGCTGGTGTTGATCGAATTATTGTAAGTTTTGGTTATGTTGTCCTTTGAAAAATTCAAACTTTTCGATATTTTCGGTAACGTTTTGCAATTTTGGAGAAATGGAATTCAAGAATTTGGAAATGTTTACATGTGCTTAATACTTCGAGGTTTTCGATGCAATTTCAAAGATACGGCATGTGATCGTTGTGTTCAGGTTACTGGAGGATCTCTTAAAGAGTCAAAAGAAGCTCTTGCTATTGCAGAAACTGATGGTGTGTTTTGAGCTTATAATTTAATAGCATATCCCTATTGCTAATTGTCTTTCTGATTTCCGTGTTGGTAATGTGAGAATATTTTCTAATGCAGCAAGACTTTTTTGCACGGTTGGCGTGCACCCAACTAGATGTAACGTGAGATTTCTTTCCCTTTGTAGATCCATAATAAGCCAAGCTTCATTATACCTAGAATCTGATTTGTAGCTAAAGGTTTCAGCTATTAATTCTTGTGTGTTAATCAGGAATTTGATGATAGTGGTGACCCGGAGAAGCATTTTGAGGCTCTTTTATCTTTAGCGAAAGAAGGAGTTGAGAAGGGCAAAGTAAGCTTTATTTACTTAGATAGATGAGTTGTTTCTTAAGTTTGAATGACATGTTAGTCTATAATACTATCACTTTCCTTAACGTTTTACTTGAGGAAACAACTTTTTTTGGCTCTTGAATACAATTTCACTGGCACTTGTATTGCTTGTCTTTTCATATTCAGCTTCCTTGCGCAAGATTATTTTGAATACCTGTTGAACTTTGCTGCACTGGTCATGCTTCAGTTACTTTGTTAAGCATGATCTAAAACCTGTTCCAGAAAGTTCATAGTTTGAGGATGATAATTTTGTTATTAACTCTTGTATTGTATCATTTCAAGCAAGGTTGTGGCAATTGGAGAATGCGGATTGGATTATGATAGGCTTCACTTCTGCCCCCCTGAAATTCAAAAGAAGTATGTGTCTGTTTGAAACCTTCCTTAGTTTTTGTTCTTTATCCTATTCTCATGTCTTGATTCGAAGAGCTACTTTGACAAAGGAGCTGAACCTCGATTTTCTGGTAATATTAGGTGCTACATTTGTTTTGACTGCATAACTTGTGTTAGGTACTTTGAGAAGCAATTTGAATTAGCACACCTGATGAAACTGCCTATGTTTCTCCATATGCGAGCAGCAGCTGAGGATTTTTGCAGTATTCTTGAGCAAAACAAACATAGGTAAGATTCTTGGAATTCTGAAATCATGGAAATAGTCTAATCGAAATACGTGTTTGGTTGTCCCGCTACTACTGAGCAAAACAAACATAGTAAGATTCTTTTCTTTTGTGCTATCAGGTTCTGCTCTGGAGTTGCCCACTCTTTTACTGGTACTGCAGAGGACCGGGATCGTTTGCTATCATTCAGTAATCTATTTATAGGTTAAGCATTGCCATTCACCCCTTTTGAGTTTCAACTTGTATCTTGATCTTCATTAATTTTTTCTATTCTTGAATTTTAAATCGATTTGAACGTGGTATTCATTCACAGGAATAAATGGATGCTCTCTGAAGACTGTTGAGAATCTGGAGGTTGTCAAGGGAATTCCTCTGGAGAGAATAATGATTGAAACAGATGCCCCGTATTGTGAAATAAAAAACACACATGCAGGAATCAGTCATGTGAAATCGTTATGGAATTCAAAGAAAAAGGAGAAATACGACACACAGTGTGTTGTAAAAGGTCGCAATGAACCATGCTTAGTAAGGTCAGTGGAAATTTATCTTGCTTTTAAGTGGATGCCTTAAATATTTCTCTCAGTTAAAGTTATGATTCATATTGAAGTTATGGTCATGTTCAAAACTAGTGACAACTCTCTCACTGCTATATTCTGTATCAAGCATATAAATATGGCGGTTGTATATGTTCTTGCTCACACCTGCAGGGTTTTAATTTAACCATGCTTTTTTCTTGAAACAAAAAGATCATTTTCGCTATTCTAATTGAAATGCAATCTTTGCATAGAACAGCAGACATTCCACATAACATGCTCATCGACTCTTACCAGTTCCCACACAACCTTTTCACTTTTTTAATGAGTGGTTCTATTTCCCTGATTTACTTACATATGGAGTTTCTACATGTTCTTCAATTCCCAATGACATGTGCTTAAAAATTTACGACGCATGACTTGACTTTCCAAGAATACTGTTACGACTCTATTGTAAAAGATATATTGGGTTAGTCCTGCATTTTGGCCATATGCGTGCTTCTTTGGGTGTCAAGATTCTATAAGAAATTTGTAGTCACCACAACATTAATTTAACTGAAATGCTGAGAGGCTACTGTTTAGGAATAGGCTGTAGAAACAGATCCTTAGCATGTTGGGCTATTCCTATTTTCTTTACAAATGCAAGTATATGTATTGACTCTTGCTTTGTTGTTTCCACATCAATCTAATGAGGCGATTTATTTGTAATCGATGCAGACAAGTGCTTGAGGTGGTTGCTGGCTGTAAAGGTGTTGCTGACATCGAACAACTTAGCAAAACTTTGTACCACAACACCTGTAGGTTAGTTTCTTGCACAGAGTATCTACATTCCCATTGATTTATCTCTGAGAGATTGTTTCACCCGACCAGTTGTGTTTATACCTGAATGTGCCAATCCTCTACTATTTCATTCTATTAAGGCAGATTTCACGTCAGACATCCATTAATTATCACGCCTCTTGTGAGATGAGCAAATATGTTACATACTGAATATTTTTCATCAAGTATATAGGAGTTTTACGATCTAGGTTCTCAGTCTCTCGACACCCATTTTCCACAACTCTCTATTTTCTCAACCTGCATACCAGACAAATCTTGGCACATAGGAGTTTTACACTCCTTGGGGAGAAAGTGATGATGACATGGAAGATGATTAATTTCGAAGTTGTGGAACTTACCTTATGAAAAAAATGTTATGCACTGGTTATATATGTATTTATTTCTATGAACAATTATCATGATTAGGAAAGAACTCCACCCATAAACACATCTCACTTCACTGCATCTTAGCCTGGAATTTGTACATTTGATGTAATAGTCATAAAATACTACAGCAAAAATTCCAAAGAAAGATGCAGTGGAGAAATGGAAAGTAAAATTTGAAGGGGATGAAATGAAACTAACCTCCAGATTTAGGATTCACTGATGTGGAAGGGCCTTTCCGTTATGTTCTTGTATAAGTTTTCTTTCCAAAAAATTAGTCTTCTTTGTTGTTAATTTAACTGATGATTTATTTCTTTCTCTGTTCACAGTGTTTTCTTCCCACAAGATTTGGACTCGGCAGCAGATGCACTTCTTGCTGGTGGTCAGATCAGTAAATGAAGACTCTCACATAGACCTCACATCGTGGAAGAAATGGATCTATCTGCGGCTTAAAAAAGTTTCGCTACTACATTAGAACTTGCTTATCACCTGAATTTTAGGTGATACTGCCGTAACAATTTAGTCTTCTGCCGTAGACTGTAAAATTGTGTGTACTTTAACGACTAGCTAGCAAGCATCCACTCGAGCTCAGTTTCTGTTGCTTAGCTGATTAGCTATCAGCAACATGGATGCAATGCCAGAATATGACTGTTAGCATACATCAGTATTTATATTTCATACTGGGGGAAAAATCAAAGAATTTTGAACTTCAGTACAATCTCAAACTGTTGTTATCTTACAACAACTACATTCTATTTTTGTTATCCTTGGAGCCTTTTCACATACATCAGCTACTTGCCACCTATGAAGCGCCTAAGTCTATTCCTGGCAGCCTGTACATCCTGTTCCACACCTGAGTTTGGACCAAATCCTTTACCATGATCTGTATCAGGAACACGGAGGACGTCTTCAGGACGTATGTAATGTGTTTGGTTGTCAAGGTGAACTAAAATGGTCTCGGACTTCGATGATTCACTACGATGAGTGTTGGATGAGGGCCCCACAGGTGGCTGCCGCCTGTCCCTCCTATATGGCCCGGATGGTGTGCTAGGCGGTGGCGGAGCACTTGGTGGTGGTTGATTTTGCACGGTCTGCAAGCCAGTATCAAGCTTGCTTACAACTTAATCATAGATGTCAATACAAGATTTGCGCTTGAAAAATAAATGAAACATAAGTTTATGGTCATTTTCTTACTTAAAAAGCAAGATCAATGATCCTGCGAACTTCTCTAGGTTTGACACAATAGCCAAATTAAAACAGTATACGCGTGCGCGCACAACATACCTGAGAGTTAAGTTGCGTGTTTCTTCCCTGTGAAGCCAGAAATTGAAGAATTTGTATGATCTTCTCTGATCCAAGTTCAGTACAGTTATGCCAGTAATAGATTGCCAAGTCCCATGCTCTATCTCTAAACTCTACTAAACCCCTATCAATGTCCAACTCGTGCTTCGACACGTATGGTCGCAACAAGGTATCATACACATACTCTGTTCCCTGTTTATCAACACAATATCAACATAATCATTATGTCAAAATGAGTTCAAATAACCAACATTTATATAATTTGATGGAACTAAATTCACTAAGCAAGTTTTTACCCTTGTCCTTGGATACCACAAGTAGATGAACAGAGCCAACTTCATTTCACCATACATTGGCAACCTATATAAAATTCGATTCAGGTTATTCACGCTTGAGGCACCAGAATTCATTGTTTCGAATGTTGTTCAGTTATACTTACCAGGAAACAAATACATCACCTACTTTCTCCAAAACAGTTATCACCGCGACAATTATCCTGCAACATATCATTCTCTTTGAACATTAATCGATCAACATCCAATCTATTCTACATTGTGCCTACTTGTGAATAAGAGCAAAACAATTCTAGCTAGCCATTTACTACTAATAATGTGCATATTGAAATTCAGTTCAATGTCTAAACAATTACATTCTATTCAACAAAAACAAATTCCATATGTGACACACATGGATGCATTAATGTTCCCAAAAATAGTTACTCATTGGGCTGTTCACGTCTGCTTTTTGCACGAATTTTTTTAGGACGGTGTATTATTGCAGGTTTGAGTGTTGGTGCCCACTGCCCACAATAAAGTAATAAGAAAATGTAGCAAAAAATGGAATCACAAATAAATTATTGAGATTTAGGATGTACAAAGAAGGAAAACGAAGATAATGAATATGACGAATAGAGTAGTATCCGGATATATTCTAAAACATGTTAGAAGGAGACACAAGAAGTAATAATAATAGTCAAGTCACGCGAAAATTATTAGAAAAATAGTTGTCATTATCAACTAAATATTTGTTGAGCTGCCCTTAAGTAGGACCAACTACTCATTTCTGCAATTGTGGTTTGTTTGTTCATTTTTTAGGAGCAAACCAATACTTTATTATTTATTGACCTGACCAATATTGCTTGTGATAAAAGAAAGAACATTCTTTACTTTATAATTTGTGGACCATTTCATATTGCTTATCATAAAAGGAACATTCTTAATGCTTTCTGTCTGTATTATTTGATTGATTCAAACTTTCATAACAAAATTACTCCCTCACTAAGCTTAAACCTTGAACCCGGCCATGATTTTCATGAACGTTCGTTTAATAAATATCCGTACAAAAATATAAATATACACAAACTCTCATGCGATTATCTCAAAACCATCAACACACAATAAACTAACTATTGTAATAAAACCACTGCCGGAAAGAACCGTCCCACAAGTTGACGAACAAATGGAGTAGTATTTATTAGTTGGACTAATAAAACCAAGCTAGAAGAGGACAATTATTTGTTCAACACATCCGCAATCTTTTCTACCTTTTCACTTTCTTTTCCATAGAAGAGACAAGAAGAAACTTGCAAACAACTCTTACCAATATTGACACCAGAACCGGAGCTCTGGAATTTCAACTCTGTTTTTCTCAATGGTTTTGAAGCATTGAAATGCCGGATACGCGTATCCAAGAACCAATCTGCCAATCCATCACACAAAGTTAATCAAGTTTCTATGATCATTTCAGTTAGCAAGAACAATGAAAAATCTAAAAACCATAGAAAAATAGAAAGAAAAAGAGAGAATCTATGAATTTAAATTGAACAGAAAGTAAAAGAAAGTGGTTGCTTACATTAAACTCCAAGTGATCATTTCCCCAATCATGGCTGATTCTTCTTCCCCAATAAGCTTTCAAATATTCTTCAACATCATACAAACAAAAAATTATCAATATTCCATGAAAATGAAACTCTAATCATGAAAATTAACTTGCAAAATCACATCTTTAAAACACCAGAAGGACTAATCATGGTTTGACAAGAAACTTAAACCTCAAACTCTGAAAACTACAAAATTGAAGATATATTCAACATCAAACAAACATAAAATTATAAAAATTCCATGAAAATGGAACTCTAATCATGAAAATTAACTTGCAAAATCACATCTTTATAAAACCAGAAGGACTAACTATGATTGTCCGACAAAAAACTCAAAACTTCAAAACTCAGAAAACTACGAGCAATTAAGAAATTCAATACTGACATACTTAACTACTCACTTGTTGTATATATAATCTGGCAAGGAAGAAACAGAGTATAACTGAAAATCACAAGCTGAATCGATCAATGAAATCAATGAGGGAGATGATTGATGTTGCAACCAATTAACAGACCAAGAAGAAGGAGAAATATGGATGAGAAGACCAACAGGACCAAGAAATTAAATGTAGTATTTGAAGAGATAAACAATCTTCTGAAACAAGAAAGAGAGAAAATGATGATGGTTTGTTTTACCTTTGTGGAAGAGGGAACATACAAGATGAAAAGGAAAAATTGAAATGAAATAAAATAATTAGGAAACTGTGAACGTGCCTGAGAGTGCGTGATTGTTTGTAATGTCTATAATATTTATACGTAGAAGTACAATTTTTAGAGAGATGATTATTACTTGTAATTAAGAAAATTGGATGGATGGATGGATAAAGAGTTGTATTTAATGGAAGAGTGTACACTAATTGATGCCTCCCTTTATTTTACACGTAAGTAGAAGAAGAAGAAGAAGAAGTGCTTATATAATTCCAGTCAAGTGGATTTCTCGGATTCTTCTTTACGTTTTTGCGGTTTTGGCGGTTATTATTATTCCTCCTCTCCTCCCACGGGTCACTTGTGTCTTTTCGCTTCTGTGGGCTCCACCAATGTCACGTTGTTTGGGATTGCTAGTTCGAATATTGATGTCCTAACTTGTGACGAGGTTCCGGTTTTTTCACTTTCCGTGTTTGTTTGGTATCGAAGGCGGATATGTAAAGAAATGAGGGAATTCGGAGTCGGTTTTGATGTAAGAAAGTATAAAAGGCATGAATTTAGGGGTAGCAAGATGAATCGAAGGAAGAAAACGAACAAATTGAATCAAATGTAACAAAGAAGTCGAAGAAATGGCAAACGAAGCTCTAAGTGACATTTTGGTATTTTTATCATAACGGTTGGGAAGTTCTAATTGAGATGATATGCAATGCTATGTAGATAGATATCTTCACATTGATCAAACAACTTACATGCCCATATCCCCTTAAAAGACTTTAATTTAATAATAAAGTGTGTTCGGCACGCGATTAAAACTTTGAGTTAAGAAAACATTTATGTGTTTTTAATCAGGTTTTCTTGGTTGTAGTCTCATGCCAAATAGTCTCAAAATCATCTAACTTATAAATAGTTTGCAATGCAAGATCATCTCACAATCATGGTGTGCGATATTCTAGTATGACTCGTCCCTACTGCAACAAGTCAAACTCCGCTCATAAACCACTTGCGCGTGCCCATATTCAAGTTGACAAGAATTGTCGTTTAGAATTTTGCATTTCTAAAGAATTGGGACCACGTTCTAATGTGGGGTGACCAAGACTTAAAGAGTCTGTCCTAACTTGAAGCATAATTTCGCGATGTGACCAATTTTGGCACATAACCCCCAAACTCCTTGTTTCACTCATTTTCAAGGTTTTGGCTCCCAGGAACTCGGAAGCACTAAATTTTCTCCATTTTCCCACTAAAAGCACTTGAATTTGATTTTGAAGATACTAAATTTAATAAGCAAGGCCCATGTTAAAAACCTGGTAAACATTTGAAATTAAGGAAATAAAAAACAGGGTTGACCAACCTGATTTCCAGAAAACAGAACTAGTAGTCTTCATCTCCAGAGGACAAGTCTCAGCTAGGGCCATAAATTGGGTCAACTTGCACTAGTCCAGTCCATGGAGGATCTGGTCCTCGTCATGGACTTCACATATATACAGTTTGTGGATTTGGACCCGACCCGACCCGAATCGATATCCAATATGTTGTACACCGCCATTATACACGTGTATTGAATTTATGCAAATGAAGCTGCATGTGCGATAAACTACAAATAAATTTAGCGATAAATTATAAATAAATCCAGGTCTCGAATGCAGATATGTTGTGATAATCTAGAAAAATATCCAAGTTTAGAAATCTCTATCAAAACATATAAAAGTTAAAATGGAAGTTAACAATCAGGGCCAATGTGAATACCTGGTATTAGTATGAAAGGGAAAAAACAGGTTGACCAATATCATTTCCAGAAATCAGAGTCACTGTTCGTCTCATCTCCAGTGGACAAGTCTCTCATCTCAGGTTTTCAGCACAAGCCCCAATTCTCTTTGACGGCAATTGAAAAGACAATAGACACGACTAATCATTTCCGCCTATAAAGAATCGATATCCAACATGCTATACACCGCCATTGTGTACAACATGTGTGAATTTGCACAAATGAGAATTTTATTCAATGCGCTACATTTGCGATAAATTACAAATAAATCTAGGACTTGAATGCGATGCATTTGCGATAAATTATGAATAAATATCGGTCTCGAATGCTATATGTTTGCCATAATCCAGCTGAAATAAATCCAACTATCCAAGTATATAGAAATGTAGATTTTGTTTAATCAAAAATGAAAATTAAATTTAATAAGAAAGGCCCATGTGAAACCTGGTACAAGTATGAAAGGAAAACAAACAGGGTCTCCAGAAACCAGAGCCACTGTACGTCTTCCTCTCCAGTACTGGACAAGTCTCACAATCCAGGCAGACCCCGATTCTCTGTAAGACTTAAACGGTAGGTTTCTCAGTACTGTTTTCCTTGTTTTTTCCTTCGCAACAATTGTGTAAGATTCTTGTCTGATTTCATGAACAGAACAAACATGATCGATGTTCATTTCTCATGTGTGAACGTATAGATTTACCACCTTTTGTCATTTTGGTAAAGTTAAGAAACTTGTTGAATACGCTAATCTTAATGGAATGAATCTATATCTGCAGATTTATATCGGAAATGATGAGTTCCAGTAATCAGAGCAAGAAGTCTCGAAATCATGATTACATCACTGATATGCCAGAATGTATCATGAGCAACATTCTATCCCGCTTATCAACAAAGGAAGCTGTAAGAACATCTGTCCTGTCTAAAGCTTGGGAGCACAAATGGACTTCCATTCACAGAATCGAGATTGATAATCACGTCGATTATGATTCCAGGACAATGGAAACGAATCCTGACAAGGTGCCTTTTATAAATTTTATGAACAGGATATTTCTCCTGCCGCGTTACATAACAAGTTTCTACCTCCATTTGAGTGATGAATATGGCAGAGCTGACCTGGAGAGTTGGATAAGGAGAGTGTTCATTCGAAAGGTCCAGAAAGTTGCGCTGGTTATTGAACCAAGTATAGATGATGAAAGCTTTACATCAGATAGGTTTCCGTTTGACATCTTATTTCCCAGCAGTCTTGTGACCAATTGCACTTCACTGAGAGAACTCAAAGTGCAAATGATGTGCACATTTAAAGTTGCGAATAATGTTCGTTCCACCAACCTCACCAGTTTGTCTCTATCTATTGTGCACATTTTGAATGATAATTTTAGCACCAAGAGACTGACATTTACTTTCCCAGTACTGATAGAGCTTGAAATTAGAAACTGCTCATGGTCTTATGTGAAGTTCGTGGACATCTTTGCTCCTGCCTTGCGTACATTCACATATGAGACCATAATCGATGAAATGGATGATTACTTCAAAATCGATGTGGATCAATTTAGAATCAAGATTCATGGTGTGAGTTTAACAAGATTCAAATCTTGTGGTTGGTATCAAGAGAACATTCATTTTGCTGGATCAAGAGTTGATTATGCAGATATAAAAATCATTGATACCAAGCACGTTGAACCTGGTGGGCTACGAATTCGGAGGCTGATCAAAGAACTCTCAGGGCTGAGAATATTGGAGTTATCAGGTTTTGTAGCTCAGGTTAGTTATACTATATTCGTTCAATTAGTTACATCATACATATAGCAGCACATACACCTGGGATGAAATTTTTAACCAATCGATAATTACCATAATCAAGATATACACTTGAGCAAGCATTGCGCATTTCAGTCTCATATAGATATAAACTGCGCATTTGATCAGTCTCGTTAAGATAAACTCACATTCCAGTCGCAAAAAATGTGTCCATCAATAAAACATTGCAGATTAGAATGAGATACAAATTGTATATAAAGAAGCTGCAGGGCTGTCCATTATAATTAACACAACTCGAGTATTAGTTAAACAAGTATGAAAATCCATAAGAAAATCAACAAGTGGACGACTACGTCTACAGTTTCAACAACTATTTCTTTAGTTATAATTTTTTTTACCGTACCTTGTTTCTCTCTTATATCTATCAAGGCTCTTGCGGTGACGAAATCAGTACGTCCTCTTCCTACGTTGGATACACTGAGGCAAATAGTACTGAGTGGCGTGGCTCCATTTGAAGTGAGGGCTTCTAATATTGAAGGCCTATTTGAATTGCTTCACAAATCACCATTTCTGAGTGTCCTGGTCATTAATATGGTAATCAAGTATATATATATGTTTATTCAAATTATATATCATGTGATCAATTGAAGGACCAACATGATCTCTTTCTGTTTCCATTCACTCTTTCCATGTTTTTGTAAGCAATCAAATTGTTATACGGACAGGTTTGCGTTATATTTATGGACTGTCCAAATGGTTATGACTATGAAGCAGTGGAACTTCCCTCTTGTGTAGCTTCTCAACTGAAGGTAGTTAAGCTAGAAAACTTTGGAAACAAGTTGCCTCATCTTCATCTGGCTATGTATTTGCTCAAGAATGCCACACAGTTGAGAAGAGTTTTACTTTCTACCCAGCAGGGAAATGGTAAAGAGCAGATTTTGGAGAAATTATCAGACTATCCTAAAGCTTCAACGAGCGTAATATTTGGTGTTATTTAAAAATGTATGTCTTCTCTCTCTCTCTCCCCCCATGTCTGTCAACATGTTTATCTTTCAGATGCATATATGCTGATTATCATGTTGCCATTTAAGTATCATATGTATAAACAGTTAAACTAGCATTTGCCTGAAAAAAGAGAACATTGATTCCCTTTCCATTAAATGTCCTTCTCTTTATGTCGCTGCCGGTTATGAACCATTTTCATGTTCTTACCAGGTCATTGTAATTACAAAGAGGTGGAATCTGTCCATCATGTAATTAAGTGTTATCTGGAACTACTTTTCTTGGAAAAGACCATCTTCAGTGGAAGATATTTTTTCCTGAATGGAGCAAAACTGAAGGAAGTTTAAGTTACATATGTAACTATGAGAGTGAGGTGACTTCTGAGATTGGTTGGTGCCTTTCGACCTCTGTAAGTATTGTTGTGTACGTCTTGGAAAGTGTACAGCTATAGATACAAGTTATAGCTAGCACATCAGTTTCAGTTAATAAATTCAATACTCATATTTCAGGATGGAAACAAAAACTATTTATGTAAATTATCACATCATTACTCTCAATGATACATGTTTTATATGTTTTATTCATTATTCAGATCCCATATTCGTAGTGTTATATCCAGTCCCCTGCAGTTGAATACTTCATATTTCAATTATACATAGTATTACAATTGCATTTCGGTTCTGATTATGCGGTAAACTTATAGCCTTGATGTTGCTAACTGTCGGTAACTTGTGACACCGGCTTCATTAATATTTATCAGTAGCTGGAAATTGTCAATTATTCCTGTTCTTTCTTTGTTTCTTTCTTTCAGGGTGGTTTAATAAAAATTCATTGTAATCATGGTTCTATATGTGAATCATGCTAGCTAATTGTTTCCTAAGATTATGTGTAGCTAAAATAGATAAATAGCTAGCAATGACAATTTATAACACAGAAACTATAGGATGTTCTCACCAATAAAATCAAGAATACCAGTACTACTAAAAAAATAAAAATACAATCAATCTATATAAGAAAGAAAGCGCTTGTAATTGATAAGAAAAACGACTCATAAGAAGTACATTACATCTGTGTGATCAGTTTGCGCAAATGAAAATTTTATTCGATGCGCTGCATTTGCAATTACAGATAAATCTAGCAATGGATGCGATAAATTATGAATAAGTATAGGATTCGAATGCGATAATCCAGAAATAAATCCAAGTTTAGAAATCTAGATTTCGTTTAATTAAAATGTAGAAAAATGAAAATTAAGAAGAAAGGTCCCTGTGAAAACCACCGATTCTGTTTTCATCTCCAGACAAGTCTCTCAGTCTCAGCAGCAACACAACCCCCGTTTCTCTTTAACAATAAGTTTCTCAGAGTTTTTTCTCCAGAAAACCAGTCTTGATTCTTTGTCTGATTTGAACAAAAATGAACATGATCTATGTTCATTTCTCATATGTGAACATATATCGATTTACCACCTTTTGTCATTTTGGTAAAGATAAGAAAAATGTTAAATTTGCTATAGATAGAATCTATATCTGCAGATTTATATCGGAAATGCTGAGTTACAGTAATCAGAGTAAGAAATCATCTCGATATCATGATGCCATCACTGATCTGCCAGAATGTATCATGAGCAGCATCCTATCCCGCTTACCCACAAAGGATGCTGTGAGAACATCTGTCCTGTCTAAGCTTGGGAGCACAAATGGACTTCCATTCACAGAATCGAGATTGATAATCACGTCGATTATGATTCCAGGACGATAGAAACGAATACTGACAAGGTGCCTTTTATAAATTTTATGAACAGGATATTTCTCCTGTCGCGTTACATAACAAGTTTCTACCTCCATTTGAGTGATGAATATGGCAGAGCTGACCTGGAGAGTTGGATAAGGAGAGTGTTCATTCGAAAGGTCCAGAATGTTGCACTGGTTATTGACCCGAGCATAGATGATGATAGCTTTACATCAGATAGGTTTCCCTATGACATCTTATTTCCTAGCAGTCTTGTGACCAATTGCACTTCACTGAGATAACTCAAAGTGCGAATGATGTGCACATTTAAAGTTGCGAATAATATTCGTTTCCCCAACCTCACCAGTTTGTCTCTATCCATTCATTGTTCACATTTTGAATGATAATTTTAGCACCAGGAAACTGACATTTACTTTCCCAGTACTGGTAGAGCTTGAAATTAGAAACTTCTTATGGTCTAATGTGAAGTTCGCGAACATCTTTGCTCCTGCCTTGCATACATTCACATATATATGAGACCATAATTGATGAAATGGATAATTACTTCAAAATCGATGAAGTGGATCAATTCAGGATCAAGATTCATGGTGTGAGTCGAACAAGGTTTAAATCTTGTGGCTGGTATTAAGACAACATTCAATTTATTGGATCAAGGATTGATTATGCAGACATAAAAATCACTGTATTATACACGTTGAACCTGGAGGGCTACGAATGGAAGGCTCATGAAAGAACTCTCAGGGTTATGGAAATTGGAGTTATCAGGTTTTGTGGCTCAGGTTAGTTATACTCTCGATCGCTCTTTCTTTAATTAGTTACATCATACATGGTAGAACATACAGACCTGGTATGAAAATTTTAACTGGTAATTAAGTACCATAATAAAGACACTTGAGCAAGCATTGCGCATTTCAGTCTCATATAGCTAATTTTTCGTCGCAAAAAGCTTTCCGTCCACAAAGAGGACTTGATTTTTGTGGAGAAAGTATTGGTGACAACATGGATTCATCCAGATGAATATATATCATGCTCTTGAATTTGAAGACAGTGAATCACAATAGCTGCGCCGTATCAACATGATGTCCTTTAATTTCCGACATTGTACCTGCATAAATGATTTTTTTTCTAAGCTACAACACGCAGTTACGTTGATTATGAAACTGCACAAACGAGAGATTTATTCAATGCGCTGCGATTGCGATAATTAAGTAAAATCAAGACAATACAATGTTCTCAAGATCTCCCCTTTCTTTTTTGGGTCTTTGTTTTAATTTCATCCCAAAATATCCTTTTTGTTTAATGTGGAAAAAGAATGAAATGTGAAAGACCATATAAGAAAAGCTGGTATAGAAAGGAGAGTGAAAAAGCTGACAAACTAAATCTCATTTCCAGAAACCTCTGAGCAGAGCCGCCAATATTTCCCTGACGGTATGTCTTTCCATGCTTTTCTGATTTTTTTTCTGCAGACTTTGTTCAGAACAAAACTACTTGGTTCTTGTCACTTTTGTATTCGTTTCTCTTAAATCACAGAAAAAAAAAGAAAGGAAAATGATGCATCTTGATATCTGGAACAGATTATCACTTCCCCATAATTTTGGCAAAAGAATAGTTTTGATCTTGGAAAATTAGCTGATTTAAGATGAATGACTATCTGTGAATGCAGATTTATACTATACTGGAAATGATGATTGGGAGTCAGAGTAAGAACATTCAAGATGATGGTACCAAGGATCTCATTAGTGATCTGCCAGATTGTATCTTAAGCGATATTCTATCCCGCTTGCCCACTAAGGATGCCGTACAAACTTCTGTTCTGTCTAAAGCTTGGGAATATAAATGGACTTCGATTCACAAAGTCGAGGTTGATCATCATATCAGTTCCAGGAGAATATCAAGGAGTGAAATGGTGCCTTTTATAGATTTTATGAATAGGATATTTCTCCTATCGCATAATGTAACAAGTTTTAACCTTCATTTCAATGAGGAATATGGCCTAAGTTACATCGAGAGATGGATATCGAGTGTATTCAGACAGAATGTGCAGAGTGTTTCACTGGTCATTCGATCGAGCTTGGGTGGGATAGAGTGGTACACAAATGGCATTTTCTTACCCCACAGTCTTCTAGACTGCACTTCACTGAGAGAACTGAAATTGGAAATGCTTTGCACATTGAGGGTTGCGAATGATATTCATTTCCCCTGCCTCACCAGTTTGTTTCTATCTGATGTTCGTATTCTGAATGATAATTATTTTAGTGATGTGATGACATTTACTTTCCCAGTGCTGGAAGAACTCGAAATAACATCCTGCCTATGGTCAGATGCGTATTTTGTGGACATCTTTGCTCCTGCCTTGCGTACATTTGCTTATGAGACCATATTCAATGAATTAGATGATAATTGCAGGATCAGGATTTATGGTGCGAGTCTAACAAGGTTTGAAACTCGTGGTTGGTTTCCTGAAAACATTGTCTTTGTTGAATCTACAGTTGGTTATGCGGATATCAACGTGTACAGTTCCAATCAACTTAAACGTGGTGGATTTGGAATTCGAAGGCTTATGAAAGAATTCTCAGGTCTATTAAAATTAGAGTTATCAGGTTCCGCGGCTCAGGTTAGTCATTCACACTCTCTAGCTACATATTAGAATTTCACTGTGGTTGAACATAATTTTTGTTGAATAAGAATGAGAAATCGAGTATACATTCCATTACTGCCAACATGAGATTTGTGCAAACACTGCGCATTCCAGCCTCATAGACATTTCACACAAATCTGGTATATGTTCCATTACTGTCAACATGACATTTGTGCGAAAATTGCTCATTCTATTAGTTTTATTTACAAGCAAATTTTGAAGTTCCTTTAGTACATACAGAAGCTGTACCAGTTATGTATCTTGTTCATTACAATTCAAATATTGAAATCCATTATAAGGAAAATGGCAAGAACTGGACTACTAGTTTCATTGTTTCAAATACCATTTCATAAGTGATAGAACTTCTTTTTCATATTTTAATCTGATTTTGTAACTGATTTCCGATAACTGTCAAGGCTCTTGCGGTGACAAAACCAGAACCTTCACTTCTCAAGTATGATACACTGCGAGAAATGACGCTGAGTGATTCACCTCCATGGGCAGATGTTGCTAATATAGAGGCCATATTTGAATTGCTTCACACTGCACCATTCCTGAATGTTCTAGCCATCAACATGGTAAGCAATTCAATACATTGTTATCTCCGAATTTGTTGTCAGGATATGACTTCGATCAAGGGATGTCAAGATCTTGTTCAGCCTCCATTCAGCTTTGCTAATTGAACATGCTAATATGGACAGGATTCTGTTTGCTTCGTGAACTCCCAGAATGGTTACGATTATGACGCGATGGAGTTTGTGCCATCCTGTATAGCTTCTCGCCTGACTATAATCAGGTTTATAAACTTCGAAAACACAACACCTCAACTTCAACTAGCCATGTTTTTGCTCAAGAATGCTACATGCCTGAAGGAATTTTCTATCTCTACCGTAACTGGGGAGGGAACAGAACAGATTCGAAGACATTTATCTGAATGCCTTGAAAGTTCATCGAGTTTAGAGGATGTTCTTATCATTTAGAAAATGCATCCTCTTTATACATTAATGGCATGAAGCTTACTTTTCATAATGTTTATACATTGATCAGTGATATGCATATGTTAAAAATAAAAATAATAAAAGGACTAGTCCTTTTCTTTTTCTTTCTATTTAGGTATTCTCTACGTACGACTAATTCGGTTGAACATTGTCGTAACGTATAAAAAGAGTAATCAGTGTGTCCGTATACCCCTCGACTAGTTTTGGATTTGAATGTAGTACATTTAGATAGTGGAGGTGCAATATGCAAGAAATGTCTTTCGAATGGGTGTTTGGTGTAATTTTTTCAACAGAAGAAAATCAAAATGTAGAAAAACTCTCAGACAGTGGATAGAGATGGGGTTTGTCACTCAACAATACGGCGTAAAGGTTTGTGCTTTTCTCTTGAAACTTGTTTCAATTTCAACAGAAAAGCACAAACTTTTCCGCCCTGGTTCAATTTTGCACTATATTTTGTATTTGTCTGTTGATTGTGTCAAATTGATAATCATATTGATCGAAGTCGATCAAGAAACTAGGTATTGTAGAACCTTCACTTTGTTTGTTTGCTTTGCGAATCTGAGATTGCATATTTCATGACTATTGTTGAATCATTCTTTAACTTTTGAGGTTAATTTGTTAGTTCATCAGACCCAATTTGATGAAAAACATTGTTGGTTGTGTAGTATATGTTGCTACAAATTATGCTTACGGAATTTATTACTGAACTCGATTTATAAGTAATTTTGATATAATGTTGTAGCTCAGCTGTCTCTTAAATCTTGAAGGGTATTGCTATGAATTTGCATCTTCCTCCAGAAAGCAGAATTATCCTATGAAAGCAACATCTAAGGTAGTTGAAGGGAAAGCTTGATCGGATGGTCCGATTGAGATCTTATTATATTTTTGTTCCAACACTACTTGAGGATAAACTGCAAAGCACTGTATATTAATGAGATGGTTGAATTTCTGATAAAGGCTTGACATTGAAAAGGCCTCCCGACTCAATGCATTGCAATTTTTTGGGGGGCTTTATAGCGGATGGTGGTGGGTGATATGCTGTTGGTATGGAACTTGTTTTGTGTACTTAATTTCAAGAGAAAAGCACAAACCTTTCCACCCTAGTTCAGTATTAAGTCTTCAGTTTTGCACTATATTGTGCATTTGTTTGTTGATCAAGAAACCAACTATTGTCTAATTGTAGAACCTTCACTTTCTAAGGCTATGTTCTCTTCATCTGAAAACTCATTAATTTCAGTTCAGTTCAGCTCTGCTTGGTTTTTTTTTATACTACAATTCAGTTCAGATCAGTTCAGTTCTGTTCAGACGAAGAGAACAGAGCCTAAGTAATTTTGATGGAATAATTTAGCTGTTTCACTACATTTAAATTGACAGATCTTAAATGTTAGAGGGCATCGCTATGGATTAGCCTATTCCTCCTCACAACAGAATTATCCTATGAAGGCAACATCTAGGTTAGTTTAAGGAAAACCTTGTTCGGATGGTCAAGCGATTGAGATCTATTATATTTTTGTGCCAAGACTACTTGAGGATAAACTGCAAAGAACTGTTCCCAATGCATTGCAATATTTTTGGGGGCTATACATCGAATGTTGGTTGGTGATATGCTGGAGTTGAAAGAAAACATTGAAAAAGATCAATGTTGTTTTCCTAAATTGGAAAATTCTCCACCTGATGGAACATTGGAGTCATGAGTTCAGAGAAGGAATTTAAAGACTTTACTGTTGGTATGGAACTTGTTCTCTTGGATTGAATTTTACACATTTGTGACTACATTAGTTTGATTGACCGTTTACTAAGCCAGACTCGTCAATAGAATGATGGAAGTGTTTCAACCAAATCGGGGAGTCCTGAAGAATATGAATGCAGCTTTACAAGCTACTAAGTGTGACGATATGTAATGTTTCTTTCACACTTTGAATGTTTAACAATATCTTTCCTAAGCATGTCCAGTCTAGAAGGGGAGAGTTTCAAAAACCTAATGGAACCACTCCTTTGGAGTGAATTGTGCATGTGTTGTGTCTTGCATGTGTGTACTTGTAAATTATCCTTTTCAGAAGAAAAAGATTGAGTAACAATAATAAGCTGAAACAAAGGTAAAGAGCTGATATAAAAAGGAAAAGAAAACCTGATGACGGTTTCATTTCCAAAACCCTTGTCACTGTCAATTTATAGGTACTTCTCATCGCAGCCGGCGAAATTCTGGATCTGAGCAGTGTTGTCAGAGTCACATCTGAGCATTGTTGTCGGAGTCACATCTGAGCAGTGTAGTCGGAGTCTCACAAAGGTTTGTCGATGGTTTTACTGAATTTCCTCTTGAAACATCTTTAGAAAAACACTTTAGATTCTCATCTCATCACTGCATTTGTATTCATTTTTCTTAATTGAGTAATAGCGCAATTAAAATCCTCATTCATATAGAATGGAATCTTTAAACAAGCTACGCCCTCTTTCCGTTTTGGAGAAAAGAATAAAGAGTCAAATTTATTAACTATTGATTTGGATGGGATGATTCTATGGAGATTTGTATTGGAAACTTTCAGGTTTTGTTGGTGAAATGATTACTCGAGATAATCTGAGCCTGAGTAAGAAGTTTCGGAATAGTGGAGATCGAATAAGTGATTTACCGGAAGATGTTCTAAGCCATATTCTCTCCCGCTTAAGTACAAAGGAAGCTGTGAGAACTTCTGTTCTGTCCAAATCGTGGGAATACAAGTGGCGATCTATTTACAGTATCAAGGTTGAGCATGGCCCTATGGACATGAGAAGAAATGATGTGGATGTCTTTAAAAAGTTCATGTATACAATACTTATCCATACACGTAACATACAAAGTTTTAATCTCAAAAGTTGGAATTTCGGACTTGACGTGGAAACATGGTTATCTACTGTATTCACAAAAGAGGTCGAGAGTGTTGAACTGCTTATCACTCCATGCCTTACTGAACAGTTTTACAACTCGACACCCATCATCTTGCCCTACACTCTTCTGAGTTGCAGTTCACTAAGAGAGTTGAGAGCAGATATCTCACTATACGCCGAATGCACTCTGAAATCGGAATTCATTTTCCCAACCTCACCAGCTTGATTCTAAGGGCAATTGAAATTATGAACTGCAGTGATAGTTCAGATACATTGACATGTGATTTCCCAGTCCTCGAAATGCTGGAACTAAGCTGCTGCAGATGGTCGAATAGGGGAGTTTTTGAAATCTTGGCTCCTGCCTTGAATAAGTTCAAACATGAGCTATACGATCCTCAACATCCTGACCACATAATAAAGATTCGTGGATCAAACCTTTTAAGGTTTGAAGATTCTGGCACTTTTCCAGGAAAGTTTTCTTTCGTTGGATCAACAGTTCATTCTGCAGATCTAATGCTTCATGGCCCCGTATTTGCAAACAGTGGAAATGATGGCTCACGAATTCGTAGTCTTATGAAAGAATGCTTGGCTTCAACAAAATTGAGGTTATCGAGTGCTGTTACCGGGGTTAGTCATTACCCACTTTCTCAATTATTAGCACCATATCTTTTTTTGGTCAGACTAATGCTAAGCTTTTCATAAAGATGACTTGGATAACTGGATGTATGTTTTTGATAAAGTTCAAGGTAAGTTTAGAAGGAATAAAATTGATCACAACACATTCTGCATTCGTTGATAAGACTAAATTTGTTTGGTTAAGTTACTCTCATCTACTGTTTCTACTGATATTTTTGTCGCTATAATATCTAGTAATCTAGAAATAGAATAAGAACAACTGTTTGTCTTCTAACTTAGTCATTTTCTCCACCCAAGTTGCTGAAAGCCTTCAGTTAATCTCTCAACGGACTATGTGCGAACACCTCTGTGTGTTCACCAAATGTGAATTTGTGTGAGTGTATCTTAAATATTACTACTATATAGTATTGACTTTGTGGCATATTTCTTGTTTGATGGATTATAGATGTGGGTTTATATGACTAAATTCCCAAGGACCTATCACCCTTCAATATTTACAGAAGTTGCACTAAATGTGGATTTTGGTCATTTCTGTTCAAATATCACTTGAACAAGGATGAATACCAAAATCCATAATGAAAACTGTAACAACTGGGCAACTTTTGTTGTTTCTATCCATATTTTTATCAATTCATTTTACAGTCTTAAAACATTTTGTTTCTCTTTGATATCTATCAAGGTTCTTGCAAGAACGAATTCAGCACCCCCTCTCCCCAAGTATGATATGCTAAAAGAAATTATACTGGGTTGTTCGGCTGTGGAATCCACGCATCCTAATGTTGAAGTCATATTTGAATTACTTCATGCTGCACCATATCTGAATGTTCTGGTCATTGACATGGTAAGCAACAACATCGTTCCGTCCACATTTTATGTCACGCTGCACGGACAGCACGATCGTTTTCTGTCTCAATTAACCCTTTGTGTTTAAACATGCTCCTTTATACTACAGCCTTCTCTTTACTTTTTGAACAACCGGCATGGTTATGACTATGACATGATGGAAGCTGTGCCATCCTGTATTATTACTCAGCTGAAGAAAGTCGAATTGAAAAACTTCAAAAACAAGGAACCTCAGTATCGTCTGGCTATGTTTTTGCTCAAGAATGCTTCAGGGCTGAAGGAATTTTCAATCTCTAGTCAAACAGCAAAAGAAAATATTTCAAAGAGGTTATCAAAATCTCCTAAAGCTTCGACAAGCTTAAAAGTTGTTATTACTTGAAAATGTACCCACTCTCTCCCTCTATTTGCAAATTCGTATTTTATGTACATGCATTATTTAGCCTGTGATGTGCATATGCTGGCTATAAATTTTCCATTCAAATTTGATAACAAATTTGGATGTTTATCTAGGTGTTATATCGAATGCCTGAGAAACTTGAGTTGATGTTGGAGTTTAATAGTTATATATGGAGAATAATTCTTGAAGATGACTCTGGTGTCTAATTAAAAAATCATGACTGTTTAAACAAAGAAGAATGTGCAGCCTTACTTTTTATTGATAAACCTCTAGATTACACATGCTCGCCTCGTAAGAAAAGTAAACAAAAATGTGTCGTTTGGTTCCATGGGTTCGATTAAAGGTGGTGAATAGATATCCTGTTTAGTCACCAATTATTAGTTATTGTTCTCTTTAAACTATTTTGATTCACTTCGAATTGCAACTGAAAACTAGCATACTATGTCTGAAATGAAATGGACTGAGATTTTTATCTGCACATTATCTTTTCTCTCTCATTTTCATATATGAAGCTTTATAAGCTTTTCTGCAGCCGCTTACTAACAAATTCTCCGTTCTTACCAGGTTGCTAAAGTTGCAATGACTAGGCAGAAGAACCTGTTCCATGTATCAACTGTCATATAGAAGAATGCAAGTTTAAGTGTTCTTCTAGGTACGATCATTTGCACCTGGAGAAGTTTCTGGTAAAAAATGGAGTGAGCTAAAAAGGATGTGATTGTTGAGAGTTTTATCAGCATTTGTGACAAATTCAGCACTCTTAAGTATTGTTTTGACTTGGCTTTATGTGTGTTGGCACTTTATTTCTTTTCTGATAGACTCTATACTCATATTTCAGGATTCAAAAGAAAACGTTTTTGAATTATCCCATCGTATTTTCTAATAGTGTTTTGTTTATTAGTTCTGTTTATTTTGAATCATTTGCTTTGGTAGTTTGGTTATCTTATATTGGTTTAGTTATTTGCAGTTCCAGTTTCTTTCCCCTTGCAACGGCAACAATCATGGTTTTCAAAGATTCTTGTAGTATTTCTTTTAACAAACAGCTCCAGTATGGATCCTATTCTGTGAACTTTCACATCCAGTTAGTCACCTTAACATCACCCGTGTACAGCACTAGGTGCACCGTGCACACATCGCATTTCTACCCGGCTTCATTTGACTGTAATTCCTTCAGCTAAGCTTCTGCATCATATTTTACATTTTAGCTTCGTGTAGCATCCACTGCTAATATAGCACTTGCATTCTGGTTGTCGCTGACCTGTGAGTTGCGACAACTCAAGTCTGAGGTTACAGATTAGAACAGGGGTGATCTTTGCAGATTCTCCTGATCTATCCTGACAATGAGAGATGGCCAAAATAGCTCGTAGTAGTAATTTGCAGTTTTTCGATTTTTCCTGAGGGTATTAGTATGAAAATCGGGTAAAAGGTAGTCAGGAGAATGGCTTCTGATTCCTCCCTTATTCAAGCACTTTTTTTTTTTTTTTTTTTTTTTGGCTTCTTTATAGCCCACAATTTTCTTTGGAATCCACGTTTTCATCTTTATCCTTACTCATGAGAAATCCTACAGCATTGCACTTGTGGCAGGCAACTTCGTGACTTATCCCAAGACCCGCTTATTTTGTTAGCTGAGCTGACCTTGCATCACAGGCTACTCCTGACTCTATTGTAAACCATGCTAATTGTATCCTAAGGTTATGTATAGCAAAAATAGAAAAATGACATCGTCGATTTAAAACACAAAATCTCTCTAACGACCTGACCTTCTGGGCCCTTCAAAGTTACACATAAGTTGGGCATATATGTTTTGCCGGTATGGTACTGTTCGTTTCGGGTCGGAGCCGTACAAATTTGCATTTGAAATCATAAAAAATGCCTCATAGTACTATGTGATAGTTTGTTTTATTATGTGTCTTTCATTCCACTCGCTCTTGACCATAGATAGCAAGGTATGAGAGAAACACTAATAGAATGCTCACAGCCTCACACCAATAAAATCTTGATTACTACTAGTAATGGATTAAAAATACAACCAATAAAATGAAGTGACTATGGACCCCAAGTTCCCAACTCTAAAGTTTGTCACTTTATTACTACAAGAACCATTCTTCCAACTTTGTTCCCCTCCTCATTTTAGACAATCTTACCCTATTCAATTTTTATTACTTAACGTTAAATTATTAAACAATAAATCAATCATTTCCTTAGTGAAAATATGTAATTTAACTGAATATTGTTATTTAGTAAAACGCTACGTTCATAAAAAAATTAAATACAAACACGGAAAATTTATTGTAAATGGCTTTAAATATAATAATACATAAATAAGTATAAATATATAACATATACTGTATGTATATTTACTATATGTTCGCAAGTTGCTCACGAGTAATTGATCTTTATTATAGTCCTTGATAGTCGATATTCACTCGAAACTAAGTCGAGCTTGCTCGAGCTTTGACCGAGCTTTCTTTCAAGTTACTCGTGAACATCTTGATAATGTATTACTCCCTCCGTCCCAGATCAAATGTTCTGTTTTGACTTTTTAAGGTCAACAAATTTAAACTTTGACTACATATTAATCTTAAACCGTAATAATAAAATGTTCAAATAATTATATGTTGACAATTTCAGAAGTAAAATTTCATTATACAATTTAATTGATCATTTTGTATTTACGGTTTGTAAATAATTCATAGTCAAAGTTGAAGTTTGTTGATTGTAAAAAGTCAAATTTGAAGTTTGTTGATCGTAAAAAGTGAAAAGAGTGCAGTTGATCGAATGTAGTAGTGGAGGTGCAATGTGCAAGAAATGCTCTTGTGTTAATATATCAACACAAGAAACTCAAAGAAGAAAAAAACTCCCAGAAAATGAATGGAGAATTAGAGATGGAGCTGACAGAAACACCTCATCGTCGTTCAAGAATACGGCATCCCTTGATAGTCATACTGAACTACGGCGTAAAGGTTTGTTTGAGCTTTCTCTTCAAACTTGTTTTGTCTTCCAAATTTCGACTGAAAAGCACAAATCTTTACGCCCTAGTTCAGTATGAAGGTCTTCAATTTTGCACTATATCGTGAGTATTTGTCTGTTGATCGTGTCAAATTGATAATCATATTGATCCAAGTTGATCAAGAAACTGGCTTATTTGATGAATGTTATTGTATAGTGAAATTCGGATCTGAGATTGCATATTTGATGAATCAATTTCTAATTTTTGAGGTTCATCTAGACGCATTTTGATGAGAAACGTTGTTAGTTGTGTAGAATTTATTAGAAAGTTCTTCATACTATACAGGGGTGTCACGCCCCAGGATTTTACGGAACTCGATTTATAAGTAATTTTGATGGAATGTTGTAGCTCAGCTGTCTCTTAAGTTTTGATGGGTATTGCTATCAATTTGCCTGTTCCTCCAGAAAGCAGAATTATCCTATGATGGCAATCTGTAGGCCAGTTGAAGGGACAGCTTGATCGGATGGTCAAGTGATCGAGATCTATTATATTTGTGTGCCATGACTACTTGAGTATAAATGGCAAAGAACTGTTTATTGGTGAGATGGTTGAATTTCTGATGAAGGCTTGACATTGAAAAGGCCTCCAGGCTATCTAGCGGATGTTGGTTGGTTATATGCTGGAGTTGAAAGCAAACATTCAGAAGATCAATGTTATTTTCCTCAAGTGGAAAATTCTCCACCTGATGGATCATTCGAGTCATGAGTTCAGGGAAGGAATTTAAAGACTTCACTGTTGGTATGGAACTTGTTCTCTTGGATTGAATTTTACACATTTGTGATTACATTAATTTGATTGACTGTTTACTAAGCCAGACTCGTCAATCGAATGTTGGAAGTGTTTCAACCTAATCGGGAGCCCTGAAGAATACGAATGCAGCTTTTCAAGCTACTAAGTGTGACAATATGTAATGTTTCTTTCACACTTTGAATGTTTAACAATATCTTTTCTAAGCATGTCCAGTCTAGGAGGGGAGAGCTTAAAAAACCTAATGGAACAACTCCTTTGGAGTGAATTGTGCATGTGTTGTGTCTCGCATGTGTGTACGTGTAAATTATCCTTTTCAGAAGAAAAAGATTGAGTAACAATAATAAGCTGATACAAAGGTAAAGAGCTGATATAAAAGGAAAAGAAAATGTGTCGACGGTTTCATTTCCAAAACCCTTGTCACTGTCAATTTATAGGTATTTCTCATCGCAGCCGGAGAACTTCTGGATCTGAGCAGTGTTGTCAGAGTCACATCTGAGCAGTGTAGTCGGAGTCTCACAAAGGTTTGTCGATGGTTTTACTGAATTTCCTCTTGAAACATCTTTAGAAAAACACTTTAGATTCTCATCTCATCACTGCATTTGTATTCATTTTTCTTAATTGAGTAATAGCGCAATTAAACACCCTCATTCATATAGAATGGAATCTTTAAACAAGCTACGCCCTCTTTCCGTTTTGGAGAAAAGAATAAAGAGTCAATTTTATTAACTACTGATTTGGATGGGATGATTCTATGTCGATTTGTATTGGAATTTCAGGTTTTGTTGGTGAAATGATTACTCGAGATAATCTGAGCCTGAGTAAGAAGTTTCGGAATAGTGGAGATCGAATAAGTGATTTACCGGAAGATGTTCTAAGCCATATTCTCTCCCGCTTAAGTACAAAGGAGGCGGTCAGAACATCTGTTCTGTCCAAATCTTGGGAATATAAGTGGAGATCTATTTACAGTATCAAGGTTGAGCATGGCCCTATGGACATGAGAAGCAATGATGAGGATGTCTTTAAAAAGTTTATGTATACAATACTTTTCCATACACGTAACATACAAAGTTTTAATCTCAAAAGTTGGAATTTTGGACTTGACGTGGAAACATGGTTATCTACTGTATTCACAAAAGAGGTCGAGAGTGTTGAACTGCTTATCACTCCATGCCTTACTGAACAGTTTTACAACTCGACACGCATCATCTTGCCCTACACTCTTCTGAGTTGCAGTTCACTAAGAGAGTTGAGAGCAGATATCTCACAATGTATCGGATGCACTCTGAGAGTTCCGGTCAGAATTTATTTTCCCAACCTCACCAGCTTGATTCTACGGGGAATTCAAATTACGAACTGCAGTGATAGTGCAGATACATTGACATGTGATTTCCCAGTCCTCGAAATGCTGGAACTAAGCTACTGCAGATGGTCGAAGAGGGGAGTTTTTGAAATCTTGGCTCCTGCCTTGAATAGGTTCAAACATGAGCTATACAATCCTCAACATCCTGACCACATAATAAGGATTCGTGGATCAAACCTTTTAAGGTTTGAAGATTCTGGCACTTTTCCAGGAAAGTTTTCTTTCGTTGGATCAACAGTTCATTCTGCAGATCTAATGCTTCATGGCCCCGTACTTGCAAACAGTGGAAATGATGGCTCACGAATTCGTTGTCTTATGAAAGAATGCTTGGCTTCAACAAAATTGAGGTTATCAAGTGCTGTTACTGGGGTTAGTCATTACCCACTTTCTCAATTATTAGCACTATCTTTTTTTGTTCAAACTAATGCTAAGCTTTTCATAAAGATGACTTGGATAACTGGATGTATGTTTTTGAAAAAATTCAAGGTTAGTTTAGAAGGAAAAAATTGATCACAACGCATTCTGCATTCCTTGATAAGACTAAATTTGTTTTGTTAAGTTACTCTCATCTACTGTCTATACTGATATTTGTGTCGCTAATATATTATCTAGTAATCTAGAAATGGAATAAGAACAGCTGTTTGTCTTCTAACTTAGTCATTTTCTCCACCCAAGTTGCTGAAAGCCTTCAGTTCCAATATCTTTCAATCTCTTGACGGACTATGTGCGAACACCTCTGTGTGTGCACCAAATGTGAATTTGTGTGAGTGTACCTTAAATATTACTACTATATAGTATTGACTTTGTGGCATATTTCTTGTTTGATGGATCATAGATGTGGGTTTATATGACTAAATTCCCAAGGACGTATCACCCTTCAATATTTACAGAAGTTGCACTAGATGTGGATTTTGGTCATTTCTGTTCAAATATCACTTGAACAAGGATGAATACTAAAATCCATAATGAAAACTGCAACAACTGGGCAACTTTTGTTGTTTCTATCCGTATTTTTATCAATTCATTTTACAGTCTTAAAACATTTTGTTTCTCTTTGATATCTATCAAGGTTCTTGCAAGAACGAATTCAGCACCCCCTCTCCTCAAGTATGATATGCTAAAAGAAATTATACTGAGTTGTTCGGCTGTGGAATCCACGCATCCTAATGTTGAAGCCATATTTGAATTACTTCATGCTGCACCATATCTGAATGTTCTGGTCATTGACATGGTAAGCAACAACATCGTTCCGTCCACATTTTATGTCACGCTGCACGGACAGCACGATCTTTTTCTGTCTCAATTAACACTTTGTGTTTAAACATGCTCCTGTATACTACAGGCTTCTGTTTACTTTCTGAACAACCGGCATGGTTATGACTATGCCATGATAGAAGTTGTGCCATCCTGTATTATTACTCAACTGAAGAAAGTCGAATTTAAAAACTTCAAAAACAAGGAACCTCAGTATCGTCTGGCTATGTTTTTGCTCAAGAATGCTTCAGGGCTGAAGGAATTTTCAATCTCTAGTCAAACAGCGAAAGAAAATATTTCGAAGAGGTTATCAAAATCTCCTAAAGCTTCGACAAGCTTAAAAGTTGTTATTACTTGAAAATGTACCCACTCTCTCCCTCTATTTACAAATTTGTATTTTATGTACATACATTATTAGCCTGTGATGTGCATATGCTGGCTATAAATTTGCCATTCAAATTTGATAACAAAATTGGATGTTTATCTAGGTGTCATATCCAATGCCTGAGAAACTTGAGTTGATATTGGAGTTAAATAGTTATATATGGAGAATAATTCTAGAAGATGACTCTGGTGTCTAATTAAAAAATCATGACTGTTTAAACAAAGAAGAATGTGCAGACATACTTTATTGATAAACCTCTAGATTACACATGCCTGTCTTGTAAGAAAAGTAAACAAAAATGTGTCGTTTGGTGCCATGGGTTCGATTAAAGGTGGTGCTAGATATCCTGTTTAGTCACCAATTAATAGTTATTGCTCTCTTTATACTATTTAGATACACTTCGAATTGCAACTGAAAACTAGCATACTATGTCTAAAGGAATTGGACTTTGATTTTTATCTGCACATTAGCTTTTATTTCTCATTTTCATATATGAAGCTTTATAAGCTTTTCTGCCGCCGCTTACTAAAAAGTTCTCCGATCTTACCAGGTTGCTTAAGTTGCAATTACTAGGCAGAGGAACCTGTTCCATGTATCAACTGAGAAGATGCAAGTTGAAGTGTTCTTCTTGGTACGATCACTTACACCTGGAGAAGGTTTCTGGTAAAAAAATGGAGTGAGCTAAAAAGGATGCGATTGTTGAGAGTTTTATCAGTATTTGTGACAAATTCAGCACCTTTAAGTATTATTTTGACTTGGCTTTTTATGTGTATTGGCACTTTATTTTTATTCTGATAGACTTTATGCTCATATTTCAGGATACAAAAGAAAAAGTTTTTTAATTATCCTATCGTAACTTCTAATAGTGTTTTTTTTTTTTAAATTATTTCTGTGTATTTTGAATCATTTGGTTTGGTTACCAAAAGCATCAGAGTTGGGAAACTGTTTCTGAAAGTTATTTGCAGTTCCAGTTTCATATAGCAGTGCATGTGCAGGTTCAATTTTGCTGCATTTGATACTTGAAACTCAACTGCATTGATAAGTATCAGCTTCTTACCCTTTGCAACGACAATTATCATGGTTTTCAAAGATTTTTTCATTTCTTGTAACTTACAGATGGATCCTATTCTGTGAACTTTTACATCCAGTTAGTCGCCTTAACATCAGCCGTGTACTGCACTAGGTGGAGTCAGCACATTTCTTCCCAGTTTCATTTGACCGTAATTCCTTCAGTTAAGCTTCTGCATTCATCCTGTTTTGCATTTTAGCTTCGCGTAGCATCCACTCTGCTATTATAGCACTTGCATTCTGGTTGTCACTGACCTGTGGGTTGCGACAACTTAAGTTTGAGGTTAAATTTGAACAGGGGTGATTTTTGTGTCGACTGATTTAGTGTTGCTTGATTTTCCTAATCTATCCTTGCAATGAGATAACCGAAATAGCTGGAGAAGTATTTTGCAGTTTTTCCCGAGTCTAGTACAGAATTCAGGTAAAGAGAGAGTCGGAGAGTGGTTTCTGATTCCTCATTCCTCCCTTATTGAAGCACAGTTTCGTTTTTTTTGGCTTCTCTGTAGTCCAGAGTTTTCTTTGGAATCCATGTTTTGATCTTTATCCTTCCTCATCTGAAGTCCTACACCATTGCACTTTAAAATCAGCATATATGGCACTCGTGGCAGACTGGCAGGAAAGTCCTTCCTTGCTGGCCTGGCAACGCCTCTAGAAGCTTTACTCGTTGGCTAGGACCCGTTTATAGCTGACCTTGCATGACATGCTACTCTCAGGGTCTACTCTTCAAAGAGTGATCTTTGCCATGAAACTGACTAAACCCTACACCATTTCTGTTCTGAATGTCCAGGTCATTGGTCGTTTTTGCCAACCTTCCTTCCCGGTCAGTCCACCCTCGCCAGAACTTGTGCAGGATACAACTCACACAATCAACCACGCAATATCATTTTGTGGAATGGCAACCACCCCACCAGATCTTGTGGCCGTTAATAGGGTCTGAACTATGCAACCCTGGAGCAGGGTTATGAGACATTCTCCATAGATCCAATGGGGGGCCAGTTCGTCCGAGCTATGTTGGGAAGTATCGGCCATAGCACCAATAACACAGCTGGAATTTGGGTACTTTGCGTCGGCTCTATTTAGCACATGGAATATAGAACTTCGTAAACTAATACGATTGAAGTGTAGTTTCAAGTGAGAATTTAAAATAAACGATAAAATATAAAATGTGGTAAGATATGTACTTGTAATGGCAGTAATCCAAATAAAAATTTAACATTTTTAATCATCCATCATGTGTGTTTTATTTTCCATTTTCGATGATGTATTTGAAGGACCTAGAAATAAACATGAATACAATTTTACGGGACGGAGAGTACAAGTCATTTACAATTGCAACATGATTCACAATATATATTATACCATTCTTCCCGACTTAAATTCCCATTGAACTTGCCACTGATTTTATGCATAAACAAACCATATAAATAATTATAGACAATTTAAAAAATGTAGCATTAATTTAATAAAGGAAAAAAAATGAAGGTCAGAAGTTGAAAACGAGACGGACGTGAACGGACCCGAAGTTAAGACTCAACTCATGGCCACCACCTTTTGATCTTGTAAATAAATATATAAAATATTGGACTTTCTCAATTAAAAAAGAATAAAAAAACACCGCCGGGAGAGAGCCGCCCTAAAAAAGGATCCCGACTCTCAATAGTGCTCGGCTGGATATGGAATATTCGTAAGAAATAAAAATAAATAAAGGAAAGGACCGAACCGCTAATTCATTTTGTTTTCTTTGTTTTTTTTTTTTTCTTTTTCTTTTTTTTACATATATATACGTTTCTTTTCTCTCTCTTCTACCCTAAGCTTGTTTGTGCCTGTAAATTTCCTCTAGTCGAGAGGAAAATCAAGGGATAGGAGAATCACTCAGATAGCTTTCAATTCTACTCAGGATCGCCAGTGAGGAATCAACAATTCATCAATTTCGGATTGCCCAATTCGAACTACTACTGCATTCTCCTTCTCTATGTGAGTAACAGTCGACAATTTTGTTCTTCGATCATGCATCGTGAAAAAAGATTCAAGTTTTCTTCTTGTTCTTGAATCCTTACTTGAATTATCATTTTTACTCATCTATATGTTCTAATTTCGCTCTTTAATCACCCTTTGATGCTCTTGATAGTTTAATCGGCCAGTGATCATGTTAGTAAGTTGTGTTTTTATGTTTGATAAAAGAATTACAGCTTTGTAATTGGAAATTGAATCGGCTGGATTAATCCCTTAAAGAATTATTCGGATAGATGCATTTCCTTGTGATCATCAAACCCCCGAAAACCAGGGTATGATAATACACTGAAATTCTTAAAATTTGTGTGTCTAAATGGTAATTCTCTTGTGGCCATCATTTGTCAACATAGTTTTTGTCAATTTTGGGGCGAAACGATGTGCATTTTAGTGTAATTCGAATTTCTGGTCTGGCACATTAGTTATGGATCCTGAAATTTGTACGCTTTTGTAAATTAGAGTAGAAGGCCCTTGAGAGTGGGTTTTAGGTTATCGTTTTACAGTGCTCGTGATAACTTTTATGTACTCTTTGGGTATGAATTAGCCTAGTAAGTTTAGTTTGGTGTTCAAGAGTGGATAATATTCTTCATGTCGAACTTTGTATTTGTATGTATTTGAGAGGGTTAACAGAGATATGTTTCCGTGTGGTTACCTTAGTAGTCAGTGATTATCACTGACTGCAGAGGAAGAACATCTAGTGAAATCCTGGATTTTTTTGGAATGGTGTCCCCTTATAGTCTTTGTGCGGCTTTTTAATTGTTTAAATACTTAAATTGATGGTTCAAGTTCTGGCGTCACATCAACTCGAAGTTCTAATGTAGATTTGGAGAAATTAGTAAGTGCTAGTGAGGAAGTCTTTGAACCTGCTTTTTTACTCATTCTTTGGTAACACTATCCATATTTCTGAACAACATGGAGCCCCATTTTTAATAATAGATTCCCATTCCCTTATTTTTAATTATAGATGGCCTGGCAATCAGACAGAACACACACACAACATCATTATCAGGAAGGACCAAAACCACCAGTCACCCAAGTGTTAGGCGCGTTCTTCTAATTTGAACCTGCTAGACGCCTAGACCGACACAAGCTCTTCTCTCTTTGTTTTCAATTATTACTCATTGTTCATTCCATCTAATATGGTGTGTGCTTCTCTCTGGACATGTATGAGCTTCATATGTAACCGAGATCTCTTTATCTATTATTCTATAAATTTATCCTGATTATGAGATTATCCTATTTCAGATATGATGCCCCAAATCATGAATACTCAAGTTTGTACAAGTCAAAGGAAGATATCTCGTCAGAGTCATTCTGTTGAGGAGAGGCATCATATAAACAATTTACCGGAGGATGTTACGCTTCATATTCTGTCATGCATGCCCACAAAGTATGCTGTGCAAACCAGCATTTTATCCAAGCATTGGCGAAACAAGTGGAAGTCCATTTCCAATATCAACATTATTGATAGGCAGATACGCGATAAGACCACATTTTTTAACTGTATGGATGAGTTGCTTCTTTCAAAGAGCATACGATGTTGTCACTTGTCGTTTTGGCAAGAGTATGATGTATGCCGCATGCAAGATTGGATTTCTGCTGCATTGAAACTCAACATTGGGACTTTCAAGTTATTTCATGCTCAGGGAGGAATTGTCCTTTCCTCGAGCATTTTCAACCGCCTTTCATTGGAAAAGCTGATCTTAAAGTCATCCTGCACCGTTGAAGTTCCTGCAAAGAGCTGTTTTCCTTACCTCTCAAATTTGTGCCTTGATGGAGTTGAGATTTTAAATGTTGCCTACAGCGGAACACTGGTTTTGGAATTTCCAAAATTAAAGAAACTCGAATTAAGAGTATGCACATGGACTAATGTGAAGACTGTTGAAATCCATGCCCCGGAAATGACAAAATTTAAATCTGAGACCTCTGATGATGCTGAAGCAAATAACTGTGAGATCAAGATTTTCGGGTCGGAGCTAACCGAGTTCGAATCTTCTGGTGGTTTACAGGAGAACTGTACTCTAATTGAATCAACAGTCGTTTATGCATCTTTGTCAAAATATTTTAAATCACCTGATGGAAGGTCACTAAAGAAGTTTGGATCTCAAGTTCGGAGGTTACTCAAAGGATTCTCAGGTTTAAAGTGCTTCATCATAACGGGTTGTTCAGCTCAGGTTTGTATTTCACGGACTTATCTCTTCATATGCTTAGTTTCTTTTATTTTGGCAGAAGAAGTTTGACTTTTCTTTCCAAGTAAAACATGTTCTGTACTTGGAATGTTGCAGTATAAGAAAGTTTCGAAGGGCTGTTATCTCTTTTATGAACTGATGTGGTTGTCTGGTTTATCCATGTAGGCCATTGCAGTATCGACACCAAGACCTCGTCTTCCCCTGTATCAAGATCTGGAGAAACTAGTTATGCGTCCCTCTGGTAGTTATGTTGCGCTGCTTGAGTTACTTCATGCATCTCCATCACTGAAAGTGCTAGTTATCGATAGGGTAAGTGACATTACAACCTTGTCAACATTGATCTCTTTGTTACAGCAATTTTCTTTTCGTTTTCTTTGGTCCTGTTACATAAATTTTGTTCAATAAGATTATTTGCTAGTGCTTACAAACGGTATTGTGTTCTTACCAGATTGCGCGGGATGGGTATTCTTATGATTATGAAGGACAGGAATCTGTTCCTTCATGTGTTACTTGTAGCCTTGAAGAAGTGAGGTTTAACTACTTCTCCAGAACAGATCAATTTCATTTGGAGAAATTCTTGTTGAAGAATGGAGAAAGACTGAAGAAAGTTTGCATATCTGATTATGACTATATGCCGAAGGATGAACTTGTTGAGCAGTTTTCAAAGTTTCCTACAAAATCAAGGGGGTTAACTTTTGTTACAGCGTAGATGGTATATGCTGTACTGCATTGTCATGTGTGTTCTTATATGTTTGCTGCTTAGAAGACGTACAGAAACCTCAAGTTGTTACTTTGTAGAGACCATATGTTGTTACTTTGTATAAACCGGAGCATTCGCCTGTCTGTACATGGTCTTGTATTGTTTCTTGACTCAGGAACGTATGGAGACCTCATTTCGCTTTCCATCTTAAAGCACCTTTAGAAATTCATGTGTACAAGTCCAAAGAGCTGCAGCTACCTCTACCATAGGAAGGTTCTATTTGGCTTGTTTTTGGTACTTGCAATTTCAATTTTTGTTTTTATCAAGGATTTTTTTTTCCTTTTTTCTATAGGATCAATCGTTGCTTACGCAGCTCTAGTAATGTTATTGCTTCGTCTTGAAATTGTTGTGTCAAAAATTAAACCTTGGAGCACTTTTTGCAAATTGCAAAACCCTTCGGTTCAAAAGCAAACAGATTCCCATCTTCTGATCTGACTTGGTAACGTACTAAGGCTCTGTTCTCTTCAAATGTAATTTTCTGAACTGAATTGAATTGTAATATAAAATATAACTAAGCAGAACTGAACTTAACTGAATGAGTTTACAGTTGAAGAGAACAGAGCCTAACATGGCAACTCAAAGCTTCTTATAAAACTGGCAATTCAGTCAAACGACCAACTCAACACCAACCCGCTATATTTGTTCATTTTTTGTTATTTAGTTCATTCTCACTCAAGTAACCTAATGATTTGAATTTTTTTTTTTTTTTTGAAACGGGTAAAATTTATTAAAACTTCAAAAATGTTGACAAGCATAAGACATGCTTGTGCCAACAACTATTACAACGCGTTAACAAAACGCTCTTCACCAACCATACACCCAAACCATTACAAAGGATAAAATAATTGAATCTACCAAGATTTTCTAGACCAACAGTTACCAATAATTACAAAATGGAATCCATCAATGAAAATGCTTCTTCCTTCACCTTGAGCAATCTTCAATATGATTTATACCAACCAATCCACCAAAAATGATCCCAATATCTCAACTTGACAATTGTGTCCAGAACCTTAAGTCCCAAAACAATCACTACAAATCACAACTAGCCAAGCCCCTCCACCACTGATAAAAAAAAGAGCAAGTGACAAGAAATTTAAAGTTTGGTCTTCGAAAATTTTTAACCGTCAATTTCACAAGATTGAACACTCGTACCATTTAATGAAATCTAGTTGTTATCTTGATCGCCACCGTCATCTAGTATGTCTAAACCAAGTCTAGCCGAGAGTGTGGGGCCGCGAACGAATCCGAAAACCAAGACCACAAGGGCGGAATACACGACGTCTTTGTTTGATTTCATTTTTAGAGTAGTTTACTAAATGATTAATAGTTGGTTTCATATACAAATTGTCAATTGTTTTTTTCTTCTGATTTTAAAATCAAATTTGGAAGATATTCAAAATACGCAAAGTCTTAAAAGAGACGTGTATTAGTGAAACACCTAAGAGACAGATTGATGTTCTCAAGTATATTTATAATGTTCTAAACAATATCATTAATGTTTTATAAGTGAATATTTTACATCATGTTTATGTATATGTATATCACCGATGTTCTTAGTAAAACCTTTAATTTTTTTTATATAACTGTAATGTTTATCCGTCTTTTTTAGTCTCTCCATAAGACCGTCTTTCAGGAGACTTACTACTCAAAATATAGGTAGTATCATATTATACCAACAAAATGTATAGTCAAAACATATTGATGAGTGGTACTCAATCTGTTACATAAAACTTCATACATTTTGACAACTTTTAACACATTTTCTTTAAAATTAGAGTTAGACTCTGAACTCAATTGAATTTGTTTACTAGTACTAACCCGTGGCGATGCCACGGTATAGTTTACTTTTGGTATATATAAACGATTGATAACGTAAGTAAATTCAGAAAATCAAATATAGTAAAGAATAGTTGAGATTACCATAAAATTATAAAAAACGTTATACATGGTGGAAGGATATATGAAAAATTTCAAAGTAGCTTTGAAAATACATAATTCCACACTTCAAAGTATTTCAAAGTAAAAAACAAAAATATCAAAAGTATTAATGCATACACACGTCTAAAGGTTACACAAAACCTCCTTATAAACCACGTTAGTTGTGGTATCAGTGGGTTTTCCTTCTTCCGTAATCAATACCTTCAAGCCCTTTTTTGATGTAACTCTCGAGAAAGCAACATAAAGCTGACCGTGGCTGAATACTGGGCTCGGCAAATATAGACCGACATGGGCCAACGATTGTCCTTGACTCTTATTTATCGTCATAGCATAGCAAACCGATATAGGAAACTGCCTCCTCTGAAACCTGATTGGAAACTTGGTAACATCTGACGGTGTCAAAATCATACGGGCTATCAAATACTCTTTACCAGCATTTTTTCCATGTATCATCTTGGCCCTGATGACGTGTTTGCCGATAGAAGTAACGATCAATCTAGTTCCATTACACAGTTCTGCAGACTGGTCTATATTCCTTAATAGCATAATCGGACATCCAACTTTAAGACGGATCAAATGATTGGGAATACCTGATGTCTTAATGGTATTAAGAAATTCGGTCGAATATATATCCTCACGATTGACTATATCATCCTCATCAGGACAAATGCTATCGGAACTCATGAACTCAAATGCATCACCAGGCAACAAAGACATAACATAATCATTAATCTCATGAACAATCTCATTAGTCGGAGCTAATATAGCTCTATCCTGGAAGTATCGACCATCACCAATATGATCTATGAGTGACGGATAAGTACTACTTACAATTGCAGCTATTGGATCGGTTGCATCATGGATGAGTATATCATCAGGCAGTTTGAATTCGACCTCACCATCGTTCTGTCCTCCAATTTCACCATCTCCAACTTTTAACAACCAATCCGCAAATTCCCTTATAGATTCAACTTCACCTGGAGATCCGCCAGCCTGAAATTGACACCGTTAAAAGTCATAAATTATACTAATAAATCGTGAAGTATAAGATAATTAAATTTTTAGAACATGCGTATATGTAAATAAACTTTACGCTTATATTAAGAAAAATACTAACCTGTAAGCGCATATTCTTGGTTAACCTCATTACTTGACAATGACTCCATATAGAACCGGATGATGACAACGATGCATTAACTACGTCACCTACTTCCTTTAGGAATAACTGGCAGAATCTGTCTGAAGTCACCCCCAAATACAACCACTTTGCCACCAAAGGGAAATCTAGAACCTTGTCCGTCTGGGCCTCTAACGACATCTCGGATACTCCTGTCGAGTGCTTCAAAACAAAATCTATTTGTCATTGGAGCTTCATCCCATATGATCAACTTAGTCTTTTCGAGAAGTCCTGTTAGTTCACTACCGGGAGTAATTCTGCTACATACAGTGGTCTCATCAACCGTCAATGGTATTGAGAATCGAATGGGCATCCTTCCCTTAGCGACAAAGAGAAGCAATACCGCTAGAAGCAACAGAAACGATGTCACCCTTACGCGGTCGAGCACAACGTCCTCCATAAAAATGTTTTACCGGTACCGCCATATCCATATAAGAAGAAAACACCACCCCTATCAGAAGAAACAGCATCCATAATCTTATTGTATACATCCCTCTGCTCATCAGTCAGATACGGATACAACCGATTGAATTCAGCCTGCATTTCTTCTACATCATGAGACATCTCTTCTGCAATAAGATTGTTACTTCCATCCCGGATGACCATGTTGTCCGGTAATGGCATCCCTTCAAATTGAGAAAGTGAACTACCATTTAGAGATAACAGACGTTCAATATCTGCAAGGGCAAAATTCTTGATTTGCATCTCACTAAGTTCCAATCCTGCAATATTAGACAAACGTATTATAGTTAATTATCATATCAAATGCCACATTTAAGTATTTGAATTTTGAAACAAAATTGATATAATGTATAAACAATAAAATTACCTGGATTATTCATCTTCTTACGATGAAAATATATTATATCATCAGAAAGATGATCCCATGTCTTTTCCCAAACCTCAACGGGCCTTGACATGGAGTTCGACTGAAGAAGCATGCAAAATAAATGCCTCAGGTATCGACCTGAACACCAGAAACTTGCTTCTTTTATTGCATCAATGTATTCTTTGTCATCATCCAAAGAATCCCATTCGTAACACGCATCCCTATATGTTGGATACAAAACACCGCTCTGATCCTCGATCCTCATAGCAAGTGGCACCCTGTATGTGATTCAACATGATTCTAAGATAATATGCCGGCCCAGATTTAGGCGGGACGTGGTATATCCTACCAACCCTGTTCATCCTTTGCTTCCTAACTTTCCAAACCTTATTCTTTTTATCAAACACATAATGTCGTGGAAACTTCAGTAGATATCTTGGCGTGCTTGAGGTTATCTTTGTTGTACTTCATCCACTGCAAGAATTTAGTTTGTGCAATAGTCGGCTTATCCATGAGATTTTCTATAAAGTCACCATCCTTGAAGCACAAATTCTGCTCACCGTCCAAGTGGAAAGATAACCGCTCTACAGTCGGGTCACGATAATGTATGTCAAAACCAAGAATACGCCGGCCATACAGCTTCACAGGCGGATATATATATGCAATTGACATAGTCTTTCACTTCATTGTCAACCGTAATCTTCGCACCTATTCTATCAACCCCTTTATTGACATACTTGAAGAGGTATTTTATAGAGTTTGACTTGTTACACCACTCGACATTAATATGCGCATTATACCTCATCATGAGATATGGATTGTATGGAACAATGTATCTGTAGTTATAAATAGTATTTTTAAATTACAAATAAATACAACATATGAAGTGTAAAAAAATGAACTTAAAATTTAAAAATGATAACACATACCTGTTATCAATAGAAACACCATTCTTGTCTATTGTTCGACCATCGTTACGCCTCCTATAAACAGGATACCCATTGCCATCAAATGATGTACGTTCATTGAAACTCTTTGGAAATTTCTTCGAGCATTTGTTTCCATCATGCATACATGGTGATGTGGGGTTCAACGCACCACATGGACCGTGCACCATATACTCAGAAACAGCATGAAACAATTCCGGATCAGCATCTCTGTCTGGAATCTCCGCACTGATGACTTTATCAATGTCATCAACTGTCATATTTTTGTCCTCACGGTCTACCCATAATAGAATATGGGCATGTGGGAGACCACGCTTCTGAAACTCAATAGTATAGACAACTGCAAAATGAAATATATTGATATTATCCTTTCTATATTTCATTAATAAAAATATAAGATATTAAATTATGATAGAAAAATGAATTTACCTCCCATGCACTTCCCAAATATATTTTCTGTTTTCAAATCCTTGACCAGTTGATCTAGCTTAAGCTTGAAGACACGGCATAATATATCAGGCCTATCCTCAGGACGTAATCCCTTAGCTTCGCAAAAGCGTGTTATCTCAGGCCATTTGGGATTACACGTAAAAGTGATGAACAACTCAGGATATCCTATGGCCCTGCAAATTGCCATAGTGTCCTGAAAATTCTGAATCATGTACCTTGGGCCACCGATAAATGAAGATGGCAAGACAATCATCTTACCAACATTATCCGTTGGATCATCAATATCAATAGCACCTCTACGAATTGCATCATCAAGTTTCTTGTCAGACCTAAGCTTGGGTTGGTTGTTTACAATGAATGCTAGCCTTTGAGTCTCCATCATCATATAGCAATCAACTAAAAACTGCTGAAATAACTTCCTGCTGCGCAATATTGTGGATGCTTCATCTTCACGATCAAATATCCTAAAGGATATGAACTCTTTGATTGTGAGTCTATTCCGAACACCGGTTGACTTATTTGTGTGTGGAATCTCCGTGTGGTATCCATCTTCACCGTATGGAAAAAGTAACGGATATTGCATTGGGAGGTAGCTCGGATGCAGTTCGGAAATACGTCTTAGTCCAGTCATCTTGTGGTCAAGTAATATATCTCTCGGATCCATGTCATATTCATTATTACCTGTTACATCATTAGATAATTAATCTATAGATATATCATTTAAATGAACGAATATCTTTTTATGTTAAGATGTTAAATAATTTAATCTACATACCGACTATAAGGGCAGCAACTTCAGAACACGTCGGTAGATTGTACATACGGCCATCACGTGACCTACGACCGATAAGACAAAGCTTCACATTCTGTTCATCATTTTCTTTGAATCTATCAGCAGCCATTCTAAAGTTTTTTGCAATCGGGTTGTACTCGTCAACCATCTCCTTAAGTGAACTGACAACATTAGGTTCAATCACGGCAGGATGTTTTGACCTACATATCAAAATAATATATATATATATATATATATATATATATATATATATATATATATATATATATGTTACATTTGGAAGAATAAGAATAATTAAAGGAAATGAAACAAATTTATTAGAAATACATACCTCACAGCGTCAATCCTATCTTGCGTTTCATCTTCACCACAATACATATATAGTCATGAGAACTTTGCGAATGGCCATTTGTTGGCAAATAAACCGCCAAGCCGATGGTAATTTTGACCACCAAGTTTATACGTATATGGACCACGACCATTATTAATGAGTTGTCAGATACCACCCATAGATGTAAACGCATACATCATGTTATAAGCACGTATATTCTCAACAAAGTTTCTACTGTTGCGATCCCTGTTACTGAGGAGATCTCTCAATAGTGGTGGAGGTTCTTGCAACTTTGGCAATTGTATTTTTCCACGACTACAACATATAGAGAACTCGGGTTCATTGACAGGTGTATTCTTAATCTTCTCATCAAACCACATAAGAGCGCCACAATATGAGCATGGGTGTATTGGGTCACCAAAGTCTTTATATGTCATCACGGGTTATTTACATCGATGAATCGAGTAGTCGAATAAAATCTATCTATAATTAGAATATAAATAAAGAAAATGGTAAATTTCAAGTAAAGTATTACCTATGACTTGTTGACCAAGTGCTCGTCTAGCAGCTTGACTTTTCTTCTGACAACGGAAATTAATTGCAATTTTCCGATTTCTTGCAGTAGACGATTCGGGAATAGAAGATACCAAATTTCTCGGGGGCACAATTGTATCTTTATGAACTAACCAATCAACATGGCGCTGAGCAATTCCCATTTGTTGTTCCATACCATTCGGTAAAGGAATGCCTAGAAAATGTAATCAAAAGAAACGAAAATTTAAGTATTAATGTATTGGGAAAATTGAGTTAAGCATCAAATTATCAACATTTAACTTATCAATAGATACTTACGATATGATGTATTAGTTTTAATATAACAAACTTGTTTATCAGGAATAGCCTTTAGGTATCTCTTGTTTGCTATAATCGCACGTCTGTTCTTCCGGTTGAATGAAGCCACTTGTTTGTACGCATCATTGACTTCACCTATTCATATCAAATTAAACTAATGAATCCATGCAGAAATAAATATATGTTGATAAAGTAAGACGGAAATTGTGAATTATACCAGGGCTTGCTAAATCAACAAATGAACTTTTGTATAGATCTCTTGTAACTTCTCTACTTCGACTTGGAATAGACGCTGTCACTAAAACAACACATATAATAATTATAAAGTAAAATTAGTATATAAGAAAAATATGCATAATATAATTGTTAGACAAACGCGTGGAAATACAATTTTCAAGCTCACCGTTTGTTATATCGGACAAAGGTGTAGTCAGTGGGAATCCGTCAATATTGTGTCGTTGTCGCTTACTCATTGGAGTTCCCTTTACAGACTGTGACTGACCTATATACATTCACAAAATTACAAATATTAATACTTATAAGCTGGTAATAAAGAAGAGCTTAAATTATAAAATGTAAGTGCGTAAGTGAAAATACAACCATTTATTACTGTAGAAGAGTTCTCATCAGCATCTATCTCCATTGAATTTAAATGATGACTACTCGATCCAGAATTATAAATGATGTCACGTACGTACTTCATTCGCCTACCCATCAACACACCTACATTATAATAAAAAAATCATTGAAGTAGGATCAATGACATAATAAAATACATAGAATAACAAATAATAATGATAAAAATTTAATATTACCTGAAAACTCAAAGAAGTCAACTAACGAAACCTTAATTCTCGAATTACTCTACCTTAATTCGAGAATTAAGATCAAAGAACTACATAAGTGCATCCAAGATTTAAGGCGAATTATATACACAGAATTAGGAAGAACTAAATGCTTCATGAAACCCTAGTATATATAGGAACAAATATCAGGCTCAGATTGCAATCCAAATCGAAATGTTTTCTTTCCGTCTTTTCTCGCTTTCACTTTCAGATCTATATTTTCTTCTTCATCTTAACCTTCTGGTCTTTTCCATTTGCAATCTGAATAGATTTGTTTTCATCTTTATACGATTTGTTTTCTTCTGGTCTTCTTCAGATATTTATATTTTCTTCTTCTTCTTCATCCTAACCTCTTTTCTATTTTAACAGAATGGTAATCTGTTTGATTGCCATATCATTTGTAGGCTCTTCTTCTTCATCGTAATCTCCTCTCTTTTTTTGTAAAATTGTTATTTTCTTTGATTGTTATATCCGCAGCTGTGAAGATGTCAAATCTGAGCTGTGATGATTTTTATTCGATGATTTCAGATCTGTGCTATTATATAGCAAATTATTTCAGATCGATGCTTACATTTATTCAGTTTAATGTAATCTTGAACCTTTTTACTTTCAGATCTGGTCGGATGAACTTAGGAAGAACAAATATCAGGAGACATTTGCAATCTGATAAGATTTGTTTTCTCCTGGTCTTTTCTCTCTCGGTTTTCATTTCAGATCTCTATTTTTCTTCTTCTTCATCCTAACCTCTTCTCTATTTTAACAGAATGGTAGTCTGTTTGATTGCCATGCCATTTGTAGGCTCTTCTTCTTCATTGTTATATTCGCAGCTGTGAAGATGTCAAATCTGAGCTGTGATGATTTTTATTCGATGATTTCAGATTTGTGCTATTGTATAGCAAATTATTTACTATTTCCGTTTAATATGTTCGTTTCAATCCGGTCGGATTAACTTTGGTTTTTCTCCAAATTTAGTATTGATGATTTCAGATCTATGCTAACTGATAGCTAATCTGATTAATTTCAATCCGCTCGGATCAACTATGGTTTTTCTCCAGATTTACAATTGATGATTTCAGATCTGTGCTAACTGATAGCTAATCTGATTCATTTTCGTTTCATCTGCTTACACGGGTCAGTTTAATATGTGTAATATTAAACCTTTTTACTTTCAGATCTGGTCAGATGAACTTAGGTTTTTATCCTAAGTTAAACGTGATGATTTCAGATCTGACATATTATACAGCAAATTATTTACTATTTCAGTTTAATATGTCGGATGAACTTTGTTTTTTCTCCAAATTTACCTATGATGATATCAGATCTTAGCTAACTGATAGCTAATCTGCTTCATTTTCGTTTCATCTGCTTACATTAAATCCGTAATGTGTAATATTAAACCTTTTGACTTTTAGATCTGGTCGGATGAACTTAGGGTTTTATCCAAATTTACCTATGATGATTTCAGATCTGTGCTAACTGATAGCAAATTATTTACTATTTCAGTTTAATATGTTCATATCAATCCGGTCGGATGAACTTCGATTTTTCTCCAATTTTACCTATGTAACTATCAGATCTGTGCTAACTGATAGCTAATCTGCTGCATTTTCGTTTCATTTTCGTTTCATCTGCTTCATTCTTGTTTCATCTTCTGCGTTCTTTTCGACGACCAAAAATAATAGCTAAATGATTGATCTGATTACAAATAGCATTTCAGAGGTTTTCAACATCTGAATACCGCTCAGAAGGTAAGATTCATTTCGTAATGCTTTACGAATTATATTCATAGAAAATGCTTTACAAATTATATTCATGGATCTTTGAAGACTAATTCTTCCTAATTCTTCTTTTGACATGTAAACACACAACGTAAATCGAGTTGCTGGTTGCTAAGGGGAAAGGATGCAACTGTTCCATTGAACAGAATATACCACAGGTAAATTGGATTCATAAACATACTATTACAATATGCCCTGCCTTTTCTTTTAATTATTATCGAAGTGTGTAGCAGGGTATTTTCAGTATAATTGAATAAAATGTATACTAAATCTATGGAACATACCACTGTTAATCAAGCCAAGACCTTCAACCTTTGATGAACTTTTCTGCACAAAATAGTAAATAAAACAGTTCAATCGATTGTATAGTATAAAAAATGTAAAAATTCATTGAAAAGAAACTTGAGTTTTCTTACCTCAGCAAATATGAAGAAGGCTGTAGAATAATGATCTCTGCTTTTTTATAATCCTGTGAAATTTTATATAAGTATAATAATGAGGTATTTGAACAGATTTCAAACTGTACAAATGTAGTTTATATGTTGATGCTATAAAGGTATGTTTGTTCTATATGCGTTGAAAGATACACAACATATATGAGTTAACAATACTTACCCTTAACTACTTAGAAACCTTATCATTTTCAATCTAGGTTATTAAATAAACACACGCAAAGAACCTGTACTAAGCAATCTAATTTAGACAATATATTCTGTTCAACTTTGTGATCTTACACAGCTGTATGAATAATACTCAGGAAATGCTAAACTGTCACTGGAGCTCGTGTTGAAGAACTAAGAATGAAGATCAGGATGGGATTCGTCACTTAATAGGACACTAATATGATTGTAATATAATGTAATTTGTCATAAAAAAGCCTGTAAATTATTAATGTAGATTGTATCAAAGTGACGAATCCTAATACCTGTTGCTTGGAGCATAAAAGAGGTATATCCGTCAACTAACTCCGTTATTAAATTACTTGTTAAATTTTGATTATGTCTTGATGAATGCTACTTTCCTTAGTAAATTGTCTAGGATAACATTGTCGAACTAAAATTATTATAAGTTCAGGCATGGTAAATAAAACATATATAGTAAAAATAGAAATGTTTATATTAGTTCAGCTAAGATCTATATAAATTATAGTGCAATATAACTGTCCCAATTAGAATAAAATTCTATTCGAAACTAAACTGTCCCAAAAAAGTTACCGACCATAGAAAATAACAACTTAAGGTTGACATTGTCCTCAAGTCAAGCATAAACAGAAATTATCAAATAAACTCCAAAATGAACTTAAAGAGAAACTAATAATTCAACATCAAAACGAACTCAAAATGAAACTATTAAAAAAATTTCAAAGTTTCTCCTTCTTCATTGGCTTGTTACTGGATTCCTGCTTGTTCATGAAATTGTCATCCTCATCATCTACGTCTATGCAAACGGATCTTTTCATTGGTGTCAAATTAGAATCTGATGTTTGACTTGTGTCCTGAATAGTTGTGTCTTCAAGCTTGCCTTTTCCCTTATTAGCATGCAGCATTTCTTTGGAAGCAACTTCCTTTAACATTTTAAAAATGGAACTTAGCATGCATGCATAATAGTGGATATATATATGCGTATAGAGTTTAAGCATTGAATTTACAAACTTACATTCACAATGACGTTAAGATACTGGCGTATAATATCCTCATCATCTGTTAGTTTGTCAACACTAAAATCCTTGTAGTTCTTAATGATGTTGTAGTCATATGTCACCCGAACTTTGCATAAGAATTGCCTATCCAACAAATCTTGGAAGTCCATAGGAAAAGCCTTAGGATCATCGGTGTCCTGTTGCAAAAATAAGAAATACCAATATAATTGCTACATATGAATAGTTATTTTTAAAATTATATAGCATTTTGTATTGAAAAATACCCTTATCACTTCGTCAAAGACAACCGCTGCAGGTTTACCAATTAGTTTCACCACACTCTCTTCAAACAGAACAACAGTGATTTTTTCTCTATCATTCCCCTCGGCCAAAACCTTCACACGGTACCTGGTTGAATTTTACAGGTATTAGCCAATCCTAACACAAATCTTGTTGTAAACTTAATAAAATATAATCATATAGTACTTTGGGATTATTCTCTTGATAGGTTTGCCACACTTAGCAACTGGACACTGATCACCAACTATTTTTTCCTGAATTGTTCCATTACACATGCTGCAAGTTTCATAATACCACACACCATTATCAATGTCAATGTTCTTGAAGGAAACATAAATAATGTATGTCCCGGGCTGCATTCAAGACGCATAAACATATTAATGTTAGATTTTGATCTAACATTATTTGTGTAAATATATTAGATGGATCTTAAATTAATATTTTAAAGTAAACCTCTCGCATTCATTAACTTGATCAACGGACTTGTGCTTATCTACATTTAGCCAGTCCTCAGTATTCATTGTCCTTGAATCAGAAGACATGAAGGTTATTGCCCGGATAGGTTGTGAATCTCCACCAAGCTTTTTCCTGAAAATATTTTAAAAGCTTAACTAAGGATATAAAACTTTAACATATTAGTTTTCTCAACAAAAATTCGTGGTTACTTCATGTTAAAATCATGGAACTCGGAATGTCCTCATTAATAAGCATCCTTGTTGCGCAGGCGGTGGTACCAACACGAAGTTCATCTGTGATTGGTTATTGGGTTAAGTAAGGAACATTTCAACAAAATAATAAATGAAGAATTTTAACTTTGAAACATTCTTACTGTAATACACAGTCTTGTGACCAAATTGCAAGATGATGACCAATCCTTCATCTATATTACTGGCATCTGGTATAAGTTCTAGAATCACATCGAGATAAGACTCCCAAAGGGACAACTTAATCCTGGTGTTTAGAGATAATTGAAGTACAAAGTATTAGTATTCCTAATTGGAAAGCGAAGGTTTGGCTAAACAAAAGTGTATGATTAAGTTTCGTCACCTTTTCAAGACCTCGACTTCTAGAACCCTTGCACGGGCCTTGTCTACATATGAGACTTCGCCCCTATTGGTTATTTCACCAATGACATATGCGAACATAGCAGCATGTGTATTCTCAATTGGTATGAAATAATTATTGTATAAGACTATGGTATATATGTATAGAAAACACGTACCAACATAGAATGACCCTTCTAGTTTCACCAGATCATCAAATGGCACCAGATTGAAGCCATTAGATAGGATACTTAGGTGGCCGACATCCAACAACCTTGGTCGAAGCTAAAGTGCAACTTAAAGTCATGGTTAACCCTAGCCTTTTGGAATTTTCCGAGAACGTTGTCTTCCACCTCGAAGTTTGTAATCTTAACAGTGTCTCCCTCTCGAAGCAGCCTTTTGAAATTAGACATCAACCCTCTTTTGACATAAGCCGGTATTTGACAACCCTAAAATTTGTAGTATTTGCAATGGTTAGAAAATATCTTTCTTCAAAGCATAAGTAGAATAAGAATCTTCAAAATTAAAATACCTCATTATCTATGAGTATGAGTTCGATGCAAAACGGATTTTTGTTTGTGTCCGTTGGACTCCACATTCTGAGAATCTTCACCAAGATGGACCTTTTCTCAGTCTCTTTCTCAATCAACTTAACGGCAATGGAACTCATTATTGCAGTCGCAGTGGTGTAAATTTAAATCGGATGAAAGTTGTGTTGTAGTTATTATTAATGGCGATACAACTTATATAGGGTTCATAGATGGTCTTGTAATGGTATGTTTCTATTCACTCAATATAGGGTTATGAAATCTTTTTTTTTTGACAAAATCCGAGATTTGCGAATCTCGAATTTAAAGTATCTCTATGTGTTTGGGAGATACTTGAATTTAGAAAATTTATGAAAATATACCCGAGACCAAAAATAGAGAAATTTAAACTTGTTGGGTGGTATGTAAGCATTAATTACTACTTAAAATTGAAGATTCAAAAAATCTCGAAATTAATTGTTTCGGTATTAGTTATAGTATATTCGAGTTTTAAATTTAATTAGTCAAATTTAGAGTATCTATTATATTTGGGTAGTTAGTATATTCTCTAAAACTCAACGATTTCTTTCCGTTTGCTTGAGATATATTGACACTACTTCAATTGACACTACTTGAACTGCATATCTTGCCATAGATGCCGAATTTTATTGACACTACTTCAAAAGTTGCAGTATTTTATAAGTTTACACGATTTTTATTCTTATTTAGATATAGTAAATTTTTAATTATATTAAGGGAATCTAGGAATCGAATAACTATAAATTCCGACTCTTACTTGGGCAGTTATTAGTTGAGATAACTAAAAATTCTTTATTATAGTCGAGTAACTGAACCTATCAGTTCAAATTTGACATCTATTCGCTCAACACTCCATCGACTATATAGTTTAAGAGTGATTATTTATTGTAATTGTCGTTGCAAGGAAATTTCCCATTTTTAAAACATGCCTGACGGATAGTTAAATTTAATTGAATACAAAGAAATTTGAATCTTCAAACGAAACAGTATTACTAATGAATGCCAAAAGTTTAAATATTACACTTATTAAACTGAGTAAATGTAACAAACATAAAAATAACCGAACGAAAATTAAGCTACTAATAAATTCAAAATGTTTAATTTTAAAGACATTAATCCGAATGAATTTGACAATCATGAAAAGTACCAAACATAAGTAAAATTGATCCAACTGAATCACTTCTTCCTACTCCTTTGGAATGTCGCACTGGAGCTGCATTGATACATACTCGAAATCTGCAATACACCACTTGCAACGCCTTAAATTGCCAAAAGCATATATTCGATTCCTGTTGTAGCTCTTATGTTCGTGTACCATGGGGTTGCAAAACTTCTTCGTTATAACATTTCCAGTTTCTTTCAAATTCATGCTCTTGATACGCATGCGCAGTGAAAACCTGTTGCAAGTGGTATATGCAGTCCCCCAGAAACCAACTTTCATAGCTGCCAACTCTTCAACTCCTTCATTTCTTTTAAGATCACTTTCATTCAATAACTTTAGAAAAGCAATTGTGAATCTGGATTCTGGATGTTCAAGTTTCAATGACAAATAAAGATGATCAAAAGCCTCGGAAACCTTCTTCTCAACAAAGAATTTTTCCTTCAATAGTAACACAATGAAGTCAGATTATGTTTGTATTGAAACGTATACTCTCAAATCATTAATTAAACAGTATACCAATGCCTTTCTGTGTATAGCTTCTGGATTCCCTGCAGCATACAACGAATTTAGCATTTTCTCGGGCATCATCCAATATCCTCCGATTGGTAGCTGCCGCAAAACATTTGGATCCATTCCTACCACGAAAAAAATTGTGCAACTGCATGGAAACTCAAAATTAATAACTTGTAATAAGATTAATCACAATATCCTATCCGGTAGTTCCTAACCTCATTCGAAGATGGGCCCAATCTTCGGTTGATTCCTGAGAGACTTTGGCAAAAATAATAGATAGCATTTCGTGAGGTAGTTGCACAATGTTCATCTTCGTTTTTGGCACTCCGAAGTGCAAGAAAGATGTTTATTTTATAGCATAGTGAACAGACCGATGTAGATGGTAATAGAATAATTAAAATATCCTGATGTATACTGAGTATACTGCAAGTGAGGAAAATTTCGAAGTTATTGAACACGTCGTAATTTAGGGAATAAAATCGTTTAAATTTAGCTAGAAATTCGTGGTCCTGTTTGTAGTGTAAGTAGAGTATGTTCTGAAAATTAAGTGGTTGTTAAAGGAGCCTAATTTGGTAATAGAAACTTCAAGAAATTCGTGACTCAATTTATAGCATACTCTAATTAAGTATACTAATTAGGTACTATTAATATGATAAGTCGATATTCTGAAGAATATTATAATTATCGGAGAGGACAATAATAGTATAATTTAAAAAACATTCAATATAAACCATCAAGGAACTTCCTACATAATGTTTAATAATATTAATAATAATCATAAAAAAAGTACCCTAAAGAACCCGATTACTAATATACAACATATCGTCAAAGTAATCTTGATCAAATAAGCACATGACTTCAAATTCGGCCATGCAATCTGGGCATCTTATTCGCTTGAAGTACTTGAACTGTTTGGGTGGGTGTTTAGCGCATAGTGGCGTATGAGTGACCTTGTGCCAGGGGAAATAATTATTCAATTTGAACAATTTGTTGCATAACCTCATGCGGCAACCTTCGATATATGTCAAACCCCCTTGAGACTTGCGTAGATTAAAAAGGTCAGATTTCGCTTGTTGACGCGTGTTGCTGTTCAAATCAAACAGCCTTAGCAATATTGATATATATGCTGCATCGGGGTGTTTAAGGGAAAGAATTTTGGACAGTAGTTCTGTTGCTGTGTTAGGATTCTTGTGCTCGAAATAGTCTGTCTGAACAATTTAATGCATAAGTTAGTTATAACAATTTAAAGATTAAGAAAAAATAATCTTTTATTTTAATGCATATCCAAAAAAAATTACTAGTAGCATGCGGTAGAAAATCTCTGGGTTATCTGCATTGTGACACTTGGTTAGAAACTTGGTCTCATAGGATGTCGGCGTTCTTGTTGATATCCTTGGTATAGCATCAAAGTTCACCTTAGAGTAAAATCCCGGAAATTTACTTATTGTTGAGAATTTCTTGTTGCTGCGTATCATAATAACATATGGTGGTTTTAATTTGAATCTTAAGAAAGAATTCGAAAATTTGATTATGTGAAATTATAGTACTTACCATCGAATCACGGAGAAATAATCACCAACACTGCTGATTGCCACGAAGAACATTATCAACATTTGAATATCATCGCTTAGGTCATTGAAAGTTGTCATTATTATATCCCTCGATTGAATAATTCGGACTAATGTGACAGTAATCAGAATTCGTGTGTCAATAAATAACGAAGTGTGGCTTTGTTTTTCGGAAATATAATATTTGATTTTAATATTTCCAATCTATACAACATAACAGTATAGAAAAGACCATTGTAAAGACGATCTTTCTAGGGTAAAAATATATATAAAGTCGGCTGAATCTTTAAACTGATTTTAATTATTTAGTTTGCGTAAAACGTAGTAATCAAATCCAAGACGTGTTGCATAACAGAATTCCAGTAATGATCCGGTCAAGTGTTGCATAATAGAATTATGATATTGGATTGTAATGTTGTTTTGTAATCATTGCAGGCAAAGGGAATTGGAGCAGGATTATGTATCTATGAATTCTGCCTGATGTATTTTTGGCCGTGTTTTAGGGTTTGATAATGGAACTCGGGATGGAAATCTGTTTGAAATCTTTTGACCTTGTTTTAGCCGAAATATGTGGGGAAAACGTGACTAAATGTATCAACGTTGTGTATCAATGATTTCTTTCCTTATGTGTATTTTCTTTGATGCATTTAGAAAAAAAATAAATCAAAATTGTTATTAATTACCACATTCATTCTTGGCTTCAGTCCTATACAAAATGGATGGAATAGAAACTGTGATTTTAATAATATATAGATAGTATAAAAAACAAATTTTGGAGCTCTACTTTATCTATATTTGTCTTCCCAATCGGGGACAGTACCACCGCACTTATCAATACATTATCTATGTTTGTCTGGCCAGTAATCTCTCTCTACTGCACTTATCAATCTCTCTCTAGAAATCCCGCGGTTACTTATCAATCTCTTCTTTGCCTTTTTCGATTTTGCCCTTTTCCATTGTAATTGCTGTCTATGCGGTGGTTCTATCATTTCTCTGCTAGATCAATTTGGTACTGTAGCTAGGGTTCGTAGCTCAATTTGAGAACATTGGGTTTTTTATTTTATAGGCCAATTACTTTGTTTAACCATGATTCTAATTCATTTTACTATTAGGATCTCATGTGATGGACAGTAAAATATACTCCTTCCATTTTAGAAAAAGTGTTACATTTTACTATTTTGCGGTCAACTGTCCCGAGTTTGACCACAATTTATTCTTAAATGATATTAATAAATAAATTATTAAAATTATATAATGAAAATTTAGTAATTAAAATTTTATTATATGATTTTATTAAATTATTCTTATTATCGCTTATAGTATTTTATTAAACTCAAAGACAATCGGAAAAGTCAAAATGTAACACTTTATCTGAAATGGATGGAGGGAGTATTACTTTTAGTAATATTCACTTTAACATGTTTCAATCGTTAGTAGTTGAAGTCAGTGAATTTAGGGTGAAATTGATGCAGTTCGTATAATTTTCAGATTTCCTGACTGAATTATGGATAGAAACACTCGTCACTTTGATCGGTGTGGAGTTAACAGGGATCTCATCAGTGATTTGCCAGATTGTATTATTACTCATATTCTCTCGTGCAAGAGATGCAGTGCGTACATGTGTTCTGTCTAAATTCTGGTAGTACAAGTGGAATTCCATTTACAATATCCGTGTTGATGGTGGGCGGAATCTAGCTAAATTTATGGATGGGATACTTCTCAATGTACGAGATATCCGGAGCTTTAACCTGTGCTTTTACCATAAATATGATGCAAGTTGCATAAATACATGGATATCAACAGTATTTAGGTGCAATGTTGAGGATGTTGCAATATTTTCTGAAGAGAGTTATGCTCCTGATAGCATCATCCTATCCCGCAGCTTCTAAACTGCACTTCTTTGAGAATCTTGAAGCTACATATGTGTTGCACGTTGAGAGTCTCAGTCAAGAGTTGGTTTCTGAACCTCAATAGTTTGAATCTTAAGAATGTTCGGATACTCAATGATAATCCTAATACCAATACGCTGAAATTTGATTTCCCGGTACTAGAGACACTTGTACTTGACAATTGTGTATGGCTGAACATGAGCTATGTGGAATTTTGTGCTCCTGCACTGTATTCCTTTGAATTGAGGGACTATGATTCTTATGAAGATGATCATTGCATTATCAGGATTCTTGGAGAGAGGCTTACGAACTTTAGCAATTTAGGTTCTGAACTTAGAAATGTTCATTTGTTTTGCTCAACAGTTGTTTTGTCCGTGCAGTATTGTGCAATGTAGGTTTCACAGACGAAGATGTGGAGGAGGATTTGGCAAGGGAGGGAAGGATTGAAAATTCGATGGCTATTCCATGGATTTTCAAATCTTGAGGAATTAGAATTACAGAGCTATGTGTTTATGGTTAGTTTAGACTCTTTTATGACTCCCAGGGCTTAATATTAACTCTCTGATTTAATTTTGACTTGCATCTTATTGCACGCACCAAATCAGTACTCCCTCTTCCCAAGTATCATAAACTGCGACGGCTGTCTATCTCCGGTGAAAGTGGCTTTGATTCGGTCTTTTGTGATATGGTTGGAGCCCTGTTTGAGCTACTACATGCAGCACCATTTTTAAAACTACTAGTGATTGATATGGTAAGTTAATTACATTAGTTTTCAAGTGTATAAATATCATGCATTGCATCGGTAAATTACACCTAAACCACTTTATCAGTCATTCTTGTTGGAACACGTCCCCATCACTCGGAAAAGTTGAAATAGATGCATCTATAGGTATTTTTCATGTGACGTAAATGATTAGAATTTTCCGTAGAGAAAATCTGGAGTTTTGCATTTCTACACATCTTGCTTTAATCTTTAGTTGCTTAATTGAAATATCATGCTATTGGGAACAGATATCTTTCAGTGAGCATGCTGATGATTTTGATTATGAAGCAATGGCATCTCTGCCAGTGCCCTCCTGTATTCTTTCTCACCTAGAGGAGGTGCACTTGGAAGATTTCTATGGCGGAGCACTTGAACTCCATCTGGCTTTGTTTCTGCTGACAAACAGTGCAAAATTGAAGAAGTTTACTATCTCACGGATGGAAGGGTGCAACAAAATGGGGAAAGATGAACTTGCACAGAAGTTATCAGGATTATCTCAAGCCTCGGCTTCCATAACAGTCGTTGATATCTAGAAAATCGATTAGATATGAAATCTGATCTTTTGTTCGCTTCATTGTACAATGTTTTTAATGTTGGGATTTAGATGGTCGTCAAACTCATCAGAATAGTACTATTGAGAATTGAGGCATTACGTAAGTTTGCTATGTAGCTGAAAAGTGATCTGGAAAAGAAAAATGAAGCAAAGTGTATTTCTGTCTTGATATATAAATATATAAAAGTTTTATTGAACTGTTTTTTCTTCCCATTGGTTGGTTCACCGTAAGTGACAGGGCCAATTGGTGAAACATTAATGCTCCTTCATGCATTCTCCATTTTCCATCTTTAAATGTCCGATAGAACTTCTTATGTCACTAAAATGTATACTACCCACACACATGATAAATAATTAAAAATAATAAATTTGACATATTAAAATTACATCTTTTATTAAATTTTCCTATTTAATCATTTATTTAAATTTTCACCTAAAATTGTATGTATGTAAAAAGGTAGTGAAACTCTTCGGATGGAGAGGTGTTAGACAAAAGAAATACTCTAGGAACTAGGACTCCTAGGAGCCAATGTGAAACAGGTAGTGAGAAAATAGTGATACACAAGTTTCAACTTTGAAGCATAGCTTTCTTAATTAACATAGTAAAGTTCATTGATAATCTCATTTAACGAATAGTATCTCATTGTAAAAAACTCTTAAAAGTAGTTGAGATGTGTATTTACCTTTTTTGACTTAGCCATGTAAAGATTCCAGAGAAATATCGATGGCTTTGTATACTCATGTCCAACTCAATGCGAAGACGAGTCCATGACATATGGAGTTATATTTAGGAAAAAAGCTATATTTTCTACTTATTCAATTTCATGTAGTTTATATTCATTAATTTTAAAATTTTAAATAATTATTTATTATTATTTTAGTAACTGTTGAGCACCGGGCAAAAAAAAAAAAAAAAAAAATGACTCCGCCCCTATCAGTGCTCAACCGAGTGGCACTGCAAAGCGAAGCTCCAAGCGTGACTCCATGGAAGCTCCGTGGCCCGCCCATGGACTGCGCCTGGAAGCTTCGTGGTGGAGATTCCATAGTGGCTACCATGAAATAAAGCGACGTATTTTTATATTTTGCAAAGCGACGCGTGCCGCCTAATTAAACTGCCAACCACCACATTGATAAACAAAGACGTTTAACGATTCTTTCATCCAATTTTCCAAATGGAGTTGATTGAGTATTAGTGGTCCAGATAGATCATATCAGCAACGGCCATATTTTTATGTGTTGTACGGTAATATATAAAATCGTCATGATCTCGTGTAGTATCAAAGATTAAACCTTGTGACTAAACGGAACGGATATACATCTTCTGATCTGACCTAGTAACATGAGAACTCAGTTTCTTAGCATTCAAGATTGCAATAAAAAGTTTATAACGGAAAAATTAGTAATTTACCCGAACCATCTCGAACTAATAACATGGAAATCAAGAGTGTGACTGACATATTGCTAATTCGGTGTAAACAGCTAACTCAACGCCAATATACGGACTTGATTTAAAAATTATCACTTTCATTTACATATTTAAAAAAAAAACATGTATGTGAACATATGGTACCGTATTTTACTAACAAAATGTGTATTCCGATCATTGATAAACCGCGCCAATCTACATGGTCGGTATTTGGATAGAAAATGTAATAAATGAAATGAAAGTTTAAAAGATGATACTGCTGTAGAAAATGAAATAAAATTGGGAAAAATTGGAGTCTCATGTTCGCTTTTCGCTGTACTCTCAAGAGTAGAGTCGAGAGTTGCAGAGTTGCTCGTAACGAAAAGCCAAAGGTTCGTTAGCTGTTTTCTACTTTGCCTTTTCCGATCTTACATTTTACCCTTTTCAATTCTTATTACTGTCTATGCGGTGGTTCTATCATCTACCGTTATGCTTCAGAAACTTTGGTACAATTTCATTTCATCTCTTGTGTCTGCTAGCTCAATTTGGGTATTGTAGCTAGGGTTGGTAGCTCGATTGCAAGAGATTGGATTTTTAATTTTATAGGGCAATTTCTTTGTTCAAGCGTGATTCTAATTCATATCTGATCGATGGACAGTAATATATATATATATATATATATATATATATATATATATATATATATATATATATATATATATATATACTAGAACATTTTTCCATCATTACTTGTTGAAGTCAGTGGATTAAGGATGAAATTGATGCGGTTTGTATAATTTTCAGATTGCGTGACTGAATTATGGGTAGAAACACTCCTGACTATGATCGATGTGGAGGTAGCAAGGTTCAAAAGGATGGTGGTAATGAAAACAGGGATTTCATCAGTGAGTTGCCAGATTGTCTTCTTTCGCATATTCTCTCGTGTCTGCCTGCAAGGGATGCAGTGCGTACATGTGTTCTGTCTAAATTCTGGGAGAACAAGTGGAAATCCATTTACAATGTCTGTATTAATGGTGGGCGGAATCTAGCTAAATGTATGGATGAGATACTTCTCAATGTACAACATATCCGGAGTGTTGACCTGGGCGTTTACAACATGTATGATGCAGGCCGCATAAATACATGGGTATCAACAATATTCAGTCGCAATGTTGAGAGTTTTGCGATATTTTCTCGAGTGGACCATGATCCTGGTGGCATCATCCTATTCTGCAGTCTTCTGAAGTGCGCTTCTTTGAGAATCTTGAAACTACAAATGCATTGCACGTTGAAAGTCTCAGTCAAGACTTGTTTTCTGAAGCTCACTAGTTTGAATCTTAAGAATGTTTGGATACTTGATGATAATCGTAATACCGATACGCTGAAATTTGATTTCCCGGTACTAGAGACACTTGTACTTAACAATTGTCAATGGGTGAACATGAGCTCTGTGGAATTTTGTGCCCCTGCACTGCATTCCCTTGAATTGAGTTCCTATCATCTTGATGAAGATTGCATTATCAAGATTCTTGGAGAGAGACTTGCGGAGTTTAGAAGTTTAGGTTATCATCTTGGAAACTTTCTTTTGGTTGGGTCATCGGTTGTCCGTGCAGAACTGGACAATGCAGGTTTCACAGAGTCAGATGAGGAGGAGGAGGTGGCATTTGAGGAAGGATTGAAAATTCGAAGGCTATTGAATGAATTGTCAAATCTCGAGGAATTAAAACTACAGACCTTTGTGGTTATGGTTAGTTTAGACTCTTTCTCTCCATTCGTATTTATAGTTATCTCTCAAATTGGTGGTGGAGTGTTTATTTCATGACTGTCAGGGCTTAATATTAACTAACTCTCTGATTGAATTTTGATTTGCATCTTATTGCTACCAAGGCGATTGCACTCACCAAATCAGAACTTCCTCTTCCCAAGTATGATAAACTGAGACGGCTGGCTATCTCCGGTGAAAGTGGCTGTTATCATGTTTGTGATACGGTCGGAGCCCTATTTGAGCTACTTCATGCAGCACCGTCTTTGAAACTACTAGACATTGATATGGTAAGTTAATTACATTAGTTTTCAAGTGTAGAAATATCATGCATTGCAACGGTATATTACACCTCAACCACGTCTATTAGTCATTATTGTAGAAACACATCCACATCACTCGGAAAGTTGAAATAAATGCATCTATAGGCATTTTACAAGTGATCCATAGAGGAAATCTGGAGTGTTGCATTCCTACACATCTTGCTTTTGGCTCTTTTGTTGCTTAATTGAAATATCATGTTCTTGGGAACAGATTCAGTTCAGTGAGCACGCTGACGATTTTGATTATGAAGCAATGGTACCTCTGGCAGTGCCATTTTGTATTGTATCTCAACTAGAGGAGGTGCATTTGAGAAACTTCTGTGGTGAAGCACACGAACTCCATCTAGCTGTGTTTTTACTGACCAACGGTGCAAAATTGAAGAAGCTTACCATCTCACGGCATGAAGGGTACTGTAGTAAAATGGGGAAAGATGAACTTGAACAGGTGTTATCAGGCTTACCTAAAGCCTCGGCTTCCATAGCAGTTGTTGTCTGTAGTTCAAACTATTGACTAGAACATTTGTTATATGTATGAAATCTGATCTTTCGTTCACTTCATTGTACGATGTTTTAATACTTTGGAATTTAGATGGCCATCACTCTCATCAGAATAGGCCCAGAGACATTACATTACCAGTGTGGCATCACAAGTTTGGGGTAATATAGATAAATTATACTCTTGGTTGTACCATTTACAGTTTATATACTCAATATTGATACCGTATAAAATTTATACTTTAAATCAATCATCCGTATAAACAATATACTTCGACCAGTTTTGTCATCAAAAAATTACACGTGTTGTTCAAACGCCGGCAATGTTCACGTGCTAGACACGTGTCGCTTGCATAATTAATCTCGGGATAAAATAGATTAATTATACTTCAGGTTGTACCTTATATAGTTTATATACTCAACATTGCCACCATATATAAAATTTACACCTTTAATCAACCATCTGTTTAAACATTTACTCGGGAGTCAGGCCAGTTCTGTCATCAAAAAATGAAAATATAAATTAATAACTTCATAAAAACTTACTCCCTCCGTCATTTTAATAAGTTTACCATTTGGTTGTGGTTGAATTTCAAGGAATATTGAATAAAATGGTAAGTGAATGGTAAAAAGTAAGAGAGATAATAGAAAAGTGAGAGAGAGAGAGAGAGAGAGAGAGCGATAAAAAAATTAATAAATGGAGATAGTGGGTTTTCAAACAAGGAAACGTTAACCTTTGAAAAAAACTCCAGAAATGGTAAAAAGTAAACCTTTAAAAAGAACGGAAGGAGTATAAAACTACAAAATTTCAATTTCATAAAATTGAAAAACATTATGCTAATAAAATATAAAGTTCAAATAAATAAAATAAAAATATTAAAAATTTATAACATAAAATTCAATTGCTTGTAGCCCTCCATCTTCAAATATCATCAATTATTATACTATTTTTATTTTTTTCTTCTATGGAAGGCATGTCAAGTTATAACATGTTTGTTGTTGAGAAAGTTGGTATATTTGTTTATACCCTTGCCCTAGGAATTTCTAATCGATATGTTGCTGAGTGCTTTCAACGTTCCGGTGCAACTATCAGCTGAGCATTTCATGATGTTCTTGAAGCAATTAGTGGTAGAAGTCAAGGTTATATGGGTCTGGCACGTGACATCATAAAACCGTCAGATCCAACTTTTCAACTTATACCCCCACAAATTTCGAATGACGATAGATACATGCCCTACTTTAAGGTACTGATTTTATGATTATCATATCTTATTGTTATAACATTAATTATACACTATTTGTATACTACTTTTACAAGTTTTCATATAATATCTTCAAATAAATCGTGTAGGATTGCATTGGATGTATTGATTGTACACACATACATGTATTCCTGAGACAGATCAGTTGCCCTATAGAGGACGAAAGGGGATACCTACCTTTAATGTCATGGCAAGTTGTGACTTTGATATGTGTTTCACATTCATTTCAGTAGGTTGGCCTGGATCAGCTCATGATACTCGTGTTTTTCTTCATGCGATCAATACGCCAGCAATGAACTTTCCAAACCCACCACATGGAAGGTATTATTTGGTTGACAAAGGATATCCATGTACTTGGTCCCTTACCCAAATACAAGGTACCACAAATCTCAATTTGAGCATGAACGACCATCTAATGGGCAAGAAGCATTTAACAAATTACATTCATCACTTAGAAGCTGCATCGAAAGATCATTTGGCGTATTGAAGAAAAGATGGAAGATATTGGCTGAAATGCCACAATATAGCATGGAGACTTAGATTGATGTTATTATGGCTGTGGTTTGCTTTACATAATTACATTAGGATACACTCAGAAGATGATCTAATATTTAATGTACTTAAGAGTCATCCAGATTATATACCCTCTGAAGAACTCCCTGACACTGTTAGTGCTACCAACCGTGGAAATTCAAGAGAAACATCTACTGAGATGAATATAATCCGTGACAGCATTGCAGCTTTGATATGGGGAAGTGATGATCTAGCTTAGTGACGTTTTCTTTTTGTAGACCACATGGAAGGTCATTAGAATTCTCGACTTATATTTTATATTGTTGGATCCTTTGTTATACATTTTGTGTACTTGTTTGCAACTAGTATAAAGATTAATGCATCCGCATCTCTTTAAAATGCATACATGTAGTACACATCAATTACTGATTTTTTTCATTACTAAGTTAAAATGCTCAAGGAATATTTCTTTCATAGTCTATAATAATTTTGATGATGTTATTAAAGTGACGATGTAAAGTACATTGAATATATATTAGAATAATTGGACAAAATGTGATGTACTATTATTTAAAAAACTATAGACTAATAATACGATGAGAAAGGTTAAAGAAAATAAAAATAAGAGTAATGCCCTTTTATGTCATTTTACAAAATATCAGCTAGCTTATCAGCTAATTTGCTAAACACCTACATTTAAAATCAGCTAGCTTACCAGCTAGTTAATCAGCTACCAGCTAGCTTTTCAGCTAATTTTGCTAAACAAACCTTGAGAAGCTACCCAAGTTAGCTTTTTTTTTTTTTTTAAAAAAAAGCTCCTTCTTATCTTTTTCATTTCGAAAATATCCCTGACCTAAATTAGAAAAAAAGGAAAAACAACTCGTTTATTATTATTTACTTGTTTGCAACTAACACAAGTATTAATGCATCCACATCTCTTTAAAATGTATACATATAGTACATAACAATTATTGATTTTTTTTCCTTATTAAGTTAGAATGCTCAACGAATATTTATTTCAACTTCTGATAATTTTTAATGATGTTATTAAAGTGGTGGTGAAAAGTAAATTGAATGTATATTAGAATAATTAGACAAAAATGTGATGTACTATTATTAAAAAAAATATAGACTAATAATACGATGAGAAAGGTTAAAGAAAATAAAAATAAGAGTAATGCCCTTTTATGTCATTTTACAAAATATCAGCTAGCTTATCAGTTAATTTACTAAACACCTACATTAAAATCAGCTAGCTTTTCAGCTAGTTAATCAACTACCTAATCAGCTAGCTTATCAACTTATATATTCAGCTACCAGCTAGCTTTTCAGCTAGTTTTGCTAAATAGAGTCATAGCTGAAAAGTTATGTCGAAGTGAAAATGAGATATTTGAATGAAATAATTTTGTACCCTTTGATAAATTGCTAGTGTTACTATATATATCCACAACCTTCTTGTTATTGTTGTTCACAAGGTATTCTAGGAGACTGACTTTATTTAATTTAAAAAAATACCGACTTATATTGTTTATAAAAATATAAATATTTTTAAGTAAAACATATACTATATTATGAACAAAATACTACATTTTTTTGGTAAACATCAAAGTTCTTACCTAACCACCCTTATTTCTCGATAACAATTTTAATGTTTGTTCGGTTTCTTTTTTTAATCTTTATTGTAGACGCTTATAGACGACTTACTCATTACTCCTATTATTTAGTTCTTCACTCTAGTATCCAAATGATTTGAATGATAAGATCGGGACGGTGTGAATAGTAACTCAAAACATATTACCAAATAAAAATATGAACGAGTTATTTGCAATACAATTATCAACCCATTTTAATTGAGTCGAATATATTTCTATATTGACCTTACTATTTTAGTTAAGGTAATAGTTAATCTTTTTTAGTTGAGTATAAAATTTAATTTCGACTCAAATAAAACTTATTTACCATGCATCAGTTATACCTCAATTAAAATTTCGTGCTAAACAGTCCGGAAGTCTTTGTTTCATTTCGTTTTTAGAGTAGTTTACAAAGTGATTAATACGGATTCGTAATCAAATACATTTCATTGGTATAATAATGTGATACCATATATTCTGAGTAACAAACATATAGCTCGATCATTGATGAAACTCGGGCTTTCTACCGTCAGTCAAGATGTCGCCCTGACTAACGTCAGTCACCTATTTTGATCCATTAGATCTCGTGTCGCACAAGGTGTTGCGCTACGTGTTGCTCCAACCGCCTACGCCGCTTTAAATTATTTAAATATATTTAAAAAAAATATTTTTACTCTAATTGGAAGCCGCCACGAAAGCTTGATCGGAGCTTCCGCCATGGACTGCCGGAGCTCCGGCCACGCCACTGTCGGATGGCGGAAGCTCTGATCTTTTTTTTTTTTTTTTTTTTTTGAGCTTCCATGGCGTGGAAGCTCCAGATCCATGGAAGCTCCAGATCGGAGCTTCCGCCGGGAGCTTCTCCGATCCGGAGCTTCCATGGCGGAAGCTAAAAAAAAAAAAAAAATGATCAGCTTTCCGCCATGGAAGCTCCGGCATTGATTTTGGTGGTGGTGTGCGGTGTTGGTGGTGGGAAGAAGATGGTGGGTGGTGGTAGTGGGGATTGGGGAAGGAGAGTTAAAATTTTAATAATTAAAATTTTTGGAAGAAGTTAATAGTTTAAAAAAAAACAAAAATAGCGGTTAAAAACGATACAAAGTAATTGTTGAGGCCGACGCAGCAGTTTAGAGGCGATACTGAAAGCGGACACGTGTCGAGATGTTGATCGTTGGTGACGATAGTCGACCGACCATGACGGTATAAAACCTGAAGAAACACAGTCACCAAGGTTTTCTTTTCCCCTACAACGTCATGAAGTGACCATTTAACATTTTTATACAAGTTAAAAATGGCAAGTAGAAAATGAAATAAATATTGGAGTTTTCTCTCTCCAAACCCCTGGTGGCCGAACAGAGTTCTATCAGTGTAGCTGCCTGTACTCTCAATTCTCAAGAGCCGAGAGGTTTGAGTTGCAGAGTCTTTACTGCTCATAACGAAAAACCAAAGGTTCGTTAGCTGGTTTCTGCTTTGCCGTTTCCGATGTTACATTTTACCTTTTTCAATTCTTATTACCGTCTATCCGGTGGTTCTTTAATCGACCATTTCGTTATCGAACGGTGAAACTTTGCTGGTACAATTTTCAGTACTAGTAAGTAGTAGCACTCTCATCTCATTTGTCTTCTAGATCAATTTGTGTATGTTTGATAGATACTTGATAGCTTTATTGGAAACGATTGGATTTTTAATTTTATAGGATAGGAAAATTTTCCCTGTTTAAGCATGATTCTGATGGATAGACACTACTTTAGTTTTACTAGTTGAAGTTGAGCAGAGATTGTCTCCGTGGAGATTCGAAATCAGGTTGGACGTGAGTACCATCATAGAATTCCATCTCATCTAAAAGCTCGAACTTATAGAGAGATGTCTAATCTAGTCATTTATATTAATACTCCAATAGAAGTCAGTGAATTTAGGATCAAATCGATTCAGTTTGTATAATTTTCAGATTTCCTGACGTTATAATCATGGGTAGAGACACTCGTCACTTTGATCGGAGTGGAGTTAACAAGGTTCAAAAGGATGGTGGTAACGGAAACAGGGATTTCATTACTGATTTGCCTGATTGTCTTATTACTCATATTCTCTCGTGTCTGCCTGCCAAGGATGCAGTGCGACCATGTGTTCTGTCTAAATCCTGGGTGAACAAGTGGAACTCCATTTACAATATCTATGTTAATAGTGGGCGGAATCTAGCTGAACTAGATCGAGCTAATCTAGCTAAATTTGTGGATGGGATACTCCTCCATGTACAGGATATCCGGAGCGTTAACCTGCGCTTTTACTTCAAGTATGACGCAGCTCGCATAAATACATGGATATCAACAATATGCAGACACAATGTTGAGAGTGTTGCGATAATTTTTCCAAACTCGCATTATCCTGGTAGCATCATCCTACCCTGCGGTCTTCTAAACTGCACGTCTTGGAGAATCTTGGAACTGCATATGTGTTGTACGTTGAAAGTCCCAGCTAGGACTTGTTTTCTGAAACTCACTAGTTTGAATCTTAAGCGTGTACGGATACTCAATGATAATCCTAATACCAACACGCTGAAACTTGATTTCCCAGTACTGGAGTCACTTGTACTTCACAATTGTTACGGGCTGAACATGAGTTGTGTGGAATTTTGTGCTCCTGCACTGCATTTCTTTGAATCCAGGACCTTTCATCTTTATAAAGGTTGCATTATCAAGATTCTTGGAGAGAGACTTGCTGAGTTTAGAAGTTTAGGTGATTATCTTGGAAACGTTCTTTTGGTTGGGTCAACAGTTGTCCGTGCAGTACTGGGCAATGAAGGTTTAACAGATTCATATGAGGAGCAGGAGCTGCAATCAATTCAAGATGAAGGATTGAAAATTCGAAGGCTATTGAATTAATTTTCAAATCTTGAGGAATTAAAACTAGAGACCTAGGTGGCTATGGTTAGTTTAGACTCTATCCGTTCATATTTTTAGCTCTCTCAAATTGGTGGTGGAGTGTCTATTTTATGACTGTCAGGGCTTAATATAACTCTCTGATTGGTTTTTGATTTGCATCTTATTGCTACCAAGGCTATTGCACTCACCAAATCAGTATTTCCTCTTCCCAAGTATGATAAACTGCGACGGCTGGCCATCTCCTGTGAAGGTGACATTCCTTTTATTCGGCATAAGGTTGGATCCGTATTTGAGCTACTTCATGCAGCCCGTTTTTTGAAGCTACTAGTCATTGATATGGTAAGTTAATTACATAAGCTTTCAAGTGTAAATCTCATGCATTGCAACGGTAAATTACACCTAAACCACGATATAAATCATTCTTGCTGAAACACATTCCATCATTCGAAAAGTAGAAATAATTGCATTTATAGGTATTTTCAAGTGATGTAAATGATTAAAATTTTCCATTGAGAAAATCTAGAGTTCTGCATTTCTGAACGTCTTGCTTTTGGCTGTTTAGTTGATTAATTGAAATATCATGCTCTTCGGAACAGAATCATTTATGGGATGACGCTAGTGATTTTGATTCTGAAGCAATGACAGTACCCTCTTGTATTGTTTCTCACCTAGAGGAGGTGCATTTGGAAGACTTTGGTGGTGAAGAACCTGAAGTCCGTCTAGCTGTGTTTTTACTGAAGAACGGTGCAAAATTGAAGAAGCTTACTATCTCACCGCTTGAACCAGAACAACAGGATGGTCTTGAAGAGGAGTTATCAGGCATACCTAAAGCTTCAGATTCCGTGACAATCTATCTATACATTAAAAATAAAACGATTTCACGAAGTGCCAAGTCATTTAATTAGGTGAAAATTTGAAGCAATTTTATTGGGTGTAAACAATCTACTTGGCAGTTCACACATTTTTACTTGGCAATTTAATTTCAAGTGGCTATTTGTATCCAGTTTAAGGCACTATATAGATTACCTATTTAAGGCATACATATGCAAAGGTTTTGCATTCAATTTAAGTATAATGTTTGGAATTTAGATGGCTGTCAAACTCATCAAAATAGACCCATTACATTACCAGTGTGGCATCACAAGTTTGCTATACATAGCTGAAAAGTTATGTCGAAATGATAATGAGATACTCAATTTGAATGAATTAATTTTGTACCCTTTGATAAATAGCTAGTACTACTATATATATCCACAGCCTCATTGTATTGTTGTTCATAAGGTGTTCTAGAAGACTAGATTTACTTAATACCAACTTATATTGTTAATAAAATTATCAATATTCTTTAAGTAAAACGTATACTATGTTATGAACAAAGTACTATTACTACATTTTTTTAGAAAATATCAATGTTCATATCTAACCACCCTAATTTCTCAATAATAATTCTAATGTTTGTTCGCTTTTTTATCTTTATTGTAGACGCTTTTAGCCGACTTACTCATTACTCCTATTACTTAGTTCTTCACTCTGGTATCCAAATGATTTGACAGATAAGATCGGACCTTGTGAATAGTAACTCAAAACATATTACCAGAAACACGAACGAGTTGTTTAGCACACAATTAACAGTCCATTTTAATTGAGTCGAATATATTTTCATATTTGACCTTACTATTTTAGTTGAATTAATAGTTAATCTTTTTTTAATTGAATTACTACTCAATTAAAACTACGACACTTATAAAACCCTATAAAATTTTAATTCCGACTCAATTAAAACTTAATTACCATTCATCAGTTATACCCCAATTAAAATTCCTTCAATAAAAGTTCCGTGTCAAACAGTTCGGAAGTCTTTATTTGATCTCGTTTTTAGAGTAATTTACAAAGTGATTAATACGGGTTCGTAACCAACTATGTTTGCGACTCTGAATATATGGTATCACATTATTATACCAATGAAATGTGTAGCTCGATCATTGATAAAACACACCAACCTACCCTGGTCGGTTAGGGTTTTCTTTTTCCCTACAACATGAAGAAGTGAATATTTGACAGGTTTATACCAGTTAAAAATGGCAAATAGAAAATGAAATAAAATTGGAGCTTTCTTTCTCCACAAACCCCTGGTGACCAGAGCAGAGTTCTGTCAGTGGAGCTGTACTCTCAAGTCTCAAGAGTCGAGACGTTTGAGTTGCAGAGGCTTTACTGCTCAGGAAAAACAAGGTTCGCGAGCTGTTTTCTCTTTTGCCTTTTTCCGATGTTACATTTTACCCTTTTTAGTCAGGTGGTTCTTTAATCGACCATTTCGTAATCGAACGGTGAAACTTTGCTGGTACAATTTTAACTACTTGTAAGTAGTAGCACTCTCATCTCATTTGTCTGCTAGATCAATTTGTGTATGTTTGATAGATTCTTGATAGCTTCATTGGAAAAGATTGGATTTTTAATTTTATAGGATAGGACAATTTTCCCTGTTTAAGCATGATCCTGATGGACAAACACTGCTTTAGTTTCACTTACATTTTCCATCATTACTAGTTGAAGTCAGTGAATTTAGGATGAACTTGATGCAGTTTGTATAATTCTCAGATTTCCTGACTGAATTATGGGTAGAGACACTCCTGACTTTGATCGGTGTGGCGGTAACAATGTTCAGAAGGATGGTGGTAACGAAAACATGGATCTCATTACTGATTTGCCAGATTGTCTAATTACTCATATTCTCTCGTGTCTGCCTGCTGAGGATGCAGTGCAAACATGTATTCTGTCTAAATCCTGGGTGAACAAGTGGAACTCCATTTACAATATATATGTTGATAGTGAGAGGAATCTAGCTAAATTTATGGATGGGATACTCCTCAATGTACAGGATATCCGGAGCGTTAACCTGCACTTTAACCATATTTATGATGCAAGTCGAATAAACACATGGATATCAACAGTATTTAAGCGCAATGTTGAGGATGTTGCAATATTTTGTCCAAATAGATATGCTCCTGGTAGCATCGTCATCCTCTCCCACACTCTTCTAAACTGCACTTCTTTGAGAATCTTGAAACTGGATGTGACTTGCACGCTGGAAGTCTCAGTCAAGACTTGTTTTCTGAACCTCCATAGTTTGAATCTTAAGGATGTTCGGATACTCAATGATAATCCTAGTGCGGATATGGTGAAATTTGATTTCCCAGTATTGGGGACGCTGGTACTTGACAATTGTGAATGGGTGAACATGAGCTTTGTGGAATTCTGTGCTCCTGCACTATATTCCTTTGAAGTGGGGACCGATGATATTAATGAAGGTGATAATTGCACTATCAAGATTATTGGAGAGAGGCTTGCACAGTTTACAAGTTTTGGTTATAATCTTAGAAACCTTCTTTTGGTCGGGTTAACGGTTGTCCGTGCAGTACTGGACCATGAAGATTTCAAAGAAGAGTCAGATATGGAAGTACTTGGAGAGGATGGCTTTAAAAAGGAAGGATTGAAAATTCGAAGGTTATTGAATCAATTTTCAGATCTCGAGGAATTACAACTACAGTCCTATGTGGTTATGGTTAGTTTAGACTCTACATAGAAATCTTATTCCTAACTCTAATATAAATCTAATCCCCCACCCCCTCCTTAATATCCTTTCTTCAGTACGCACCAATCGTTTTTCAAAGGTTATACTTAAAGGATATATCATTGTTATCATATTTATATTTATGTGCATATGGTTATATAACAAGTTATCCATCAAATTGGTATGGAGTGTTTATTTATGACTGTGAGGGCTTAATATTGACTTACTGATTGAATTTTTTTGTATCTTATTGCTACCAAGGCTATTGCATACACCAGGCCAGTACGTCCTCTCTCCAAGTATGATAAACTGCAACGACTGGCTATCTTCGGTCAGAGTAGCTTCATTCATTCTTGTCCTGTGTTTAAAGCCCTACTTGAGCTACTCCATGCTGCACCGATTTTGAAAATACTAGACATTGATATGGTAAGTTAATTACGTAAGTTTTCAAGTGTATAAATATCATGCATTGCAACGGGTAAATTACACCTGAACCACATTTATTAGTCATTCTTGTCAAAACACGTCCATTTCACTCGAAAAGTAGAAATAAATGCATCTAAAGGGATTTTTCAAGTGACGCAAAGGATACGAATATTCCATGGAGGAAATCTACAATTTTGCATTTCTGCAGATCTTGCTTGTGACTCTTTTGTTGACTAATTTCCCTGTTTTGGAACAGACATGTTTCTACGATAACGCTTATGGTGTTAAAGACAAACCAATAGTACATGTGCGAGTGCCCTCCTGTATTGTTTCTCACCTAGAGGAGGTGCATTTGGATGACTTCTATGGTGAAGCATCTGAACTCCATCTAGCTGTGTTTTTACTGGCAAACGGTGCAAAATTGAAGAAGTTTTCTATCTCACGGGTGGAATGGTGCGAAATGGGGAAAGATGAACTTGCGCAAGAGTTATCAGGATTATCTAATGCCTCGGCTTCCATAACGGTCGTTGATACCTAGAAAATCGGTTAGATACGAAATTTGCTCTTTTGTTCGCTTCATTGTACATTGTTTAAAATGTGAAATTTAGATGGTCGTCAAACTCATCAGATTAGTACTCTTGAGAGTTGAGGCATTACAAGTTTGCTATGTAGCTGAAAAGTGATCTTGAAATGAAAAATGAAGCAGGGTATATTTCTGTCTTGATATGTACATAAATAGTAGCATGTTTTAGTTTCATTGAGCTGTTTTTTGTTTACCAATTGGTTGGTTCACTACTCCTTCCAATAGCCGGATATTTTCATATATTTTTCATTTTCTTTCTTTATTTAATTTTTAACGTAAAATTGTATGTGAAATCTAACGTATGAATTTCTCCAGATGCAGGGGCCAGTGTGAAAGAAAGCTAGTGAGAAAACGCCATGCACAAGTTTGAACTTTGAAGCATAGCTTTCTTAAACGTGGTGAAGTTCATTGATAATCTCATTTTAACGGCTACTAAAGGATATTCTATTTGGCTTGTTTTTGGTATTTGCAGTTTCAACATTGGTTTAAGAAACTGCAAATACCAAAAACAAGAACTATGCAGCTCTAGTTATGTTCTTGGGATTTTATTTATGTCCTTGGGATCAATCGTTGCTTATGCAGCTCTAGTTATGTTCTTGTTTCGACTTGAAATTGTTTCTCCTTGATATCTACTCTCTCCGTCCCGAGAACTATATACAATTGTTGGTTGCCGAAGGAAAGGAGGTTTAGTGCAATCTACTACAAATGAAATGGAGAAATTCAATTTTTTTCCTCAAGCAAGCTTTGTTGCAGCTTTCTCCACTCTTCTCTCTGATGAAAAGTAGTTCCTGACAGGTCCTTATTTGCTTCTTTTCTGAAAGGACTAGTTGAGGACTTGGAAAGCCATAGAATCCCCATTTACCACAAGTTCTCGTAATTCCCTTTCTCTTTGATGCATGTCCCACAGAAGCAGCATTTGCTCAGCCATTCCACAAACAGAATAGCAGAATCTCGGTTATCTCAGTGAACCAACGACACAATAGCAGAATAGTTGAGAATACATCGCAAGTTGAGACGAACAATTTCTATGATTTACAAATTTACGGGTTGGACGGATTTATTTTATTATACCCATACCCGATCCCAGGGCCGGCTCACATCATAAAGCAAGTGATGTGCTTGCTTTAGGCCCCCAAATATAGGAAAGCCCCATATTTTTCCAAGTTTGTTTTACTATGTATAGGTAGTATTAATTTTTTCTTCAACTTCTCTTCTCTCATTACCGAAAAGTTCTTGATTGTAGCAAAATAATTAAAATGTTGAGAGGTTTAAGGATTTTGTTTACTATTAATAGCCATAGTTTATTACAACACACTTAAGTAAGTATTTACTTATATAAATACTAGCTTTTTATCTACTTCGATTTTTACATCAAATCACAATTCTGAAATCACAGTAAATTTACAGTCTACATACACACGGTTGCCCCACTACTCTACTAATTTTTAGTTCACTCAACTAGAGAGAGACAAGATTTTGGAATTGTTTTGCAAGAGTTTCCGAAAAATTCAAAATTGGAAGATTATGCGGAGACAGATGAAGTAATATATTCCAACATAATTAAGGACTAATTTGCACTAGATGCAAGATTGTGTACTGTGAAATGGGAAGTAAACACAAAGCCCAAGAGCGTCTGGTATTATCGCAGGATTGGAAACGACACCTTTTAATCTTCTTAGCGCGTTGATCAGTAGTTCTACTTGTTCATCTTCTTCCACACTTTGTTCTGAATTTGTATAAACTTAATGCTTTGTTTTTGCAGTCAAATTTGAGCTTCAGGACGGACAAGAATAAGCTCAGCATACAGCTCGATCGTCAGTATGTTTAGAAAGTACTCTTTTGTTTTTAAATTGATTTTGGTGTCTAATATGTTGCTCAGATTAAAATTGATTTTGGGTTGGATTATTGTATTTTCTAATGAAATAATGAGAAATCGAGCATGGATTGTAGGTCTTGTATATTGATGTTATTCTCCTCTTGCTTACAAGTTGCTGTAACTTATTGAATTTATTTCCTCTTTTCGTCTTTTCATACACCTATGATGTTAGTAGATGATTGAATCAATTGCCACACCAACATTTCTTGTTAGTTTCTCAACATGTTTTGTCTGTTGGTTGGAACTTGAGCATTTCTTCCTTATGCTGTAATTTCAGGTTCTGTTAGTAAAATCATGAGTTACAGTAGAGGTAGTATGAGTGGGAACAGGAAATCTCAGAAAATTGGTGAATCTCACAATAAGGATCGCATTAGCAATTTACCGGATGGGATCATAAGTCACATTCTTTCCTGCCTTCCCACAAAGAATGCGGTCCAAACATGTGTTCTGTCCAAAGCCTGGGAATACAAATGGACATCTGCTTACAAAATCAAGATTGATGAGAGTCGAGGTGTCGGTAAAATGTTTGATTACCTGAGTTTTTTCAGCTACGTGGACAGGATACTTCTCCTTTCACCAAACATAAGAAGCTTTGAACTCTCCTGTTCTGCATTTGGCAATGTAAATCAGTTGGCTACATGGATATCTTCTTTATTCAGGCGCGACATTGAGAATGTTTCACTGTCTTATTTGGACGACTCGGACACTCCAGATATGATCATCTTGTCCCACAGTCTTTTGACTTGCACATCATTGAGTGAATTGTCACTGATATTGCATTGCACATTCAGGGTTCCGCAGAAGATCTTTTATCCCAACCTCACCAGGTTGCATCTCGAGGATGTTCATATGCTGAATGATAATTCTTCTGTTGAGTACATGGTTTTTCATTTCCCTGTGCTCAAAACTCTTGAGGTGTCAACCTGCAGATGGTTGAATGTCTCATCTGTTGAATTTCATGCATCCTTCATTGAGAAATTTACTGTTTACATCAAATGACGACGATGATGATGGTTTCATCGATATCAATATCATTGGAGCAGCACTTAACATGTTCGTTTACATTGGTATATTCCGAGAGGATTTTCTTTTTACCGGATCAACAGTTTATTGTGCAAGACTAATGACATTCGAGTTGTTCGGTTACTATAATAATGAGCGTGATGCATCAGCGGTTCTAAATTTATTGAGCCAACTTTCAAGTTTAAGGAAATTGATATTATTTGATTGTCTATCCATGGTATGTTCGAACTCTTACTATCCAACAGATTTACTCTTAGCTATAATAAAACCTAAATTTGTTATTCCGTTGACTAAACAGACTTGGGGATAGAAGTTGAACCAACCTTATCCGTACAAAGAAACTTTAGTGGTTGAAATCCTTTCACTGATCATTATATCTCATTTTCTTGTGGACCTTCTGTTTACAGTTTATCATTTCAAGCTTCTAGAAACTTCCTGTCCTCCATAAAATGGGTGCAAATCTATATTAGGATAGGTTTTTATCCCGGTTTTTTGTTGTTATAAATGTGAAGCATACTAGAGCTCCCTTCTCCTGTAAGACGTATTGGTATGTTTTCTCAATGATCACACATACTATATGAGATATTTATAGCAACTATGATATATCCCAAAAAGGGATATTGATAATTTTGGTCCTAAAGTTTACCTCAAATGGCGTATGCAGTACCACTAACTTTATTTTATCCAACTTTCAACTTCAAAATTCAATTTGAGGGACCCACTAGTACTATTTTATCAAAAAGTATTATTTACCTTATTTTTTCCATAAAAAAGTAAATGTGAAGCTATTCCCAGGATGGGATGGAGGAAGTATTGTAACCTTTACATTTTAACACCCCTGTCTCGCTTGCCTGATGTCACAATTTGATGAGGCGGTGGAATCCGTCTCCGTTCCATCCTAGCCTATCTCACCTCATGAAAGTCAAGTTCAAGCGCTTAGACAACAATCCGCATCATGAAATCTAGCAGGGTTTTTGCTGAAGAATTATCCAAAATTGAAGGAATTTCACGTTAATTGTAATAAGAGTGAGATGAATATAGATGAACTTAGAGCAAAGTTGTCATCGTTTCCCCAGGCTCCGAAGGCTCGTACACAGCGTGTGAGGTTCGAAATCTCTTGGAAGATTTAATCTTCCATGCAGAACAACGGTTACGTCTGTGTTTACTATTATAGGAAATGAATTGACTGAAATGTACATGGCCAGTGATGTATGAAGGAAACTGTATTGACAAGACACTGGGATTTCCTAGGACTTCCTCTCAAATGAAAATCAAATACGTGAGTGATTAAAGCCATTGTTGCGATTTAATTTTATCTTCTTTCCGTTGATGTTGCTGTTCATTCAGTCTTGTAAGATTCCTGATCTGAACACTTGCATTAAGTTTTTTCCTTGTTACAATGTTGGTTTTGAATCTAGAACTTTTCCCTGTGAAGGATGATAGTACTAGTGTTCTGTATACTCAGTAGTTCGATCGTGGAATTTTTTTCTTTCTGTATTTCTGGAATATGAGTGTGTGACTTGTTATAATTGATTTTAAAGACAAGATTAAAGAAAAACTATAAACATGAGACTGCATTTTTATACACCTCCAAGTATCTTACAGATTGAACCCATTCATAATCCAGACCAACACATCAGATCACTCTTACAGCATACATATACAATAATACACACCTGACACCTTGCTATCAGAAAAGTAATAATCTAAACAAGCATATATTCAAGCATTTCCAGGACCATTCTCATTTTTCACCCAATTCGAATCATTAGATCTTCCAGGCCTCCATGTTAATCCTCTCGCCTTCAACCACTCGTTCATGAGCTGCACTGTGTCTATTCCTCTATTCTTGAACCACTTGTCTATCAGCTGAATCGTATTCCCAACAAGAAGAATCGCCATAACACCACACCACACAGTTATACCAATCTTCAAGACGTGTGCAAAAGTCTCCGCATGATCTTCAGGAGTAATAACATGGATAGATATTGCATAAGTTGTCGCGATTGATGTCACAGTCAACCACATGATCGCCATCAGAAACCACATAAACACTGGCCGTTTGAAAGGCAACCCGCTGATAAGAAGCATTATGGTGCTAAGAGAAGAAGCAAATGCTACTGTGTTGCAGCGTATAAAGCTCTTATATGCATCATCCAGGAGCTTATTATATGTGCCATCGTGATTTTTAAAAGCCATCACGGCTTCTCCGGCCCTGTATGTCTGAGCAGGGGTAGGGGCAGGGCTGACTGTTAAGTTTCCTGTGAGAGTATTATTTTCTTGCCAAACACCACCTGGAGGGCTTACACCGGCTTGGAATGCCATCGTTGCTATTAGTACAGCCACCACCATAACTGCATCACGGTTTTCACTCAGCCACTTTTCTGACTGTGTTTGGGACCTGTAGGCGTTGCAGAGTCGCCGTTTGATTTCTTTTTTGAGAAGTTTGTAATCATGTTGGTTTGGACCTTGTTCTTGTAAAATGTCCCATGCTGTTTGTCTGTATTTGTTCTTGGCTTTCACATTTATGCTGGTGTGCTCTACCAAATACTCAATAATCTGCATATATAAATTCGAACAACTCCGTTGGTTAGATGTTTTCCCTGCGACCATTAGGACGTAAGAACAAGACTTGTTGCCTATATGCAGAAGAAGCTACAATAAACGTTCATAGAAAAGAACTTCTGACATATGTTACTAGACAACTAGTTTTGAAGAACATACACAAAATTCTATTTTAAGGAATCAGAATCACTGTTGCTTTAGCATTTTAAATCATCAGAAAGATTTGCAACAATGAATTTGTAGCTACATAAAATTACCTCAATTTGTTTATCTCTTACTGCCATATGCAATATGGTATTTCCATCCTCGTCTCTAGCATCGATAAGATACTTCAAGCTCGGAATTAACATATTCAACGCATTCAGCTGTTCGTTTTTCGCAAACGAATGCAGATGAGACATAGCCGACCGAAGCAGTTCGGTCGCTAGCTTACCATGACCTTCCAACGCCGCGTAATGTAGAGGACTCCTACCCTGAGAGTCTAGAGCCAGACTCATCCTTGGTGCAGCCAACAGCAGTTTCTGCACGATTCCGAGATATCCTCTAGCAGATGCTATATGGAGAGCTGATGTTTGTTGTGAGTCCAATTGTTCGGCAAGCTGCGGGTTGTGGTTCAGGATCTCTTCAACAAAAGGCTGGTGACCTTTCATTGTTGCTATATGTAAGGGTGTTTTGTTAGGACATGTAAAGGAAACAGTATCGAGAACAAATGGATTGTTTTCGAGTAAATCGCGCAACACAGCAGGATCACCTTGTGCTGCTGCACTGTAAAGCCTAATTTCTGATCTCTCCATGTTATCTTCTCTGATTTTTCTTTAAATTCTTTTGGATCACGTATTAATGTATATATAATGAGTTATGTATTGCACTATGCAGTATGTTTCTGTTCTTCCAAGTCTTGGTCAATGTTCCAGGAAGATTTTTAAGACAAGCTAAAAAACATCTGGTCTTAAAAGTAAGGTTCTCCAAGATTCTTTTTTGTTTAACATGAGGACAAATAACCAGTTTTTTCGACCCTACCTCCTGATACTTTAATGTGTTATCTGATCTGACATTTAATACATATGGTATAAGCCCAGACAATATATAAGCGAGAGGTAGTGTAGTATGCAGTAGGGAAGATGATAAACATTCACTTTCACTTTCTTTCGTGTTAATTAGATATTTTCTCAAGAAGAGGTTTGATGTATCAAGTCAGGAGAAATTATTGAAGAGTAAGGACCCATTTATTGATAAGGTTAACTAAAGTTTTCCTTGTGATTAACATCAGATGGGGTAGCAGACATTAACATGTCGGTAAATTACATTTTGACCCCCTCAACTTTACCCCTCTTACTTCCCCCTAATGTTTTCGAAATTACTTTTCAGTCCATCACCCCCGGAATACCCCCTGGGGATAACGTTGACTAACGGTGGTCAACGTTTGATGACGTCATTATTTAAATAATGATATTTAATTATTAAAAATGATTTTTTTATAAAAAAAAGGCCAAAAATACGGAATTATCGAAATGCCCTCAGGGGGTCAAAATGTAAGATTGTGTTAAAAAATCAGATTTTTCACACTTGGGCCCTGATTGGTAGAGGTATTTTGCACCCCAACAGGTGTTTGACCGTGTAATTGCACTTGATTGTTACGTATTTTCCACCCTGTTTGTGCGTTTGGCTGCCCGGGTATTCTGACCGAGATGTGTTTCGAAACGTGCTGAAATGGTGGTTTCGAAATACATGCCCCCCATGCATTTCGAATTGCAGCCTAAGGTGTGAAAATCTGACCTTGCGAATTGTCCAATTCGACCCCATGGATCACGAAATCACCGAAATGCCACTCGAAACCCTACCCTTGTTCTTGCCTCCATATATAAGCAGCCCTTAACCATTTTCTTCTCCAAGCTTTCCACCATTGTTGAGCTCAAGCTTTCTCCATCCACTATTCTTCAGGTATTTTCTACTCCAACGCTTCGTTTCTTTACATATTCGTGATCTACTCCTCATTTCCTTTCTTTCTATGCTTCAATTTGTGGCTGGATCGAAGAATCCGTTGGGGACGTTTTTGGATCTGAGAATTTCGCCTCTGGATCTGCGATTTCCGTTTTTGGATCTGAGGATTTGTAGCACAAGTACAAATGCTACCAATCAAACTATGCAAACAACGTTTTTGCACTAATCGAGTGCAAAAACGTCCACCAATCGAGTGCATTTCCACCGAGCGAAATCTCCAGAATTGCAAGTTTCACCAAAGTGCAATAATTTAATGGTTGATCCGAAATTGCACCTTGCTCTACTAATCAGGCCCTTGTTGGAGTAGCAACCAATTAACCACATCAAAATGAAACAAAGGGGAAAAACAAATTGAGGATAAATTGTGTACAGTGCCAGGAAGCTGCCATGGAAAATCCAAATTAAGCTTCTGTGAAATGTCTTCTCCAAATTTCCATTTCCAAATTCTAATTCTTTTCCATTTCTTCTCTAAATTTCCATTTCAAAGAAGCTTAATCTGGGAGATTCAGCTTCAAAACCGTATTTATTAACAATCAGGACAGGCAAGATTCAGGTATTAGTGCAATTGGATCTGTAACACCCGGATTACTGTCCAGATTTCGAGGAATGCCTAACACAAACTAAATCATCTTTTCCAATTTCTTAACCCCTTTGGAGGTATTAGTGCTGCTTTACTCAATTTCTTAACCCATTTCTTTTCCAAGCTTCTGGGAGGGTGGAGGTGGCGGATATGGTGGTGTGGGTGGTGGTTGTGGGCTGCCGGTGGTGGTGGAGGCGAGAGGGTGGTCGAATTTGGCCTATGCACCTGTTAAGGCAGCCAGTCAAAGAACCAGACATCAGATCTTCCTCCTGTTCCTAGTGCTTCATACTTGCACACAATTGTCAGTGTTGGTGGTTGTCGGAGGAAATGGATGGCAGGTGGTGAGAGGTGGTTGTCGAACTGGTGGTGGCTGCGGTGGGGGTGAGAGGTGGCTCTGCCCAACTTAAAAGCAAAGACAAGAAACGAGATTTCAGAGAAGCTTGTTGAAATTGATGGAGGTCCAGAGAAGCAACTGATTTCACTAGTATGATTTTATTAAATTTCTCTCATTTCATGTTTTATTAAATTTTTGTCCCTCTAATGTAAGCGACTGATATTTTCCAGAGAAGCCACTGATTTCAGTTTGAATTTTTGTCTCATTTCATGTTTTATTTATGACATCAGCAGGACATCATAATTGGAGCTCAATTTCCGGAATTTTTTTTAATTGGTCAACGACGTTGACTGATGATGTTGACCGTTAGTCAACCGTTATCTTCAGAGGTGTAATCCGGGGGTGAAGGACTGAAAAGTAATTTCGGAAACATTAGGAGGGAAAAGTAAGAGGGGGTAAAGTTCAGGGGGTCAAAATGTAATTTACCCTTAACATGTCTGCTGCACATGTATTTAGGGGTGTGCAAAAACACGAAAATCCAACGGACCAATCCGGTAGGTTCGGATCGGATTTCGGATTACATCAGATTTCAGGTTTTGGATTGGATTAAAGAACATATTTCACTTCAAATTCGATTCATTCGATTCTGCTTGGTTATATTTTATCTACAATTCGATTCGATGAAATTTCATTTGAAAAACGGGCTAAATCCACGCTCAAGGAGGTCTTCGAAATCAAATCACAAGAACAGAGCAGCAAAAAATACGTCTCCAGTTTTTACCATGAGTGCAGGTATGTGTATACAGTATACGTTTCAGATTCGCTTTAGCACCTTCTTCCAGCCACATTTGTTGTCAACAAAGGCTCTCTCGTGCAAACAAAATCCGAACTTTCTAGCTCTTCCCAGGTTTAAAATAGATTGAGAAATAAAACATCATACTTCTAATGGGAACTAGAATCCATGTCACTTTGATTTGAGAAGATGAAACAGAAATTGGAAATGAACAAACTCATTAACAGATTATGAACAACTGATTGTTACGGATGCAGAGGCTTTAGCAACTTTTGATAACTCCTGGACAATGTGATCTCCCCGCCTTTTCCGTGAGATATTTAACTTCTTCAGTTTTGTACCATTCTCCAACAAAAAGACAGCAAGATCGAGTTCTGTGTGCCAGGCTATCAAAGGAGTCTAAATTCACCTCCTCCAGGTGACAGATTCCATTGCTTTGTAATCATATTCACCACTGCATTCGGCAAAGAAATAAGTCTGTTCCAAATACCATGACAGGATTGTTAAGCAACTAAAAGAGCCAAAGCAAGGTATGCGCAAAAGGAGATATCTAGGTTTTTAGATTGGAAATTTCTTGCCTATATATACTTGGTTTACATGTTATTGTAATTGAAACTCATTTACATCACTTGAAAAAGGGACAAAAGCTTTTATTGCAAATTTATGAGTAAAATGGATGGGTGTTTCAAGTTTCAGCAACAAATTTCCCATTACAATGCAAGATATCTACACCGGAAAATCAATGTAATTAACTTACTGTATCATCAATTGTAGTAGTTTCAGAAACGTTGCTGCATGAAGTAACTCAAATAGAGCTTCAATGATACCATGATCATGGCCGACATAAAAACCTGTGTAAGTGACAGCTAGTCGTACCAGTTTATCATACTTGGGAAGAGGAAGTCCTGATTTAGTTTGTGCAATAGCCGTGGTAGCAATAAGATACAAACAAAATACAATTAGAGTGAACAATGACAGTAGTAATATAAACTCTCCAATTAGAAAATAATCCTATAGATTATAGAGATACTTCTGTTTTTAAATCGTAGTTATCTCCTCTTATGTAATCAGCAAATAATTTAATGACAACGATATGAATATAACTGTAAATTTTGAAAACAGATGAGTTTTCTGAATAAAGGATATTAAGAGGGTTTACTAGAGGGGGTGTAGATTTATATATCGTTCATAGGACCCCAAAATTGTAAATTTTTAGCAATATACATACTAGTATCCATGAGACGTTATCAAAAGCATCGTGTGCCTTAATTGAAGATGAGAGATAGTTCTACTGCCTGATCCAGTTAACAAGGAACAGTAAAAACTACATGGTCTAATGAATACTTTTCTTTAGTATCTTATGAGTTATGAGACTAAAAGGTACTTTTTTTTCTTTTTCACCAACAAATGTGGCCTTAGACGGACAGATCCAAAGCCATACATTTTTCGAAAAGGACTTGTATTTTATGTGGAAATAATGTTACTAGAAAGGAAGCAGTCCAAACTAACCTTAACCGCAAAACAAGATAGCTTTAATTCCTCGAGACTTGAGAATTCTTTCAGCAACCTTCGAGTTTGCAGCCCAGCCTCTTCAACTCTCTGTCTTAAGTTATGGATATTCACCAGCTCTGCAGAAACAACTGTAGATCTGACCAAAAGAAAGCTTCCAGGATGCTTAGCAGAAGTTTTAAACTCATCAAGCCTCGCTCCAATAATTTTGAATATGCAATTATCATCATTTGTACGCGTTACAAATGAAGACAAAGCAGGAGCACATAATTCCACGAACCTCACATTCAGCCATTTGCAATCACGAAGATGAAGTGTCTCCAGTAATGGGAAATTAAATGTCAGCGTATCAGCATGCAAATTATCATTTAATATGATAACACGTTCAAAATACAAACTGGTATGCTTCTTAAAACATTTGGTGGCCAAGATTTTCAACGTGCAGCACATATCCAGTCTCAAACTTCTCAGAGAAGTGCAATTCAGAAGACTGTGGGATAGGATGATGTGATCTGGGGCATACAAGTCTCGGACACGTATATTAACAGTCTCAACATTGCGTCTAAATAATGTTGAAGTCCATGTTCTGATGCAAGATGAATCATACCTTCTGGTGATATCATTATGAACATAAAGTCCAAGGGCAACAATCGAAAAAGAAATCTAACAGAATAGGTAAAAGCTTTTAAAATTATGTGAATTGGCAAGCAGCACATCCATAAAGTTAGGGAAGTGTGCCACATGATCAGAAACAGTCGTCTTCTTGGTGAAGTACTCGGAATCATGAACATTGATATTATAAATGTAGTGGGAAGAGATGAGAGAGAGAATGCGAGTTATAATACATTCTGCTAAATTACTAATGAGATCCATATTTTTGGTAAGACTAGACCCTACCCTTTCGAAACTTTCCACATTTCGAGTCCATGATTGAGCAATGGAACCTGAAACACGAAGCTGCATCCGAAATTCAGCGACTTGAAGAAGATGAATAAAAAGAACATGTGAAAGTGAAAATTGAGAGTGAATGTGTAACATACCACGTCGCTTAAAAATGGTTATGGTGAATAGTATATATGCACTCTCCTATGGTATGAGGACTTTTGGGAATACCAAAAACAAATCCGTTTGGGCTCCGTGAAGAATTTGTTTATAGCTTCATATGCTGCAAAATTACTTTTCTCATTCATCTACACAATATTTATACACTGCTATAAAACTTGATGAAGCAGAATATTCCTACCAACATGGAAAAGATATGAAGTATCATGTCAAGTTAACAAAAGATATACTCCTATGATATAGTGAATAAGCAAGTATATATTCTGAAGATTGTGCAATATATTGACGAGATTTTATGATTCTCAACACTCCCCCTCAAGTTGGCGCGTGGAGATCTCGAACGCCCAACTTGCCTCGTAAGAAACAAAATTGATCACCACCAAGAGCTTTTGTAAATATATCAGCTACTTGTAGATTAGTTTTGCGTGGCACAATATCACCACTCTCAAGTCGTTCGCGAACAAAATAACAGTCCATCTCCACATTTTTCGTTCGCTCGTGAAAAACAGGATTAACAGCTATATGCCTAGTTGCTTGATTATCACAATACAAAGGAGTAGGTCCATGTTGTGGAGCTCCCAAGTCCTGTAACATCCATCTTAGCCACAACAATTCACTAACGGGGGCGGCCATGGCATGATACTCCGCTTCAGCTGAAGAGCGAGCTACCATCGTTTGCTTCTTTGTTCTCCAAGAAACCGGTGCCCCACCTAGAGTTATGAAATAGCCAGAACTGGAACGACGGCTAAATTGACACCTGCCCCAATCTGCATCACAAAACGCCTCAAGTGTGAGACCTCCATTCGCCAGTAAGAAGATTCCTTGACCAGGAGTCATTTTAAGGTAACGCAAGACTCGTATGGCTGCATCCATGTGAGTTTGTCTTGGACTATTGACAAATTGGCTCAAAAGGTTGACATAAAAGGTGATATCTGGACGAGTAACCGTCAAATACAAGAGCCTACCTATGAGTCTCCTATATTGTCCAGCATCTACAAGTGGACTACTATCCTCCAATTGCAACTTTAAATTTTGCTCCATTGGAAACATGCTAGGACGACTACCTTCTATCCCACACTCTTTCAAAATATCCAATGTATACTTTCGCTGACTAAGCACAAAACCATGTTATGAACGAGCTACCTCAATGCCCAAGAAATATTTCAATGGACCCAAGTCCTTAATGCTGAATTTTTTTTGCAAGTACGATTTAACATATGTAATCTTGCCACTATCATTGCCAGCAATCAACACATCGTCGACATAAATCAAGGCACAAATGTGGATGTTACCTCGTCTAAAAATGAACAGGGAATGGTCTGCACGTGATTGGAGAAAACCAATGTCCACAAGAGCTTGTGTGAACTTATGGTACCAATTTCTTGACGCTTGTTTCAATCCGTACAAGGATTTTTGCAACTTGCAGACTCTAGAGTCCCCATCTTTCATAAATCCTTGAGGAATTTTCATATAGACATCTTCAACTAAATCGCCATGTAAGAAAGCATTATTGACGTCTAATTGATGGACTTCCCAATTTCGTTGAGCGGAAACCGTAAGGAGGCAGCGAACAGTAACAAGTTTTGCAACTGGTGCAAAAGTCTTGTGAAAATCGACTCCCTCAATCTGCGTATATCCTTTTGCTACTAAGCGTGCCTTGTATCGTTCAACTTTCCCATCAGGTTTATATTTAATTTTGTAGACCCATTTTGAATCAATGGCTCGTTTTCCTGGTGGCAAATGAACAAGTCTCCATGTCCCATTAGCTTCAAGAGCCTCAATTTCCCTTTTCATTGCCTCACGCCATTGAGGGTATTTTACAGCTTGACAATAAAATTTTGGCTCATCACGTGAAGTGATGGCTGCTAAAAAAGCCTTATGAACATTAGAAAATCTATCATAAGTAACAAATTGAGACAGGAGGTATACCTTCGAGGTCCCTGAAGTAGAATTGGGTCGTGAGTGGTCAATGGATGGTGGAATGTCAGTCACAAAATTTTTAAGATGTTTCGGTTGTTGTCGAATTCTTTCACCTCTTCCGAGTTGCACATCCTGACTCGTTACTGGTGGAAACTGAACATGTTCTTGTTCTGATGGTTGATCATGTTCTATGCTGGGATCATTAATTGGTCCAATGCTGGATGCAGAATCTTGATTGAGGATCACATCATTAAGCACTGATTGCTCATGATCTTGAGAATTATGCAATGTATTAGTTACGTGAGGGCTTGATCTAGATATAAAAGGCCCCAATTCATCATCACACATTGGTGTCCACCTGCTTGTAGGATTACATGCATATTTTTCCAATTCCAACAACTTATTGTTAGCCTTGAAAAGAAAATGATTCTCAAGAAATGTGACATCTCGTGAGGTACTAATTTCACGAGTTTTAATATCATAGATGCGGTAACCCTTTTGACCAACTGGATATCCCACAAAATACCAGGACTCCCCCTTTCGCAAAATTTATCTTTTCTTTTATTATCTTGAGCATAGACTAAACATCCAAAGACCCGCATATGATCATAAGTCGGAGTTCTTTCCAATAATATTGATCATACCTTCTGGTGATATCATTATGAACATAAAGTCCAAGGGCAACAATCGAAAAAGAAATCTAACAGAATAGGTAAAAGCTTTTAAAATTATGTGAATTGGCAAGCAGCACATCCATAAAGTTAGGGAAGTGTGCCACATGATCAGAAACAGTCGTCTTCTTGGTGAAGTACTCGGAATCATGAACATTGATATTATAAATGTAGTGGGAAGAGATGAGAGAGAGAATGCGAGTTATAATACATTCTGCTAAATTACTAATGAGATCCATATTTTTGGTAAGACTAGACCCCACCCTTTCGAAACTTTCCACATTTCGACTCCATGATTGAGCAATGGAACCTGAAACACGAAGCTGTATCCGAAATTCAGCGACTTGAAGAAGATGAATAAAAAGAACATGTGAAAGTGAAAATTGAGAGTGAATGTGTAACATCCCACCTCGCTTAAAACGGTTGTGGTGAATAGTATACACTACAAGAATTCTGGTATATAGCGACGGAAAGGGGCGACGGATTCCTATCCGTCGTCCCTTAACGATGAATCGGTGATTTTAGCGACGGATAGGGCGTCTCGCCCTATCCGTCGTTATATCCTTCGCTATTTAGCGACGGATAGACAATCCATCGTTTGACTTTTAATAAAATAAAAAAGAAAAATAGAATTTTAACGACGGATAGATTATCCGTAGGTAAAAAGTAATAAAAAATAAAAAAAATTAAAATCAACGACGGATAGATTTATCCGTCGTTAAATAGCGACGGATAAATCTATCCGTCGCTAGAACCCTAACAAATATCCAAATCTGCCATCTTCTCTTCCATTCTTCCATCTTCTCTTTTTTTCTCTTCTTCCATTATTCATTCTTCTCTTCTTCTACCACCACCTCTCGTCGCCCCACCACCACCTCTACCACTGCCCCACCACCAAACCCCACCACCACCACAACCACCACACCTACCCCCCCCCCCCACAACCCACCACCCTTTTCACACCCCCCACCGTCCACCACCACACGTCCACCACCTCCACTGTCCAGTGTCGAACTCCAAACTTCACCGACCACCACCGCGACCCACCGGAGCTAGGTGGCGGAGTAGAGGATTTCTTCACCGGAGTTAGGGTTTTTGATTATTCGATTTTGGGGGATTATTGTATTTTTTGTATTGTATTGTATTAAATATTGTATTGATGGATCTTGTATTTTTCTGTATTGTAGTATTGCATTATATTATTGATTAATGTATATGAAATATTGAATTGTATTATTGGATATTGAATATTGTATAAACTCTTCGATTTATTGTATATTCGTATTGAAAATTATTGTCTGATTTGAATATTGTATTTTTGATTTGTCAAGATCTCGTCCGATTTATTGTATATTCGTATTCGAATTTGGTATACGTATATTCTGGAATAATTTAAAAAAAAAAAACAGCTATTTCGCGACGTATAGTTTATCCGTCGCTAAAAAGCAGATTTTTATTTTTTTAAAATTAAAAATCAGCTTTTTAGCGACGGATATTATCCGTAGCCGTCGCTAAAGTTTATCCGTCGCGATTTAGCGACGGATAATCTATCCGTCGTCCCGCTTCCCGTGGGACGACGACTTTTTTATCCGTCGCTAAGGACTTAGCGACGGATCGCTACTGTTTTAGTGACGGATAAAACAGTAGATTTTTGTAGTGATATATGCACTCTCCTATGGTATGAGGCCTTTTGGGAATACCAAAAATAAATCCGTTCGGGCTCCGGCCCAAAGCGGACAATATCATACCAACGAGACGTGTGTGGGCCCGTCATGAGTAACCTTGTCGGCCCGCTGGGCCGGTTCTCGGCCCATTAGTGGCCGGGTCGTTACAAGTGGTATCAGAGCGGGATGATCTAGAACTGCAGGAACTAAGTGCCTTGCGGGGCAAAGTGCTACACCGTATGGGCGGTGGGAGCCACTTCTTGAGCCCGTAGGGACCTCCTCTAGAATCATGCACGACTGGATGATCTCGGGACCGATTGTCACCCCTGAAAGCTCGACGAGGACGTCGAGCCCTTCAAGGGTAGTTTGTAACATCCCACATCGCTTAAAAACGGTTGTGGTGAATAGTATATATGGAAACCATCACTCTTCTATGGTATGAGGCATTTTGGGAATACCAAAAACAAATCCGTCCGGGTTCCAACCCAAAGCGAATAATATCATACCAATGAGATGTGTGTGGGACAGTCATGAGTAACCTTGTCGGCCCATTAGTGGTCGGGTAGTTAGAGAATGATACAGTCCATCAGATCAGATCCTAACCTTCCTATATCCATAGCAGTCAACTTTAATTAAAATCTTACTTAAACAAAGTAAAAAATACTCCGTTTTCATTCTCATATACTCCCTCCATTCCATTAATAACTTCATAACTTTCCTTTTTTGGAGTCCCATTAGAAACTTACTAACCCATAAATGGAAAGTTTTTACCCCACTAACTAATTCTTTATTATTTCTCTTTCCTACTTTATTCAATCTCTCTTACTTTATCACCCACTTACAACTTTACCAATATAATACTTTACACAAACTATTTTTTAATGCATATTCCTTAATCTGAGAAATAAAGCGAACACGGTAGTAATGATCCAGCTATGCTAATTCGCTCTAGGGTAATCGTTCATACTTGTCACACGGTCGGTGTACATAAATCGATCAATCCAACCTTTACCAATCGTTATTTGAAGGTTTTTGAACGAGTTCCACGATCCTTAACCGAAAATGATTTTAGAAGATCTTTGAACGAGGGAATTAGATTGATAGGTTTTACGAAAATCTTTGAACGAGCCTAACCTATATGAACGAATATAAACCCTAGATTCGAATACGCATAACTATCACATAACTACCGCATTCAGAGCGGTTTAACTACACATGAGGGAAGCAAAGATGAAAGACTTCAAGGTATTGATCATGTTAAACATAAACAGGTTGATAATCGCATGCAAGCTCATACAATTCAATAAAGAATAGAAAACACGAATCGTAAACAGATAAACAATAGAGAGTTACCAAATATGACCAGGAATTCGATATCGATGCTTCTTACAAGAGGTAAACCAAGCTCCAAAAATCAATCAATGTCAAAACCTAGTTCTTGAGCTTTTTCCTATGTAAATCTAGGGTAAAAGAAGTTATGTTCTAAGTTATGGTGACAGAATCCTATTTATAGGAGGAAAAACGAGTAGATTCCTAATAGAATTCGAACAGAAAAACGTCCAGAAAATAAGCTCTCGTAAGTTCTCGCCGCTGCGAGGAAAATCCTTGCCGCTGCGAGGATGTTTTCTGCCAGCCAGCTTCAGACGTCTGTATATTTTTCTAAAGGAGGAATTTAGCTATTCTTCTGGAACAAAAGTTGTAGCCCTTTGAATTATCTTTCCATGGCCACCGAGATCAGGTCAATCAAACATCATATGTGAGAGTTATGGCCAAAATGGCTAGACTGCTCCGTAAAACTTCACTTCTGCAAGCTTTGCTAAAACGGCTCTCAAATCTTAGTCCGAACTCTGAATCCACTTCCGTTTTTGCCCAGCTACTCTACATTCAAATATTTAGAACCAAAGTTTCCACTCCGATTTTCACCTCCGGGACACAAAAATCCTACAAAACACAATGAAAGCACCAAAGCATAAAAACGCACAAAGACACTATAAAACCATAAACAAAGACTAACAAAGACCGCTAAAAAGGACCAATTGAGACTCTAAATTATCATCTCATCAACGCCTAACATTCCCAGTCACCAATAATGAAGCTGAATATGAAGCATTGATAGTAGGAATGAGAATGGCTAAATCGGTAATGGCCAGAAAACTCCGCGCCTATTCAGACTCCCAATTGGTCACGGAACAATATTCGGGAAAATTCACAACCAAAAGTGCCTCAATGATAAAATACCTAAAGGTGGTAAAGGACCTGGAAAAGACATTTGACTTGTTCTCTTTGATCAAAATCGGGCGAACCAGCAACATTATAGCAGATAGTCTGTCAAAGTGGGCCACGGCCTCTGGGGAAATTGACACCCGAACGGTAGTCCTGATGACAGCCAACGAATCGGCCATCACCGCTGTGAAAGAAATGGCTAACATAGGTACCACAAACAGGTCCAACAATTGGATGAGCGATATCATACGATATCTGCAGGATGGGGGTCCTACCCCCAGGACCAACCGAATCAAGAAGGGTACAACGAAGAACACAACGCTACTTCCTTTCCGGAACCGACCTCTATCGAAAATCCTACGATGGAACTCACTTAAGATGCCTGGACCCGTCTGAGGCTAGCATGGTAATGAAAGAGATCCATTTGGGGAGTTTTGGGAATCATTCAGGAGGGAGAGCCCTGGCTCAGAAAATCCAGAGGAATGGCTACTATTGGCCAGAAATGCAGAAGGAAGCCAGTAAATTTTCCAGGTCCTGTCCGGAATGCCAAAAATTTGCACGAATCCCGCATCAACCGACTATTCCTATGATCCCGTCCACAATTCCTTGCCCATTTGATCAATGGGGTATCGACATCGTGGGACCCTTTCCTTTGGAACCAGGTGGGAAGAAGTTCCTGATTGTAGCAGTTGAATATTTTTCCAAATGGGTAGAAGCCGAGGCTACTGCCTCGATCTCAGAAAAGAAGGTCATGGACTTCTTATGGCGACTATCTTGCCGTTTCGGATTACCAAGGATCTTGATAGCCGACAATGGACGTCAGTTTTCAGGCTACAAACTCAAAGATTGGTGCGAAGAAATGAAGATCGAGCAAAGATTCACTTCTGTCGGATACCCACAAGCCAATGGTAAAACTGAAGTAACCAATCGAACCATAGTCGATAACCTCCAGAAAAGACTCGGAGATGCAAAAAAAGATTGGGTAGATGAGTTAGAAGGAGTGCTCTGGGCGTACCGTACCACCGCCAGGACAGCGACACAAGAAACTCCTTTTTGTATGGTCTATGGTTCTGAAGCCGTCATTCCAGCAGAAATAGCAGTTAATACTTTCCGCATTCAAGGATATAAGCCATTTGATAATCACACCAAGAGAATCTACGACTTAAACATGTTAGAAACCAAGAGAAGCACGACATTGGCAAGAACTTTGGGATATCAAGCTACCATGACTAGAGCATACAAAAAACACGTAAAAGGAAGAGACATCCAAGTAGGAGACCTCGTATTACGAAAAGACAAAATTCTAAAACCTACCGGGAAGCTCGAGCCAAACTGGGAAGTACCTTACAAGGTCACCAGTTCTAGCGTCAATGGAAGTTACGGCTTGGAAGACATGAACGGAAAGCCACTCAAGCGCACCTGGAATGCTAGGAATCTCCATAAATATTACCCTTAAAGAGGGGATTGTAACAAATTCGAAATTATGAATATCTTTTGTAAAATGTTCAGAATACATGAAACTTGTGGGGTCCAGGTATAAATCACATATTCTGTCAAGTAAAAGTGCCTCGGACCCAAAGAGTCCGAGCCCACTTCCATTGAAGAAATTATTGAAAGTAGTGTCTGAGTCTGACCCACCAGCTATGATCAAAGTGTCTTGGACTTACAAAGTCCGACACTCAAATCACTTCAAATATTATTGAAGAAATTATTGAAAGTAGTGTCTCGAACCCATAGAGTCCGACCCACCAGCTATGATCAAAGTGTCTTGGACTTACAAAGTCCGACACTCTTTCACTTCAAGTATTATTGAAGAAATTATTGAAAGTAGTGTCTTGGACCCATAGAGTCCGACACAGCAGCTACGTTCACAATGCCTTGGACTTACAAAGCCTGACATCGCAGCGGTTCAATCGATACTGAAGGAATTATTAAAATGGTGCCGCGGACCAAAAGGGTCCGGCTCATTAACTAATTCAGAAGGCAGGAAAAGTATGCAGTATAAAGATAAAGCCGTCAGATATATTAATAAGACGGTCAGCCAAGGATCAACAAAAATACATTTCCTATCCGATAAGAGAATGATCCGGGGCTGACCGACAGAAAGTTACAACCCTCTTAAAAAACGAGGGGCAGTTAGTCCTACAAAATGAAGAAGTGCCGACAAAAATACACTTGCACTTTCTTCTACAAAAGAAATCTCAGGGACATACCCCCGGACTAATCTAGGCTGCCTGAGAGCCAGGTCCGCCTTCACCCTCTGCTTCCCCACCACGGCTTGATCCCTCAGGTTGAGAAGAGGCCGGCGGAACAATTGTGGAGGGCTCCTTTTCCTTGTTCCTCTTCCAGACCAAGCGGACGATCTTCTTCCCATCCACCTCCTCCTCCACTCGTTCCGAATCATAGCCGTGAATAGGCCCCGCAAGATTCATCCAATCATTGTTTTATTGGGCACAATTCTGGCTCTCCAGGGTACCGATATGCATAACTCCGGGAAGCCAGGAAGGGAAGATATGGCGGACTTCTTCTGGCCTCCTCTCGGGCGGAGCCACCAACGGCCATAACTCATCCTCGGCCAGCTCTTCGAAAGATTTCAGCCTTTCATCCTCTAGTGGACCACCCTCGTGATCGCCCGCAATGTTAATCCGAGGATCAGATATGCTGAACGATGGCTCCAACAGTCAGAGGCCCTGTAGCTGACCGATACAAGCAAAAAATGCCTCCGTCCTAATATCAACCTACTCCATCTTCTTGAGGTAGTAGAAGGAGTCGGATTATGAAATCATGGGCGAGTCCAACCACTAGTCCGGCCGCTTCAACGATGGCCTTTCCAAGCGAGCAGACGCGACCGTTAACCGATCCTTAGTCCGACAGCATGAGCGGCTTCCTTATCCTCCAGCTTCTTGGTTATCTCTGCCTTGAAGGCTCGGAGCTTATCGAGTTCGGCCCGTTGCTCGGAAATTTTGGCATCCGTCAACTCCAGCTCTTTGGTCAGACGAACCTTGTCTCCCCCGGATAGCTCACTGAATGCCTCAACATGAGCACTCGCCTACAAAAGAAATACGATTAGTTTAAAAAAAAAAAAAAGATAACAGGATTTCACAACTTACTGCATCCAGGTGAACCCGCATGGTGTCGGACAATGCCCTCAGGCTATCAGCAAGGTCCTCCGAAGAAAGGGCCCGTAGGGTAGAGGAGTCCGCCACCCTGCTCACCTCGGCTCCTCTTAGCAGGAGGCCTATCCACCGGACCCTTGTCTTTCCTCTTATTGGCATCCGGCCTTGCAACCCTTGAGGCATTGGCCAGTACCTCCCGGCCCTGTTCCTGCACCTGACTCCTGGTTAGCTGAGTAGGGGAGGATACATGAACCCTCGAACCATCAATGGTGCTCGAGTATCCATGCCTTGCAATTTTTATATGAGGGGGGGGGGGAGGTTTGGACCAATTACTTGTTCCCGGGCAGAGCTACTCTTAGGAGCCTCGGACTTATCAGCCGGCGGGGGCTGCAAAGTTGTGGCCACGTTGGCCGGACCTTCGGTGGGGATTTTTGCGGCCCCTGGGGTAAATTTTTTGGCTTTACCTTGCCCTCCTTCAGCCTCTGCATATCGCGGATCTTGTTCGCGGCCCTCTGCTCCAACATGCTTTTTATGGCCTCCATTATCCAATATCCTGCACAATTACAAAAAACCGGCTCAAAAAAAAAAAAAAAAGACCGACAAATTTAGAAGACCGGCACACATAAAACTTAGGACTCACTCAAATCTTCTTTATTATTACAATATACAGGAGTATTTGTGAGACCGGCTAGCCAGAGTTGGGGTTGGACCGCTCGGATAAAACAGCGTCGGATCCCTCCCGTCTACACCCGGCACGGCCATCCTCTCCAACTCTAGCCCCGGATCGGGATCGTAATCCAGGGTAATAGTTGCCCTGGTTCCGATGGCATCAACCAGCACCTCCTCCTCTTCAGATTCGTCCTCTTCAGCATCGGACTTCGGCATCAAGACCGTCAGTGGCTTCAAAGATTCAAACCATTCTGGCGGATCCTTTACCTTTACACTTTGGAACTTGTCACGCCGAAAGAATTTTGGAAGTCCCCAATCCCCGGATGGATGCTTGATGTAAAAATACTTCGGCCACCACTTGGAAGAATGGGACGTCTCAAATCCATCTAGAAATCTCAAGCCCCGGCGATGAGTGAAAACATAGAATGTCGAGTTCGGACTTGAGGAGATGGTAAAGGTGGAAAGGAACTTTTTGTAAGAGAATTCCCCGCCCTTTAATTTGAGGATGACTGCAAAGCACATTATCGTCCCTAAAGCATTAGGAAGGACTTGCGACGGACATAGCATTGTTTGTCGGAAAAAGTCCGCTATTTCAGGAAGCATGGGTATCAGCCACCCACACTTAAATGCTTGTACATGGAAGGTGAGGCACCCATCCGGCGGATTGTACAGCGTCTCTGACGGACCGGGGATGATAATCTCATACTCCCGCTGAATCTCGTACAAATCGTGCAAGTCCTCGATATCCGTGTCCTTCAGGCTAGACGAACAAATGGGAATTATCCCGTCGTCATTTTTCTCGGCATCCGGTCTTAGGACTCCAATAGGGGCGGTTCTGTCATTTTTATACTCCTGAGCAGTCTTGGTGGACTTCTTGGAAGCCTGCCTCTTATGAGCCCTCGAACTTTGTCCAACCTCGGACACAAGGATGAGCGCTCTCTCGGGATTATCCTCAGCAACAACATCTTGGCTAGACGGACGGTTATCTTCACCAACAGATGGATTGCTAGTTCCAATATCCTCAGGAGTCCTCATGACATCCCTGTTGTCCTTTACGGACCCAATGTCCACATCTTCATCAGAAGACTCTTCAACCTCCTCTTCTTCTGACGATGATCTATCCGAGTCCGACTCCTCCGAACTCGAAGAAGAAGAATCTACATCGACGGCTCTATCTACATGCATGGCCGATGGCTCAGCTACCTCTGTGGTCTCCTCAGCAGCACCGGACCCAAGGCTATCATTGTTCCTGGTCCGTCTCGGTGGAGGGTTGTCATCAAAAGAAAGAGGAGACGACTCATACCCACCCATACCAGTATCCGTCTCCTCATTTTCAATCTCGGGAACTCGGTAAAGGAGAGTTCAGACGGACCAGCTTTCAGTACCGGCCATGGGGAAGGAAGATAGTGGTGAAGGCTCGAAAACGGGCACCCTACAGTTGTAACCTAAACTAGCGAAAGAATTCGGAGGATAGGGGTTCCGAGGATGAGAAGCAATATCAACCAAGTTATACCGGACCGGGGGGTTGGAAGGAGCGGCTTCAGTAGGTTGAGAAGTCCCCACAGTTTGAATGGTGGAGTTGGGAAGGTTAACTATATTGTAACGAAGGGTATGTCTGCGACGGACACCAACAATATCAAGGTCGGAAGGAGAGGCCAATACTTCGTCAAGATCCGAGCCCTGATCGGAGTTGGTCAGATTAATAATCTCGTTCGGCTGTTGCACTTCCTCACCCTCACTCTCATACAAGTCTCCTAAATGGTCGTCTCCTACTGACATGCCTAGCTGTCCGAGATGGGGAATCTACAAAGACAAAACACAACGAAAAATCTTAAGCCCCGAGCTCGGACAGGCAAAACCTACCAAACTAGACCGCCGATAAAAAACTTGCGAAGAAATTTATGAGTGCAAGAAGAAAAAGTCCGAGGGAAGCAAACTTACTTTTCGGAAAAGAAAGCCGGCTCTTCGAAACTCCTTGAAATTAGGAAACGTCCGCCTGATGAAGTGTTCTCTCTAGCTTTTGCTCGGTCTCAACTTTCTCTCTCTAAAAATTCAGAATTTTGTAAAATTGTGAAAGTGACAGGGTAAAGGCCTATTTATAGGCGTATTGGGCTGGTCCAACCAGGCCCATAGGCCAGGGTCCGAACCATCGCATCGATTCACGTGCAAACCGTAATTATTACGAATCAAACCGGCCTGAACCGTCTTAAACCATCATAATTCGTCCAAACCAATGGACTTGCCTCAAACCACATATCAGAAAAACCCAAGGCTCCTACCGACGAACGACGTAACCACCGGACACCAACTTTAAAGTCCCGGCCTTGCTTTTATTTCATGAAAGACCTAGCCCGGAACTTGGGGGGACTTACATACTCATGGTACCAATTTGACGGACGATATGATTGGCCGGACGGATTATTGGCTCGACGAAATGGGGATCCGGCCAACTTCCCTTCGTCTCAAAAGAGAGTCCGAAGTAGAAAACTTCTTGAGAACGAATGGCAGCGGATCGGATCCTCATCACAGCAAAGCCGTCAACCCAGACCCGACGGGAACCAAAGCACCTAATTGAAACCCCGGTATTCTGCAAGATCAAAACCTGGAAGACGGACAGTCACTCATTAAGGCTCTCCCCACCAGCTTATGATCTTGAGGACACCAGGGCCTCAAGAACAACGATTGTTTAGAAGGTCACTCCCCTTTGGCATGCTTGCGTATCTTCCAAGATGATAAAGCTGGAAGCGGACAGCCTTGAGCTTAGCTCACTCCGCCAGCTAACTATCTTTGAAGGACACAAACACCTCAAAGTAGACCTCGATTGAAAAAGGTAAAAAACCGGCGCTCCACTCCCTTGAGAAGAGGACCGGCCCAACAACTACATCTTGGAAGAAAAATGCAATTGAACTAAAAGATACATCGAGCTAAGGGAGTATATATAGATTTTCAAGTCCAATCAAGATCTGCCACGTATGCATGTGGGCGCCGACACCATTGGGCCTGGACTTGGGCCGAAACTTGGACTCCCTTAATGGATCGACTTTCAGGCCCAAAATACGTATGAACGGACTTTACAAAGATTCCGAACGGACAACCACTTATAGTTTCACAACCATCTCCCACTGAGATACTTGGAAACTGGGGGGACTTATGATATATACATATGAGTCCGCCCGCGACTCTTGCCGGACCAAGGCGACTTAATACGATCTATACGTATGCATTACAGGAGTCTGCCCGCGATATCCATGGTCCAGCACTAAAACACTTCTTATTATCAAGATTCCAGGTTGAATGATGGGGCGGTCCGACCTCCCATATTCATCACCACGGACGTATCTGATTTCCAGGGGTAAACTTCTGAATCAAGGCAAACTTAAAGTTAGTCTGTCCTTTACTTTCGTCCGTTTAGAGTGTATGGACGGACTACTTCTGGTCTTGCCCTGAATATCAGTGTGAGCCCAACGCGCCACCTATCTCCGGGACCACGTGTCAACTTACCACCAAGCCGACCAAACTCCGGGATGTCAGAAAGCTTGTCCCCATAGCTAACACTATAAATAGGAGGCATTTACTCCTCATAAGGACAGGTAACTACTTTGCAATAATCCACTCTCTAAGTTCTGAGGTCCGAGCCCAAGCTTGATCCGCCTCTTAACTAGTTGAATCTTAGTCCGGACTGTCTAAGGTAGGCCGGCCAAAAAGGGTCTAACCCCTCCTATTCTTGTTTATAGATCAGTCACCTACAAGTGTCTAACAGACGGACCATCGCACGAGGACGGTCTCACTCGACTGACAGACCCATTGCTATCCAATAGCTCTACATTCTGACCCTCATTCCCAGGCGGACTTCTAATCTGTAGCCGGACTTACCTAACTAAAGGACTTTACTGTACGATTTAGGAAGAACCATATCTACGCTCCGACGGACTCCCTACGACTTTGACTCTGACTATTGACTTATCCGGTTTTACCCCACATCAATGTGCATATGGTTACATAACAAGTTATCCATCAAATTGGTATGGAGTGTTTATTTAAGACTGTGAGGGCTTAATATTGACTTACTGATTCAATTTTTTTGTATCTTCTTGCTACCAAGGCTATTGCATACACCGAACTGTCGTCCTCTCTCCAAGTATGATAAAGCGCAGCAGTGGCTATCTTGATCGAGTAGCTTCATTCATTCTTGCCACTGTTTAAAGCCCTACTTGAGCTACTCCATCTGCCGATTTTGAAAATACTAGACATTGATATGGTAAGTTAATTACATAAGTTTTCAAGTGTATAAACATCATGCATTGCAACGGGTAAATTACACCTGAACCACATTTATTAGTCATTCTTGTCAAAACACGTCCACATCACTCGAAAAGTAGAAATAAATGCATCTAAAGGGATTTTTCAAGTGACGCAAAGGATACGAATATTCCATGGAGGAAATCTACAATTTTGGCATTTCTGCAGATCTTGCTTGTGACTCTTTTGTTGACTAATTTCCCTGTTTTGGAACAGACATGTTTCTACGATAACGCTTATGGTGTTAAAGACAAACCAGTAGTACATGTGCGAGTGCCCTCCTGTATTGTTTCTCACCTAGAGGAGGTGCATTTGAAAGACTTCTATGGTGAAGCATCTGAACTCCATCTAGCTGTATTTTTACTGGCAAACGGTGCAAAATTGAAGAAGTTTACTAACTCACGGGTGGAATGGTGCGAAATGGGGAAAGATGAACTTGCGCAAGAGTTATCAGGATTATCTAATGCCTCGACTTCCATAACGGTCGTTGATCCCTAGAAAATCGGTTAGATACGAAATCTGCTCTTTTGTTCGCTTCATTGTACATTGTTTAACATGTGAAATTTAGATGGTCGTCAAACTCATCATATTAGTACTCTTGAGAGTTGAGGCATTACAAGTTTGCTATGTAGCTGAAAAGTGATCTTGAAATGAAAAATGAAGCAGGGTATATTTCTGTCTTGATATATACATAAATAGTAGCATCGTTTGAGTTTCATTGAGCTGTTTTTTGTTTACCAATTGGTTGGTTCACTACTCCTTCCAATAGCCGTATATTTTCATATATTTTTCATTTTCTTTCTTTATTTAATTTTTAACGTAAAATTGTATGTGAAATCTAACGTATGAATTTCTCGGATCGAGGGCCAATGTGAAAGAAAGCTAGTGAGAAAAACGCCATGCACAAGTTTGAACTTTGAAGCATAGCTTTCTTAAACGTGGTGAAGTTCATTGATAATCTCATTTTAACGGCTACTAAAGGATATTCTATTTGGCTTGTTTTTGGTATTTGCGGTTTCAACATTGGTTTAAGCGCAAATACCAAAACAAGAACTATCTTGACTCTAGTTATGTTCTTGGGATTTTATTTATGTCCTTGGGATCAATCGTTGCTTATCGACTCTAGTTATGTTCTTGTTTGACTTGAAATTGTTTCTCCTTGATATCTACTCTCTCGTCCGAGAACTATATACAATTGTTGGTTGCTTGAAGGAAAGGAGGTTTAGTGCAATCTACTACAAATGAAATGGAGAAATTCAATTTTTTCCTCAAGCAAGCTTTGTTGACTTTCTCCACTCTTCTCTCGATGAAAAGTAGTTCTGACGGGTCCTTATTTGCTTCTTTTACGAAAGGACTAGTTGAGGACTTGGAAAGCCATAGAATCCCCATTTACCACAAGTTCGTAATTCCCTTTCTCTTTGATGCATGTCCCACGAAGCGACATTTGCTCACCATTCCACAAGCAGAATAGCGAGAATCTCGGTTATCTCGGTGAACCACAATAGCGAGAATAGTTGAGAATACGCCATGAGTTGAGACGAACAATTTCTATGATTTACAAATTTACGGGTTGGACGGATTTATTTTATTATACCCATACCCGATCCCAGGGCCGGCTCACACCATAAAGCAAGTGATGTGCTTGCTTTAGGCCCCCAAATATAGGAAAGCCCATATTTTTCCAAGTTTGTTTTACTATATATAGGTAGTATTAATTTTTTCTTCAACTTCTCTCATCACATTATGGGGCCTTCCTATATTTGGGGCCAATCGAACTCTGACTGTAATTAATTTAAATTGCAAATGTATTTTACATTTGCAATTTAAAATTAATTTGTAGTGAAAGTCCGAAAAATTCAAAATTGGAAGATTATGCGGAGACAGATGAAGTAGTGGAATTTTATTCAAATATATTCCAACATAATTAAGGACTAATTTGCACTAGATGCAAGATTGTGTACTGTGAAATGGGAAGTAAACACAAAGCCCAAGAGCGTCTGGTATTATCGAGATTGGAAACGACACCTTTTAATCTTCTTAGCGTTGATCGGTAGTTCTACTTGTTCATCTTCTTCCACACTTTGTTACGAATTTGTATAAACTTAATGCTTTGTTTTTGATCAAATTTGAGCTTGATGAGACAAGAATAAGCTCGACATATTTCGATCGTCAGTATGTTTAGAAAGTACTCTTTTGTTTTTAAATTGATTTTGGTGTCTAATATGTTGCTCAGATTAAAATTGATTTTGGGTTGGATTATTGTATTTTCTAATGAAATAATGAGAAATCGAGCATGGATTGTAGGTCTTGTATATTGATGTTATTCTCCTCTTGCTTACAATTCTTTGTAACTTATTGAATTTATTTCCTCTTTTCGTCTTTTCATACACCTATGATGTTAGTAGATGATTGAATCAATTGCCACACCAACATTTCTTGTTAGTTTCTCAACATGTTTTGTCTGTTGGTTGGAACTTGAGCATTTCTTCCTTATGCGGTATGAAAGTGCGATTTATTGCACTTTGTTTAGTAATTCGACCTTTCTTCATAACATAACCGGTTCAACGTTTGTAGTTGCATTTCTTCCTTATGCTGTATGAAAGTGCGATTTATTGCACTTTGTTTAGTAATTCGACCTTTCTTCATAACATAACCGGTTCAACGTTTGTAGTTGTTTTTCTATGAATATTTTGTAGTATATATCAAGTTGGGCATCAACATGCTTAATGGATCAAGATTGGTTAGCTTGGACCTCAAGGAAGAATCCAAACATAATCTGGAAGAGCTGGAAAGATAATCTGGAAGAGCTGGAAAGAATCCAGACGCAATCAGGAAAGAATATAGGCGCTGGCAGCTTGCTAAAGAAAGAGTTTGTGAAGTCATGGGCACTTTGAAAGCAAGAAGGAAATAAAGATTGAAGAGATATTTATATATAGAAGATTTCCTTCTGCTGGAACATGTGAAGCAAGAAAGAAGAATATGTTTTCCTTCTTCTGTTTTTGAACTGCCGCATTCTCCTTGTTCAGTTCGACTTGGACTCTATATATACAAGCAAGAAACAGAATATGCAAAGAGCGTTCTTCTTGATGAGATCGATCAGAACATTATATATACAAGAAGAATGACATCTGCGAGAGATGCCTTTGATCACCATTGATTCATATTATTTAGATCAGGGCTTCTTGCTTTACTAGACTTTGATATTGATTTCTCTTGTGAGTGATTTCTAAAGATTGAAATTTACTTTAGAGTCTTCGAACTAGAATAGGTTTTGCTTGTCTGTTCTAGGTCTAGTTTTCTGTAAGTTTAAACAATCGTTTGTGATTGAATTAAACTTTTTTGTGTAATTCTACTTTCTTGATAGTGGAAATTTTGCCTACGGCCCGGTCGGTATTTTTATGCCGGCTTGAGTTTATTTCTAGTTGTCAGTTTATCAGTCCGCTGCTCTCTGTTCTCATCTGTTTGCTGCTGTCAACCATTGTTGAAGACGTTGTTGACTCAACACCATAGTCAACATCGTCTGAAACTTGTCCAGAGTACCAATCCACATCCAGTTTTAACAAGTGGTATCAGAGCCAGCCACCTAATTAATTGGTGTCTGGATTTGGTACTACTACAATGGACGGTGTTAATTCAAGTGTCAACAGGCCACCTGTGCTAGATGGGTCAAATTACCACTACTGGAAAATACGGATCAAAACGTACATCAAATCCATTGAAGGGAGAGCATGGAAATTGGTTCTTGAAGGCTATGTGTGGCCTACCATAGGACCTGATGCTGATGGAGATGTCATTCCAAAACCAGAAGGTCAGTGGTCTCTTGAGGATTTTCTTTTTAGCTCTTACAATGAAAAAGCCTTAAATGCTATATTTGCTCATGTTGATCCTCGTATGTTTAAACTCATTCAGAACTGCACTACTGCTAAACAAGCTTGGGATTTACTTCAAAATCATTGTGAAGGTGATAACTGTATTAAGCAAACTAAACTTCAACTGCTTTGGTCAAAATTTGAAAACTTGAGAATGGTAGAAGAAGAAACCATTGATTCTTATTTTGATAAACTGCTCACTATTTCAAATGATATTCAACTGCTAGGTGATGCTATGTCTAATAAGCAACTGATTTTCAAAGCTGTTCGTACTCTTCCTTCAAAATTTGATATAAAACGAACTGTTTTGGAAGATACTCAAAACCTGGCTACTATGGATTTTCATACTCTGATGAACAATTTGAAAAATTTTGAGCTCCAACAGAATGAGCGCAAAGGTACGAAAAGCCATAGTATGTCTCTTCACTCAAAATCAAAAATCTCTGAGTGTGAAAGCAGTAGTGATGAGTCTGATGAGATGACTGAAGAAGCCTTTGGTAAAGCTTATACTAAATTGCTTAGAAAGTTCAACAAAACTAGCTTTAGGAAGAATTCTAACAATGCATCCCCAAGTAATCCTAAGGCTACTGGCAAGTTCAATAAGGCCATAGAGCTTCCTGGTTTTAATTCTAAACGACTAGACAAAGTTAGATGTTTTGAATGTCAAGGATGGGGTCACTTTCAGAATGAATGTGCTAACACTCTTCGTAAGAAGGAAAAAACGCTGCTTGCTTGTCTTAGTGATGATTCAGGTGACGAACATGAAGCTGATACTACAAAAGGTCGTGTTGCAGCTCTGTCCTCTGTTCTGGACGATGTTGGAAATCGATGTTGGGTCAACAATGAAAACTCAACATCGTCACATATCCTCTTCTTTGATTATGATGACTCACATAACTGTGAAGAGATATTCCGTGATAAATCTTTGGACTCTGAAAACTCTGTGTCTACTAACATTTACTGTTTGCATGGCTCAGTTGATTTATCTGTAGATTGTCCCTTTGAAGAAGAGTTCAGCAGTGAGCGGATGGTAGAAGAGCTGAAACTGAAAGATGCAGAACTTGAAAAGGATGAGGCAGTCTTGAACCGGATCGTGATCTTGAATCGGATCCCCGATTCTTGAGAAAAGAAGTGATCTATGTTGATCACATTGTTGACTCAACATTGCGCCCAACAACACGGGCAGAAAGTTCATCAGATGACTCTGTCTCTAAAAAAGAAGATGAACCTGATCTGGAACCAGCTGAACCTCAGTCTAATCCATGCAGTACTCCTATGGCTACGTCTCTGAAACTGAGCAGAATCGATGTTGGCGAGGATGTTGACCCAACATTGTACAGATCGATGATTGGTAGTCTACTATATCTCTCGGCCAGTCGACCTGATATCATGTTCTCGGTTTGTGTATGTGCCAGGTATCAATCCAATCCTAAAATTCCCCATTTAACTGCTGTTAAGAGAATCCTTAGATATATATCATGAACTGTTAATCTAGGATTATGGTTTGCTTGTGATACAAACACTAATCTGGTGGGATTTAGTGATTCTGATTGGGCCGGTGATCTAGATGATAGAAAATCCACTAGTGGAGGTTGCTTTTACCTTGGTCCTAACTTAGTGCCTTGGTATAGCAAGAAACAGAACTGTGTGTCACTTTCAACTTCTGAATCTGAATATGTAGCAGCTGGGAGTTGTGTGTCTCAACTAGTTTGGTTGGAAAACATGTTGCATGACTATGGTCTTCAAAGTGATACCCTTTTGATGTTCTGTGACAACCTTAGTGTCATACATATTTCTAAGAACCCAGTTTAGCACTCACGCACAAAGCACATAGACATTAGGCATCATTTTCTTACGGACTTGATCAATAAGCAAGTAATTGACATAGAACACATAGATACAACCAATCAGCTTGCAGATATCTTTACCAAGCCTTTAGATAGTGAGAGATTCTTCAGTCTTCGAAAGTCTCTTGATACATGTTCTTTGTGATTTTTGTTGTTGAGTCCAATGTTGACTCAACATCACAGTCAACATTGGCAGTCTAGAAAAAGTGATGAATTTTGTTTTACTTTATAAGTTCTTTTCTGTGCTTCTGTATTTGTCTTTGGATGTTACTGTTTTGTAGCTCATGGTGGTGATGCTTAGGGTTTGAAAGGCTGTTTGAAACCAAGGTTGAAAGGTATCGGGTCTCTTGTGTGTTTGCTTTATGTAAAATCCACTTTTGCTGATTTTGACTTTGTTTACTCGTACCTTGACTTGCACTTGATGTTGCCTCATGTCCTTTATGCTTAATAAATCTAATGAATTCTGTTAAAAAGGGCTCGAAGTGTTTCCGTCGAGGATCGTGTTGGGCAGGTCCAAATACTATCCAGATACCGACGTGGCCAATGTGTCATATGTCGTGAGGGTTGATGGCCTGTACTGGAAACCGACACGCACAAAAGTGCTGATTCTCGTAATGCTGCGGTTCACTTGTTGAGTACCAAATTGCCCAATGTGGTCAAATGAGTTATCTTTAAGCCATGAGACGTGTGTTTACCTAACTCCGCATAGGCTTCGGCTTTGGAGCGGATTCATACGTGTTCCAATTATTTGACATGGTTCACTGTCTCATGGTCATCCCCACTCAAAATTATGCTAATTGTTTACTTTACATTTTGAGGCAATGTTGGGTGTGTTTCTTTGGTATTCCTTTCACTCTCTGTTTTGCCTTCAGCATTAGTGGTGTTAATCGGATCTGCACATTTTGAGACTTGGTTTCCTGGCTGACTTACAATAAGAGTGGTCTGATTTTCCGATGTTGTCATCATTGTTGAGTCAACAATCTGGTCAACAGAGACTTTGCATGAAGTACTATTTGCTCTTTTGTTGTGCTCCAATTTTTTTGTGCTCTAATTCTGTGTTTTTGGGTTTGAGGGGGAGTAGGTCTAAGGTGTTTGATGAGGCGGTGGAATCCGTCTCCGTTCCATCCTGCCTATCTCACCTCATGAAAGTCAAGTTCAAGCGCTTAGACAACAATCCGCATCATGAAATCTAGCAGGGTTTTTGCTGAAGAATTGTCCAAAATTGAAGGAATTTCGCGTTAATTGTAATAAGAGTGAGATGAATATAGATGAACTTAGAGCAAAGTTGTCATCGTTTCCCCAGGCTCCGAAGGCTCGTACGCAGCATGTGAGGTTCGAAATCTCATGGAAGATTTAATCTTCCATGCAGAACAACGGTTACGTTTGTGTTTACTGAAATGTACATGGCCAGTGATGTATGAAGGAAACTGTATTGACAAGACACTGGGATTTCGGATTTCCTCTGACTTCCTCTCAAATGAAAGCCAAATACTTGAGTGATTAAAGACATTGTTGCGATTTAATTTTATCTTCTTTCCGTTGATGTTGCTGTTCATTCAGTCTTGTAAGATTCCTGATCTGAACACTAGCATTAAGTTTTTTCCTTGTTACAATGTTGGTTTTGAATCTAGAACTTTTCCCTGTGAAGGATGATAGTACTAGTGTTCTGTATACTCAAAAGACAAGATTAAAGAAAAACTATAAACATGAGACTGCATTTTTATACACCTCCAAGTATCTTACAGATTGAACCCATTCATAATCCAGACCAACACATCAGATCACTCTTACAGCATACATATACAATAATACACACCTGACACCTTGCTATCAGAAAAGTAATAATCTAAACAAGCATATATTCAAGCATTTCCAGGACCATTCTCATTTTTCACCCAATTCGAATCATTAGATCTTCCAGGCCTCCATGTTAATCCTCTCGCCTTCAACCACTCGTTCATGAGCTGCACTGTGTCTATTCCTCTATTCTTGAACCACTTGTCTATCAGCTGAATCGTATTCCCAACAAGAAGAATCGCCATAACACCACACCACACAGTTATACCAATCTTCAAGACGTGTGCAAAAGTCTCTGCATGATCTTCAGGAGTAATAACATGGATAGATATTGCATAAGTTGTCGCGATTGATGTCATAGTCAACCACATGATCGCCATCAGAAACCACATAAACACTGGCCGTTTGAAAGGCAACCCGCTGATAAGAAGCATTATGGTGCTAAGAGAAGAAGCAAATGCTACTGTGTTGCAGCGTATGAAGCTCTTATATGAATCAGCCAGGAGCTTATTATACGTGCCATCGTGATTTTTAAAAGCCATCACGGCTTCTCCAGCCCTGTATGTCTGAGCAGGGGTAGGGGCAGGGCTGACTGTTAAGTTTCCTGTGAGAGTATTATTTTCTTGCCAAACACCACCTGGAGGGCTTACACCGGCTTGGAATGCCATCGTTGCTATTAGTACAGCCACCACCATAACTGCATCACGGTTTTCACTGAGCCACTTTTCTGACTGTGTTTGGGACCTGTAGGTGTTGCAGAGTCGCCGTTTGATTTCATTTTTGAGAAGTTTGTAATCATGTAGGTTTGGACCTTGTTCTTGTAAAATGTCCCATGCTGTTTGTCTGTATTTGTTCTTGGCTTTCACATTTATGCTGGTGTGCTCTACCAAATACTCAATAATCTGCATATATAAATTCGAACAACTCCGTTGGTTAGATGTTTTCCCTGTGACCATTAGGACGTAAGTACAAGACTTGTTGCCTATATGCAGAAGAAGCTACAATAAGCGTTCATAGAAAAGAACTTCTGCCATATGTAACTAGACAACTAGTTTTGAAGAACATACAAAAAATTCTATTTTAAGGAATCAGAATCACTGTTTCTTTAGCATTTTAAATCATCAGAAAGATTTGCAACCATGAATTTGTAGCTACATAAAATTACCTCAATTTGTTTATCTCTTACTGCCATATGCAATATGGAATTTCCATCCTCGTCTCTAGCATCGATAAGATACTTCAAGCTCGGCATTAACATATTCAACGCATTCAGCTGTTCGTTTTTCGCAAACGAATGCAGATGAGACATAGCCGACCGAAGCAGTTCGGTCGCTACCTTACCATGACCTTCCAATGCCGCGTAATGTAGAGGACTCCTACCCTGAGAGTCTAGAGCCAGACTCATCCTAGGTGCAGCCAACAGCAGTTTCTGCACGATTCCGAGATATCCTCTAGCAGATGCTATATGGAGAGCTGATGTTTGTTGTGAGTCCAATTGTTCGGCAAGCTGCGGATTGTGGTTCAGGATCTCTTCAACAAAAGGCTGGTGACCTTTCATTGTTGCTATATGTAAGGGTGTTTTGTTAGGACATGTAAAGGAAACAGTATCGAGAACAAACGGATCGTTTTCGAGTAAATCGTGCAACACAGCAGGATCACCTTGTGCTGCTGCACTGTAAAGCCTAATTTCTGATCTCTCCATGTTATCTTCTCTGATTTTTCTTCAAATTCTTATGGATCACGTATTAATGTATATATAATGAGTTATGTATTGCACTATGCAGTATGTTTCTGTTCTTCCAAGTCTTGGTCAATTTTCCAGGAAGATTTTTGAGACATGCTAAAAAACAGCTAGTCTTAAAAGTAAGGTTCTCCAAGATTCTTTTTTGTTTAACATGAGGACAGTAAACATGTGATACACATTCATTTTCTTTCGTGTTAATTAGATATTTTCTCAAGAAGAGGTTTGATGTATCAAGTCAGGAGAAATTATTGAAGAGTAAGGACCCATTTATTGATAAGGTTAACTAAAGTTTTCCTTGTGATTAACATCAGATGGGGTCGAAAACATTAAAATGTCTGATGCACACGTATTTAGGGGTGTGCAAAAACACGAAAATCCAACGGACCAATCTGGTAGGTTCGGATCGGATTTCAGGTTTTGGATTGGATTAAATCCACACTCAAGGAGGTCTTCGAAATCAAATCACAAGAACAGAGCAGCAAAAAATACGTCTCCAGTTTTTACCATGAGTGCAGGTATGTGTATACAGTATACGTTTCAGATTCGCTTTAGCACCTTCTTCCAGCCACATTTGTTGTCAACAAAGGCTCTCGTGCAAACAAAATCCGAACTTTCTAGCTCTTCCCAGGTTTAAAATAGATTGAGAAATAAAACATCATACTTCTAATGGGAACTAGAATCCATGTCACTTTGATTTGAGAAGATGAAACAGAAATTGGAAATGAACAAACTCATTAACAGATTATGAACAACTGATTGTTACGGATGCAGAGGCTTTAGCAACTTTTGATAACTCCTGGACAATGTGATCTCCCCGCCTTTTCCGTGAGATATTTAACTTCTTCAGTTTTGTACCATTCTCCAACAAAAAGACAGCAAGATCGAGTTCTGTGTGCCAGGCTATCAAAGGAGTCTAAATTCACCTCCTCCAGGTGACAGATTCCATTGCTTTGTAATCATATTCACCACTGCATTCGGCAAAGAAATAAGTCTGTTCCAAATACCATGACAGGATTGTTAAGCAACTAAAAGAGCCAAAGCAAGGTATGCGCAAAAGGAGATATCTAGGTTTTTAGATTGGAAATTTCTTGCCTATATATACTTGGTTTACATGTTATTGTAATTGAAACTCATTTACATCACTTGAAAAAGGGACAAAAGCTTTTATTGCAAATTTATGAGTAAAATGGATGGGTGTTTCAAGTTTCAGCAACAAATTTCCCATTACAATGCAAGATATCTACACCGGAAAATCAATGTAATTAACTTACTGTATCATCAATTGTAGTAGTTTCAGAAACGTTGCTGCATGAAGTAACTCAAATAGAGCTTCAATGATACCATGATCATGGCCGACATAAAAACCTGTGTAAGTGACAGCTAGTCGTACCAGTTTATCATACTTGGGAAGAGGAAGTCCTGATTTAGTTTGTGCAATAGCCGTGGTAGCAATAAGATACAAACAAAATACAATTAGAGTGAACAATGACAGTAGTAATATAAACTCTCCAATTAGAAAATAATCCTATAGATTATAGAGATACTTCTGTTTTTAAATCGTAGTTATCTCCTCTTATGTAATCAGCAAATAATTTAATGACAACGATATGAATATAACTGTAAATTTTGAAAACAGATGAGTTTTCTGAATAAAGGATATTAAGAGGGTTTACTAGAGGGGGTGTAGATTTATATATCGTTCATAGGACCCCAAAATTGTAAATTTTTAGCAATATACATACTAGTATCCATGAGACGTTATCAAAAGCATCGTGTGCCTTAATTGAAGATGAGAGATAGTTCTACTGCCTGATCCAGTTAACAAGGAACAGTAAAAACTACATGGTCTAATGAATACTTTTCTTTAGTATCTTATGAGTTATGAGACTAAAAGGTACTTTTTTTTCTTTTTCACCAACAAATGTGGCCTTAGACGGACAGATCCAAAGCCATACATTTTTCGAAAAGGACTTGTATTTTATGTGGAAATAATGTTACTAGAAAGGAAGCAGTCCAAACTAACCTTAACCGCAAAACAAGATAGCTTTAATTCCTCGAGACTTGAGAATTCTTTCAGCAACCTTCGAGTTTGCAGCCCAGCCTCTTCAACTCTCTGTCTTAAGTTATGGATATTCACCAGCTCTGCAGAAACAACTGTAGATCTGACCAAAAGAAAGCTTCCAGGATGCTTAGCAGAAGTTTTAAACTCATCAAGCCTCGCTCCAATAATTTTGAATATGCAATTATCATCATTTGTACGCGTTACAAATGAAGACAAAGCAGGAGCACATAATTCCACGAACCTCACATTCAGCCATTTGCAATCACGAAGATGAAGTGTCTCCAGTAATGGGAAATTAAATGTCAGCGTATCAGCATGCAAATTATCATTTAATATGATAACACGTTCAAAATACAAACTGGTATGCTTCTTAAAACATTTGGTGGCCTAGATTTTCAACGTGCAACACATATCCAGTCTCAAACTTCTCAGAGAAGTGCAATTCAGAAGACTGTGGGATAGGATGATGTGATCTGGGGCATACAAGTCTCGGACACGTATATTAACAGTCTCAACATTGCGTCTAAATAATGTTGAAGTCCATGTTCTGATGCAAGATGAATCATACCTTCTGGTGATATCATTATGAACATAAAGTCCAAGGGCAACAATCGAAAAAGAAATCTAACAGAATAGGTAAAAGCTTTTAAAATTATGTGAATTGGCAAGCAGCACATCCATAAAGTTAGGGAAGTGTGCCACATGATCAGAAACAGTCGTCTTCTTGGTGAAGTACTCGGAATCATGAACATTGATATTATAAATGTAGTGGGAAGAGATGAGAGAGAGAATGCGAGTTATAATACATTCTGCTAAATTACTAATGAGATCCATATTTTTGGTAAGACTAGACCCTACCCTTTCGAAACTTTCCACATTTCGAGTCCATGATTGAGCAATGGAACCTGAAACACGAAGCTGCATCCGAAATTCAGCGACTTGAAGAAGATGAATAAAAAGAACATGTGAAAGTGAAAATTGAGAGTGAATGTGTAACATACCACGTCGCTTAAAAATGGTTATGGTGAATAGTATATATGCACTCTCCTATGGTATGAGGACTTTTGGGAATACCAAAAACAAATCCGTTTGGGCTCCGTGAAGAATTTGTTTATAGCTTCATATGCTGCAAAATTACTTTTCTCATTCATCTACACAATATTTATACACTGCTATAAAACTTGATGAAGCAGAATATTCCTACCAACATGGAAAAGATATGAAGTATCATGTCAAGTTAACAAAAGATATACTCCTATGATATAGTGAATAAGCAAGTATATATTCTGAAGATTGTGCAATATATTGACGAGATTTTATGATTCTCAACACTCCCCCTCAAGTTGGCGCGTGGAGATCTCGAACGCCCAACTTGCCTCGTAAGAAACAAAATTGATCACCACCAAGAGCTTTTGTAAATATATCAGCTACTTGTAGATTAGTTTTGCGTGGCACAATATCACCACTCTCAAGTCGTTCGCGAACAAAATAACAGTCCATCTCCACATTTTTCGTTCGCTCGTGAAAAACAGGATTAACAGCTATATGCCTAGTTGCTTGATTATCACAATACAAAGGAGTAGGTCCATGTTGTGGAGCTCCCAAGTCCTGTAACATCCATCTTAGCCACAACAATTCACTAACGGGGGCGGCCATGGCATGATACTCCGCTTCAGCTGAAGAGCGAGCTACCATCGTTTGCTTCTTTGTTCTCCAAGAAACCGGTGCCCCACCTAGAGTTATGAAATAGCCAGAACTGGAACGACGGCTAAATTGACACCTGCCCCAATCTGCATCACAAAACGCCTCAAGTGTGAGACCTCCATTCGCCAGTAAGAAGATTCCTTGACCAGGAGTCATTTTAAGGTAACGCAAGACTCGTATGGCTGCATCCATGTGAGTTTGTCTTGGACTATTGACAAATTGGCTCAAAAGGTTGACATAAAAGGTGATATCTGGACGAGTAACCGTCAAATACAAGAGCCTACCTATGAGTCTCCTATATTGTCCAGCATCTACAAGTGGACTACTATCCTCCAATTGCAACTTTAAATTTTGCTCCATTGGAAACATGCTAGGACGACTACCTTCTATCCCACACTCTTTCAAAATATCCAATGTATACTTTCGCTGACTAAGCACAAAACCATGTTATGAACGAGCTACCTCAATGCCCAAGAAATATTTCAATGGACCCAAGTCCTTAATGCTGAATTTTTTTTGCAAGTACGATTTAACATATGTAATCTTGCCACTATCATTGCCAGCAATCAACACATCGTCGACATAAATCAAGGCACAAATGTGGATGTTACCTCGTCTAAAAATGAACAGGGAATGGTCTGCACGTGATTGGAGAAAACCAATGTCCACAAGAGCTTGTGTGAACTTATGGTACCAATTTCTTGACGCTTGTTTCAATCCGTACAAGGATTTTTGCAACTTGCAGACTCTAGAGTCCCCATCTTTCATAAATCCTTGAGGAATTTTCATATAGACATCTTCAACTAAATCGCCATGTAAGAAAGCATTATTGACGTCTAATTGATGGACTTCCCAATTTCGTTGAGCGGAAACCGTAAGGAGGCAGCGAACAGTAACAAGTTTTGCAACTGGTGCAAAAGTCTTGTGAAAATCGACTCCCTCAATCTGCGTATATCCTTTTGCTACTAAGCGTGCCTTGTATCGTTCAACTTTCCCATCAGGTTTATATTTAATTTTGTAGACCCATTTTGAATCAATGGCTCGTTTTCCTGGTGGCAAATGAACAAGTCTCCATGTCCCATTAGCTTCAAGAGCCTCAATTTCCCTTTTCATTGCCTCACGCCATTGAGGGTATTTTACAGCTTGACAATAAAATTTTGGCTCATCACGTGAAGTGATGGCTGCTAAAAAAGCCTTATGAACATTAGAAAATCTATCATAAGTAACAAATTGAGACAGGAGGTATACCTTCGAGGTCCCTGAAGTAGAATTGGGTCGTGAGTGGTCAATGGATGGTGGAATGTCAGTCACAAAATTTTTAAGATGTTTCGGTTGTTGTCGAATTCTTTCACCTCTTCCGAGTTGCACATCCTGACTCGTTACTGGTGGAAACTGAACATGTTCTTGTTCTGATGGTTGATCATGTTCTATGCTGGGATCATTAATTGGTCCAATGCTGGATGCAGAATCTTGATTGAGGATCACATCATTAAGCACTGATTGCTCATGATCTTGAGAATTATGCAATGTATTAGTTACGTGAGGGCTTGATCTAGATATAAAAGGCCCCAATTCATCATCACACATTGGTGTCCACCTGCTTGTAGGATTACATGCATATTTTTCCAATTCCAACAACTTATTGTTAGCCTTGAAAAGAAAATGATTCTCAAGAAATGTGACATCTCGTGAGGTACTAATTTCACGAGTTTTAATATCATAGATGCGGTAACCCTTTTGACCAACTGGATATCCCACAAAATACCAGGACTCCCCCTTTCGCAAAATTTATCTTTTCTTTTATTATCTTGAGCATAGACTAAACATCCAAAGACCCGCATATGATCATAAGTCGGAGTTCTTTCCAATAATATTGATCATACCTTCTGGTGATATCATTATGAACATAAAGTCCAAGGGCAACAATCGAAAAAGAAATCTAACAGAATAGGTAAAAGCTTTTAAAATTATGTGAATTGGCAAGCAGCACATCCATAAAGTTAGGGAAGTGTGCCACATGATCGTAAATACCGTCTTCTTGGTGAAGTACTCGGAATCATGAACATTGATATTATAAATGTAGTGGGAAGAGATGAGAGAGAGAATGCGAGTTATAATACATTCTGCTAAATTACTAATGAGATCCATATTTTTGGTAAGACTAGACCCCACCCTTTCGAAACTTTCCACATTTCGACTCCATGATTGAGCAATGGAACCTGAAACACGAAGCTGTATCCGAAATTCAGCGACTTGAAGAAGATGAATAAAAAGAACATGTGAAAGTGAAAATTGAGAGTGAATGTGTAACATCCCACCTCGCTTAAAACGGTTGTGGTGAATAGTATACACTACAAGAATTCTGGTATATAGCGACGGAAAGGGGCGACGGATTCCTATCCGTCGTCCCTTAACGATGAATCGGTGATTTTAGCGACGGATAGGGCGTCTCGCCCTATCCGTCGTTATATCCTTCGCTATTTAGCGACGGATAGACAATCCATCGTTTGACTTTTAATAAAATAAAAAAGAAAAATAGAATTTTAACGACGGATAGATTATCCGTAGGTAAAAAGTAATAAAAAATAAAAAAAATTAAAATCAACGACGGATAGATTTATCCGTCGTTAAATAGCGACGGATAAATCTATCCGTCGCTAGAACCCTAACAAATATCCAAATCTGCCATCTTCTCTTCCATTCTTCCATCTTCTCTTTTTTTCTCTTCTTCCATTATTCATTCTTCTCTTCTTCTACCACCACCTCTCGTCGCCCCACCACCACCTCTACCACTGCCCCACCACCAAACCCCACCACCACCACTACCACCACACGTCCACCACCCCCTGCTACCGCACCCCACCACCACCCCTGCCACCGCACTACCACCACACCCACCACCGTCCACCACCACACGTCCACCACCTCCACTGTCCAGTGTCGAACTCCAAACTTCACCGACCACCACCGCGACCCACCGGAGCTAGGTGGCGGAGTAGAGGATTTCTTCACCGGAGTTAGGGTTTTTGATTATTCGATTTTGGGGGATTATTGTATTTTTTGTATTGTATTGTATTAAATATTGTATTGATGGATCTTGTATTTTTCTGTATTGTAGTATTGCATTATATTATTGATTAATGTATATGAAATATTGAATTGTATTATTGGATATTGAATATTGTATAAACTCTTCGATTTATTGTATATTCGTATTGAAAATTATTGTCCGATTTGAATATTGTATTTTTGATTTGTCAAGATCTCGTCCGATTTATTGTATATTCGTATTCGAATTTGGTATACGTATATTCTGGAATAATTTTAAAAAAAAAAAAACAGCTATTTCGCGACGTATAGTTTATCCGTCGCTAAAAAGCAGATTTTTATTTTTTTAAAATTAAAAATCAGCTTTTTAGCGACGGATATTATCCGTAGCCGTCGCTAAAGTTTATCCGTCGCGATTTAGCGACGGATAATCTATCCGTCGTCCCGCTTCCCGTGGGACGACGACTTTTTTATCCGTCGCTAAGGACTTAGCGACGGATCGCTACTGTTTTAGTGACGGATAAAACAGTAGATTTTTGTAGTGATATATGCACTCTCCTATGGTATGAGGCCTTTTGGGAATACTAAAATAAATCCGTTCGGCTCCCAAAGCGGACAATATCATACCAACGAGACGTGTGTGGGCCCGTCATGAGTAACCTTGTCGGCCCGCTGGGCCGGTTCTCGGCCCATTAGTGGCCGGGTCGTTACAAGTGGTATCAGAGCGGGATGATCCAGAACTGCAGGAACTAAGTGCCTTGCGGGGCAAAGTGCTACACCGTATGGGCGGTGGGAGCCACTTCTTGAGCCCGTAGGGACCTCCTCTAGAATCATGCACGACTGGATGATCTCGATCGATTGTCACTTCGAAAGGACGTCGAGCCCTTCAAGGGTAGTTTGTAACATCCCACATCGCTTAAAAACGGTTGTGGTGAATAGTATATATGGAAACCATCACTCTTCTATGGTATGAGGCATTTTGGGAATACCAAAAACAAATCCGTCCGGGTTCCAACCCAAAGCGAATAATATCATACCAATGAGATGTGTGTGGGACAGTCATGAGTAACCTCGTCGGCCCATTAGTGGTCGGGTAGTTAGAGAATGATACAGTCCATCAGATCAGATCCTAACCTTCCTATATCCATAGCAGTCAACTTTAATTAAAATCTTACTTAAACAAAGTAAAAAATACTCCGTTTTCATTCTCATATACTCCCTCCATTCCATTAATAACTTCATAACTTTCCTTTTTTGGAGTCCCATTAGAAACTTACTAACCCATAAATGGAAAGTTTTTACCCCACTAACTAATTCTTTATTATTTCTCTTTCCTACTTTATTCAATCTCTCTTACTTTATCACCCACTTACAACTTTACCAATATAATACTTTACACAAACTATTTTTTAATGCATATTCCTTAATCTGAGAAATAAAGCGAACACGGTAGTAATGATCCAGCTATGCTAATTCGCTCTAGGGTAATCGTTCATACTTGTCACACGGTCGGTGTACATAAATCGATCAATCCAACCTTTACCAATCGTTATTTGAAGGTTTTTGAACGAGTTCCACGATCCTTAACCGAAAATGATTTTAGAAGATCTTTGAACGAGGGAATTAGATTGATAGGTTTTACGAAAATCTTTGAACGAGCCTAACCTATATGAACGAATATAAACCCTAGATTCGAATACGCATAACTATCACATAACTACCGCATTCAGAGCGGTTTAACTACACATGAGGGAAGCAAAGATGAAAGACTTCAAGGTATTGATCATGTTAAACATAAACAGGTTGATAATCGCATGCAAGCTCATACAATTCAATAAAGAATAGAAAACACGAATCGTAAACAGATAAACAATAGAGAGTTACCAAATATGACCAGGAATTCGATATCGATGCTTCTTACAAGAGGTAAACCAAGCTCCAAAAATCAATCAATGTCAAAACCTAGTTCTTGAGCTTTTTCCTATGTAAATCTAGGGTAAAAGAAGTTATGTTCTAAGTTATGGTGACAGAATCCTATTTATAGGAGGAAAAACGAGTAGATTCCTAATAGAATTCGAATAGAAAAACGTCCAACAAATAAGCTCTCGTAAGTTCTCGCCGCTGCGAGGAAGATCCTTGCCGCTGCGAGGATGTTTTCTGCCAGCCAGATTCAGACGTCTGTATCTTTTTCTACATGAGGAATTTAGCTATGATTCTGGAACGAAAGTTTTAGCCCTTAAATTATCTTTCCATGGCCACCGAGATCAGGTCAATCAAACATCATATGTGAGAGTTATGGCCAAAATGGCTAGACTGCTCCGTAAAACTTCACTTCTGCAAGCTTTGCTAAAACGGCTCTCAAATCTTAGTCCGAACTCTGAATCCACTTCCGTTTTTGCCCAGCTACTCTACATTCAAATATTTAGAACCAAAGTTTCCACTCCGATTTTCACCTCCGGGACACAAAAATCCTACAAAACACAATGAAAGCACCAAAGCATAAAAACGCACAAAGACACTATAAAACCATAAACAAAGACTAACAAAGACCGCTAAAAAGGACCAATTGAGACTCTAAATTATCATCTCATCAACGCCTAACATTCCAAATACCAATAATGAAGCTGAATATGAAGCATTGATAGCAGGGATGAGAATGGCTAAATCGGTAATGGCCAGAAAACTCCGCGCCTATTCAGACTCCCAATTGGTCACGGAACAATATTCGGGAAAATTCACAACCAAAAGTGCCTCAATGATAAAATACCTAAAGGTGGTAAAGGACCTGGAAAAGACATTTGACTTGTTCTCTTTGATCAAAATCGGGCGAACCAAAGAACATTATAGCAGATAGTCATCAAAGTGGGCCACGGCCTGGGAAATTGACACCGACGGTAGTCCCGATGATGACCAACGAATCGCCATCATCACGTGGAAAGAAATGGCTAACATAGGTACCACAAACAGGTCCAACAATTGGATGAGCGATATCATACGATATCTGCAGGATGGGGGTCCTACCCCCAGGACCAACCGAATCAAGAAGGGTACAACGAAGAACACAACGCTACTTCCTTTCCGGAACCGACCTCTATCGAAAATCCTACGATGGAACTCACTTAAGATGCCTGGACCCGTCTGAGGCTAGCATGGTAATGAAAGAGATCCATTTGGGGAGTTTTGGGAATCATTCAGGAGGGAGAGCCCTGGCTCAGAAAATCCAGAGGAATGGCTACTATTGGCCAGAAATGCAGAAGGAAGCCAGTAAATTTTCCAGGTCCTGTCCGGAATGCCAAAAATTTGCACGAATCCCGCATCAACCGACTATTCCTATGATCCCGTCCACAATTCCTTGCCCATTTGATCAATGGGGTATCGACATCGTGGGACCCTTTCCTTTGGAACCAGGTGGGAAGAAGTTCCTGATCAGTAGCTTGAATATTTTTCCAAATGGGTAAGCGAGGCTATCGCCTCGATCTCAGAAAAGAAGGTCATGGACTTCTTATGGCGACTATCTTGCCGTTTCGGATTACCAAGGATCTTGATAGCCGACAATGGACGTCAGTTTTCAGGCTACAAACTCAAAGATTGGTGCGAAGAAATGAAGATCGAGCAAAGATTCACTTCTGTCGGATACCCACAAGCCAATGGTAAAACTGAAGTAACCAATCGAACCATAGTCGATAACCTCCAGAAAAGACTTGAGATGCAAAAAAGATTGGGTAGATGAGTTAGAAGGAGTGCTCTGGCACTGCACCACCGCCAGACAATGACACAAGAAACTCCTTTTGTATGGTCTATGGTTCTGCCGTCATTCCAGCAGAAATAGCAGTTAATACTTTCTGCATTCAAGGATATAAGCCATTTGATAATCACACCAAGAGAATCTACGACTTAAACATGTTAGAAACCAAGAGAAGCACGACATTGGCAAGAACTTTGGGATATCAAGCTACCATGACTAGAGCATACAAAAAACACGTAAAAGGAAGAGACATCCAAGTAGGAGACCTCGTATTACGAAAAGACAAAATTCTAAAACCTACCGGGAAGCTCGAGCCAAACTGGGAAGTACCTTACAAGGTCACCAGTTCTAGCGTCAATGGAAGTTACGGCTTGGAAGACATGAACGGAAAGCCACTCAAGCGCACCTGGAATGCTAGGAATCTCCATAAATATTACCCTTAAAGAGGGGATTGTAACAAATTCGAAATTATGAATATCTTTTGTAAAATGTTCAGAATACATGAAACTTGTGGGGTCCAGGTATAAATCACATATTCTGTCAAGTAAAAGTGCCTCGGACCCAAAGAGTCCGAGCCCACTTCCATTGAAGAAATTATTGAAAGTAGTGTCTGAGTCTGACCCACCAGCTATGATCAAAGTGTCTTGGACTTACAAAGTCCGACACTCCGTCACTTCAAATATTATTGAAGAAATTATTGAAAGTAGTGTCTCGAACCCATAGAGTCCGACCCACCAGCTATGATCAAAGTGTCTTGGACTTACAAAGTCCGACACTCTTTCACTTCAAGTATTATTGAAGAAATTATTGAAAGTAGTGTCTTGGACCCATAGAGTCCGACACAGCAGCTACGTTCACAATGCCTTGGACTTACAAAGCCTGACATCGCAGCGGTTCAATCGATACTGAAGGAATTATTAAAATGGTGCCGCGGACCAAAAGGGTCCGGCTCATTAACTAATTCAGAAGGCAGGAAAAGTATGCAGTATAAAGATAAAGCCGTCAGATATATTAATAAGACGGTCAGCCAAGGATCAACAAAAATACATTTCCTATCCGATAAGAGAATGATCCGGGGCTGACCGACAGAAAGTTACAACCCTCTTAAAAAACGAGGGGCAGTTAGTCCTACAAAATGAAGAAGTGCCGACAAAAATACACTTGCACTTTCTTCTACAAAAGAAATCTCAGGGACATACCCCCGGACTAATCTAGGCTGCCTGAGAGCCAGGTCCGCCTTCACCCTCTGCTTCCCCACCACGGCTTGATCCCTCAGGTTGAGAAGAGGCCGGCGGAACAATTGTGGAGGGCTCCTTTTCCTTGTTCCTCTTCCAGACCAAGCGGACGATCTTCTTCCCATCCACCTCCTCCTCCACTCGTTCCGAATCATAGCCGTGAATAGGCCCCGCAAGATTCATCCAATCATTGTTTTATTGGGCACAATTCTGGCTCTCCAGGGTACCGATATGCATAACTCCGGGAAGCCAGGAAGGGAAGATATGGCGGACTTCTTCTGGCCTCCTCTCGGGCGGAGCCACCAACGGCCATAACTCATCCTCGGCCAGCTCTTCGAAAGATTTCAGCCTTTCATCCTCTAGTGGACCACCCTCGTGATCGCCCGCAATGTTAATCCGAGGATCAGATATGCTGAACGATGGCTCCAACAGTCAGAGGCCCTGTAGCTGACCGATACAAGCAAAAAATGCCTCCGTCCTAATATCAACCTACTCCATCTTCTTGAGGTAGTAGAAGGAGTCGGATTGTAAGAAATCATGGACGGAGTCCAACCAGCTAGTCCGGGCCGCTTCAACGATGGCCTTTCCAAGGCGAGCCCGGGCCGCGACCGTTAGCTTCAGTCCTTAGTCCGACCTGGCATGAGCGGCTTCCTTATCCTCCAGCTTCTTGGTTATCTCTGCCTTGAAGGCTCGGAGCTTATCGAGTTCGGCCCGTTGCTCGGAAATTTTGGCATCCGTCAACTCCAGCTCTTTGGTCAGACGAACCTTGTCTCCCCCGGATAGCTCACTGAATGCCTCAACATGAGCACTCGCCTACAAAAGAAATACGATTAGTTTAAAAAAAAAAAAAAGATAACAGGATTTCACAACTTACTGCGTCCAGGTGAACCCGCATGGTGTCGGACAATGCCCTCAGGCTATCAGCAAAGTCCTCCGAAGAAAGGGCCCGTAGGGTAGAGGAGTCCGCCACCCTGCTCACCTCGGCTCCTCTTAGCAGGAGGCCTATCCACCGGACCCTTGTCTTTCCTCTTATTGGCATCCGGCCTTGCAACCCTTGAGGCATTGGCCAGTACCTCCACTGCCTCGCACTCGACCTGGTGAGCTGAGTAGGGGAGGATACATGAACCCTCGAACCATCAATGGTGCTCGAGTATCCATGCCTTGCAATTTTTATATGAGGGGGGGGGGGAGGTTTGGACCAATTACTTGTTCCCGGGCAGAGCTACTCTTAGGAGCCTCGGACTTATCAAATGGGTCAGCAAAGTTGTATTACGTTGGCCGGACCTTCGGTGGGGATTTTTGCGGCCCCTGGGGTAAATTTTTTGGCTTTACCTTGCCCTCCTTCAGCCTCTGCATATCGCGGATCTTGTTCGCGGCCCTCTGCTCCAACATGCTTTTTATGGCCTCCATTATCCAATATCCTGCACAATTACAAAAAACCGGCTCAAAAAAAAAAAAAAAGACCGACAAATTTAGAAGACCGGCACACATAAAACTTAGGACTCACTCAAATCTTCTTTATTATTACAATATACAGGAGTATTTGTGAGACCGGCTAGCCAGAGTTGGGGTTGGACCGCTCGGATAAAACAGCGTCGGATCCCTCCCGTCTACACCCGGCACGGCCATCCTCTCCAACTCTAGCCCCGGATCGGGATCGTAATCCAGGGTAATAGTTGCCCTGGTTCCGATGGCATCAACCAGCACCTCCTCCTCTTCAGATTCGTCTTCAGCATCGGACTTCGGCATCAAGACCGCTGCTGGCTTCAAAGATTCAAACCATTCTGGCGGATCCTTTACCTTTACACTTTGGAACTTGTCACGCCGAAAGAATTTTGGAAGTCCCCAATCCCCGGATGGATGCTTGATGTAAAAATACTTCGGCCACCACTTGGAAGAATGGGACGTCTCAAATCCATCTAGAAATCTCAAGCCCCGGCGATGAGTGAAAACATAGAATGTCGAGTTCGGACTTGAGGAGATGGTAAAGGTGGAAAGGAACTTTTTGTAAGAGAATTCCCCGCCCTTTAATTTGAGGATGACCGAAGCACATTATCGTCCCTAAAGCATTAGGAAGGACTTGCGACGGACATAGCATTGTTTGTCGGAAAAAGTCCGCTATTTCAGGAAGCATGGGTATCAGCCACCCACACTTAAATGCTTGTACATGGAAGGTGAGGCACCCATCCGGCGGATTGTACAGCGTCTCTGACGGACCGGGGATGATAATCTCATACTCCCGCTGAATCTCGTACAAATCGTGCAAGTCCTCGATATCCGTGTCCTTCAGGCTAGACGAACAAATGGGAATTATCCCGTCGTCATTTTTCTCGGCATCCGGTCTTAGGACTCCAATAGGGGCGGTTCTGTCATTTTTATACTCCTGAGCAGTCTTGGTGGACTTCTTGGAAGCCTGCCTCTTATGAGCCCTCGAACTTTGTCCAACCTCGGACACAAGGATGAGCGCTCTCTCGGGATTATCCTCAGCAACAACATCTTGGCTAGACGGACGGTTATCTTCACCAACAGATGGATTGCTAGTTCCAATATCCTCAGGAGTCCTCATGACATCCCTGTTGTCCTTTACGGACCCAATGTCCACATCTTCATCAGAAGACTCTTCAACCTCCTCTTCTTCTGACGATGATCTATCCGAGTCCGACTCCTCCGAACTCGAAGAAGAAGAATCTACATCGACGGCTCTATCTACATGCATGGCCGATGGCTCAGCTACCTCTGTGGTCTCCTCAGCAGCACCGGACCCAAGGCTATCATTGTTCCTGGTCCGTCTCGGTGGAGGGTTGTCATCAAAAGAAAGAGGAGACGACTCATACCCACCCATACCAGTATCCGTCTCCTCATTTTCAATCTCGGGAACTCCAGTAAAAGGGAGAGTTCCCGACGGACCAGCTTCGGTAGTACCGGCCATGGGGAAGGAAGATAGTGGTGAAGGCTCGAAAACGGGCACCCTACAGTTGTAACCTAAACTAGCGAAAGAATTCGGAGGATAGGGGTTCCGAGGATGAGAAGCAATATCAACCAAGTTATACCGGACCGGGGGGTTGGAAGGAGCGGCTTCAGTAGGTTGAGAAGTCCCCACAGTTTGAATGGTGGAGTTGGGAAGGTTAACTATATTGTAACGAAGGGTATGTCTGCGACGGACACCAACAATATCAAGGTCGGAAGGAGAGGCCAATACTTCGTCAAGATCCGAGCCCTGATCGGAGTTGGTCAGATTAATAATCTCGTTCGGCTGTTGCACTTCCTCACCCTCACTCTCATACAAGTCTCCTAAATGGTCGTCTCCTACTGACATGCCTAGCTGTCCGAGATGGGGAATCTACAAAGACAAAACACAACGAAAAATCTTAAGCCCCGAGCTCGGACAGGCAAAACCTACCAAACTAGACCGCCGATAAAAAACTTGCGAAGAAATTTATGAGTGCAAGAAGAAAAAGTCCGAGGGAAGCAAACTTACTTTTCGGAAAAGAAAGCCGGCTCTTCGAAACTCCTTGAAATTAGGAAACGTCCGCCTGATGAAGTGTTCTCTCTAGCTTTTGCTCGGTCTCAACTTTCTCTCTCTAAAAATTCAGAATTTTGTAAAATTGTGAAAGTGACAGGGTAAAGGCCTATTTATAGGCGTATTGGGCTGGTCCAACCAGGCCCATAGGCCAGGGTCCGAACCATCGCATCGATTCACGTGCAAACCGTAATTATTACGAATCAAACCGGCCTGAACCGTCTTAAACCATCATAATTCGTCCAAACCAATGGACTTGCCTCAAACCACATATCAGAAAAACCCAAGGCTCCTACCGACGAACGACGTAACCACCGGACACCAACTTTAAAGTCCCGGCCTTGCTTTTATTTCATGAAAGACCTAGCCCGGAACTTGGGGGGACTTACATACTCATGGTACCAATTTGACGGACGATATGATTGGCCGGACGGATTATTGGCTCGACGAAATGGGGATCCGGCCAACTTCCCTTCGTCTCAAAAGAGAGTCCGAAGTAGAAAACTTCTTGAGAACGAATGGCAGCGGATCGGATCCTCATCACAAAGAAAGCCGTCAACCTGCAATCGACGGAACCAAAGCACCTAATTGAAACCCCGGTATTCTGCAAGATCAAAACCTGGAAGACGGACAGTCACTCATTAAGGCTCTCCCCACCAGCTTATGATCTTGAGGACACCAGGGCCTCAAGAACAACGATTGTTTAGAAGGTCACTCCCCTTTGGCATGCACAGTATCTTCCAAGATGATAAAGCTGGAAGCGGACAGCCTTGAGCTTAGCTCACTCCGCCAGCTAACTATCTTTGAAGGACACAAACACCTCAAAGTAGACCTCGATTGAAAAAGGTAAAAAACCGGCGCTCCACTCCCTTGAGAAGAGGACCGGCCCAACAACTACATCTTGGAAGAAAAATGCAATTGAACTAAAAGATACATCGAGCTAAGGGAGTATATATAGATTTTCAAGTCCAATCAAGATCTGCCACGTATGCATGTGGGCGCCGACACCATTGGGCCTGGACTTGGGCCGAAACTTGGACTCCCTTAATGGATCGACTTTCAGGCCCAAAATACGTATGAACGGACTTTACAAAGATTCCGAACGGACAACCACTTATAGTTTCACAACCATCTCCCACTGAGATACTTGGAAACTGGGGGGACTTATGATATATACATATGAGTCCGCCCGCGACTCTTGCCGGACCAAGGCGACTTAATACGATCTATACGTATGCATTACAGGAGTCTGCCCGCGATATCCATGGTCCAGCACTAAAACACTTCTTATTATCAAGATTCCAGGTTGAATGATGGGGCGGTCCGACCTCCCATATTCATCACCACGGACGTATCTGATTTCCAGGGGTAAACTTCTGAATCAAGGCAAACTTAAAGTTAGTCTGTCCTTTACTTTCGTCCGTTTAGAGTGTATGGACGGACTACTTCGTCTTGCCTCAATATCAAGCAGAGCCCAACGCGCCACCTATCTCCGGGACCACGTGTCAACTTACCACCAAGCCGACCAAACTCCGGGATGTCAGAAAGCTTGTCCCCATAGCTAACACTATAAATAGGAGGCATTTACTCCTCATAAGGACAGGTAACTACTTTGCAATAATCCACTCTCTAAGTTCTGAGGTCCGAGCCCAAGCTTGATCCGCCTCTTAACTAGTTGAATCTTAGTCCGGACTGTCTAAGGTAGGCCGGCCAAAAAGGGTCTAACCCCTCCTATTCTTGTTTATAGATCAGTCACCTACAAGTGTCTAACAGACGGACCATCGCACGAGGACGGTCTCACTCGACTGACAGACCCATTGCTATCCAATAGCTCTACATTCTGACCCTCATTCCCAGGCGGACTTCTAATCTGTAGCCGGACTTACCTAACTAAAGGACTTTACTGTACGATTTAGGAAGAACCATATCTACGCTCCGACGGACTCCCTACGACTTTGACTCTGACTATTGACTTATCCGGTTTTACCCCACATCAATGTGCATATGGTTACATAACAAGTTATCCATCAAATTGGTATGGAGTGTTTATTTAAGACTGTGAGGGCTTAATATTGACTTACTGATTCAATTTTTTTGTATCTTATTGCTACCAAGGCTATTGCATACACCAGGCCTGTACGTCCTCTCTCCAAGTATGATAAACTGCAACGGCTGGCTATCTTCGGTCAGAGTAGCTTCATTCATTCTTGCCCTGTGTTTAAAGCCCTACTTGAGCTACTCCATGCTGCACCGATTTTGAAAATACTAGACATTGATATGGTAAGTTAATTACATAAGTTTTCAAGTGTATAAACATCATGCATTGCAACGGGTAAATTACACCTGAACCACATTTATTAGTCATTCTTGTCAAAACACGTCCACATCACTCGAAAAGTAGAAATAAATGCATCTAAAGGGATTTTTCAAGTGACGCAAAGGATACGAATATTCCATGGAGGAAATCTACAATTTTGGCATTTCTGCAGATCTTGCTTGTGACTCTTTTGTTGACTAATTTCCCTGTTTTGGAACAGACATGTTTCTACGATAACGCTTATGGTGTTAAAGACAAACCAGTAGTACATGTGCGAGTGCCCTCCTGTATTGTTTCTCACCTAGAGGAGGTGCATTTGAAAGACTTCTATGGTGAAGCATCTGAACTCCATCTAGTCAGATTTTACCGCAAACGGTGCAAAATTGAAGAAGTTTACTAACTCACGGGTGGAATGGTGCGAAATGGGGAAAGATGAACTTGCGCAAGAGTTATCAGGATTATCTAATGCCTCGACTTCCATAACGGTCGTTGATCCCTAGAAAATCGGTTAGATACGAAATCTGCTCTTTTGTTCGCTTCATTGTACATTGTTTAACATGTGAAATTTAGATGGTCGTCAAACTCATCATATTAGTACTCTTGAGAGTTGAGGCATTACAAGTTTGCTATGTAGCTGAAAAGTGATCTTGAAATGAAAAATGAAGCAGGGTATATTTCTGTCTTGATATATACATAAATAGTAGCATCGTTTGAGTTTCATTGAGCTGTTTTTTGTTTACCAATTGGTTGGTTCACTACTCCTTCCAATAGCCGTATATTTTCATATATTTTTCATTTTCTTTCTTTATTTAATTTTTAACGTAAAATTGTATGTGAAATCTAACGTATGAATTTCTCCAGATGCAGGGGCCAATGTGAAAGAAAGCTAGTGAGAAAAACGCCATGCACAAGTTTGAACTTTGAAGCATAGCTTTCTTAAACGTGGTGAAGTTCATTGATAATCTCATTTTAACGGCTACTAAAGGATATTCTATTTGGCTTGTTTTTGGTATTTGCAGTTTCAACATTGGTTTAAGAAACTGCAAATACCAAAAACAAGAACTATGCAGCTCTAGTTATGTTCTTGGGATTTTATTTATGTCCTTGGGATCAATCGTTGCTTATGCAGCTCTAGTTATGTTCTTGTTTCGACTTGAAATTGTTTCTCCTTGATATCTACTCTCCGTCCGAGAACTATATACAATTGTTGGTTGTCAAGGAAAGGAGGTTTAGTGCAATCTACTACAAATGAAATGGAGAAATTCAATTTTTTCCTCAAGCAAGCTTTGTTGCCTTTCTCCACTCTTCTCTCGATGAAAAGTAGTTCTGATGTGTCCTTATTTGCTTCTTTCCGAAAGGACTAGTTGAGGACTTGGAAAGCCATAGAATCCCCATTTACCACAAGTTCTCGTAATTCCCTTTCTCTTTGATGCATGTCCCATGTATAAAGATTTGCTCACCATTCCACAAATGAATAGCGCGTAATCTCGGTTATCTCAGTGAACCAACGACACAATAGCAGAATAGTTGAGAATACATCGCAAGTTGAGACGAACAATTTCTATGATTTACAAATTTACGGGTTGGACGGATTTATTTTATTATACCCATACCCGATCCCAGGGCCGGCTCACACCATAAAGCAAGTGATGTGCTTGCTTTAGGCCCCCAAATATAGAAAAGCCCATATTTTTCCAAGTTTGTTTTACTATATATAGGTAGTATTAATTTTTTCTTCAACTTCTCTCATCACATTATGGGGCCTTCCTATATTTGGGGCCAATCGAACTCTGACTGTAATTAATTTAAATTGCAAATGTATTTTACATTTGCGATTTAAAATTAATTTGTAGTGAAAGTCCGAAAAATTCAAAATTGGAAGATTATGCGGAGACAGATGAAGTAGTGGAATTTTATTCAAATATATTCCAACATAATTAAGGACTAATTTGCACTAGATGCAAGATTGTGTACTGTGAAATGGGAAGTAAACACAAAGCCCAAGAGCGTCTGGTATTATCGCAGGATTGGAAACGACACCTTTTAATCTTCTTAGCGTTGATCAGAAGTTCTACTTGTTCATCTTCTTCCACACTTTGTTCTGAATTTGTATAAACTTAATGCTTTGTTTTTGCAGTCAAATTTGAGCTTCAGGACGGACAAGAATAAGCTCAGCATACAGCTCGATCGTCAGTATGTTTAGAAAGTACTCTTTTGTTTTTAAATTGATTTTGGTGTCTAATATGTTGCTCAGATTAAAATTGATTTTGGGTTGGATTATTGTATTTTCTAATGAAATAATGAGAAATCGAGCATGGATTGTAGGTCTTGTATATTGATGTTATTCTCCTCTTGCTTACAAGTTGCTGTAACTTATTGAATTTATTTCCTCTTTTCGTCTTTTCATACACCTATGATGTTAGTAGATGATTGAATCAATTGCCACACCAACATTTCTTGTTAGTTTCTCAACATGTTTTGTCTGTTGGTTGGAACTTGAGCATTTCTTCCTTATGCGGTATGAAAGTGCGATTTATTGCACTTTGTTTAGTAATTCGACCTTTCTTCATAACATAACCGGTTCAACGTTTGTAGTTGCATTTCTTCCTTATGCTGTATGAAAGTGCGATTTATTGCACTTTGTTTAGTAATTCGACCTTTCTTCATAACATAACCGGTTCAACGTTTGTAGTTGTTTTTCTATGAATATTTTGTAGTATATATCAAGTTGGGCATCAACATGCTTAATGGATCAAGATTGGTTAGCTTGGACCTCAAGGAAGAATCCAAACATAATCTGGAAGAGCTGGAAAGAATCCAGACGCAATCAGGAAAGAATATAGGCGCTGGCAGCTTGCTAAAGAAAGAGTTTGTGAAGTCATGGGCACTTTGAAAGCAAGAAGGAAATAAAGATTGAAGAGATATTTATATATAGAAGATTTCCTTCTGCTGGAACATGTGAAGCAAGAAAGAAGAATATGTTTTCCTTCTTCTGTTTTTGAACTGCCGCATTCTCCTTGTTCAGTTCGACTTGGACTCTATATATACAAGCAAGAAACAGAATATGCAAAGAGCGTTCTTCTTGATGAGATCGATCAGAACATTATATATACAAGAAGAATGACATCTGCGAGAGATGCCTTTGATCACCATTGATTCATATTATTTAGATCAGGGCTTCTTGCTTTACTAGACTTTGATATTGATTTCTCTTGTGAGTGATTTCTAAAGATTGAAATTTACTTTAGAGTCTTCGAACTAGAATAGGTTTTGCTTGTCTGTTCTAGGTCTAGTTTTCTGTAAGTTTAAACAATCGTTTGTGATTGAATTAAACTTTTTTGTGTAATTCTACTTTTACTGATAGTGGAAATTTTGCCTACGGCCCGGTCGGTATTTTTATGCCGGCTTGAGTTTATTTCTAGTTGTCAGTTTATCAGTCCGCTGCTCTCTGTTCTCATCTGTTTGCTGCTGTCAACCATTGTTGAAGACGTTGTTGACTCAACACCATAGTCAACATCGTCTGAAACTTGTCCAGAGTACCAATCCCTGTCCAACAGTTTTAACAAGTGGTATCAGAGCCAGCCACCTAATTAATTGGTGTCTGGATTTGGTACTACTACAATGGACGGTGTTAATTCAAGTGTCAACAGGCCACCTGTGCTAGATGGGTCAAATTACCACTACTGGAAAATACGGATCAAAACGTACATCAAATCCATTGAAGGGAGAGCATGGAAATTGGTTCTTGAAGGCTATGTGTGGCCTACCATAGGACCTGATGCTGATGGAGATGTCATTCCAAAACCAGAAGGTCAGTGGTCTCTTGAGGATTTTCTTTTTAGCTCTTACAATGAAAAAGCCTTAAATGCTATATTTGCTCATGTTGATCCTCGTATGTTTAAACTCATTCGAATCAAGGCCATCGCTAAACAAGCTTGGATTTACTTCAAAATCATTGTGAAGGTGATAATCAGATAAGCAAACTAAACTTCAACTGCTTTGGTCAAAATTTGAAAACTTGAGAATGGTAGAAGAAGAAACCATTGATTCTTATTTTGATAAACTGCTCACTATTTCAAATGATATTCAACTGCTAGGTGATGCTATGTCTAATAAGCAACTGATTTTCAAAGCTGTTCGTACTCTTCCTTCAAAATTTGATATAAAACGAACTGTTTTGGAAGATACTCAAAACCTGGCTACTATGGATTTTCATACTCTGATGAACAATTTGAAAAATTTTGAGCTCCAACAGAATGAGCGCAAAGGTACGAAAAGCCATAGTATGTCTCTTCACTCAAAATCAAAAATCTCTGAGTGTGAAAGCAGTAGTGATGAGTCTGATGAGATGACTGAAGAAGCCTTTGGTAAAGCTTATACTAAATTGCTTAGAAAGTTCAACAAAACTAGCTTTAGGAAGAATTCTAACAATGCATCCCCAAGTAATCCTAAGGCTACTGGCAAGTTCAATAAGGCCATAGAGCTTCCTGGTTTTAATTCTAAACGACTAGACAAAGTTAGATGTTTTGAATGTCAAGGATGGGGTCACTTTCAGAATGAATGTGCTAACACTCTTCGTAAGAAGGAAAAAACGCTGCTTGCTTGTCTTAGTGATGATTCAGGTGACGAACATGAAGCTGATACTACAAAAGGTCGTGTTGCAGCTCTGTCCTCTGTTCTGGACGATGTTGGAAATCGATGTTGGGTCAACAATGAAAACTCAACATCGTCACATATCCTCTTCTTTGATTATGATGACTCACATAACTGTGAAGAGATATTCCGTGATAAATCTTTGGACTCTGAAAACTCTGTGTCTACTAACATTTACTGTTTGCATGGCTCAGTTGATTTATCTGTAGATTGTCCCTTTGAAGAAGAGTTCACTGACGAACAGATGGTAGAAGAGCTGAAACTGAAAGATGCAGAACTTGAAAAGGATGAGACAGTATCAACCGGATGCGTAATCGAATCGATCCCCATTCGCGATCGAAAAGAAGTGATCTATGTTGATCACATTGTGACTCAACATCGCCCAACAACACGGGCGTAAAGTTCATCGATGACTCTGTCTCTAAAAAGAAGATGAACTGATCCGAACCAATGAACCTCGCCTAATCCATGCAGTACTCCTATGGCTACGTCTCTGAAACTGAGCAGAATCGATGTTGGCGAGGATGTTGACCCAACATTGTACAGATCGATGATTGGTAGTCTACTATATCTCTCGGCCAGTCGACCTGATATCATGTTCTCGGTTTGTGTATGTGCCAGGTATCAATCCAATCCTAAAATTCCCCATTTAACTGCTGTTAAGAGAATCCTTAGATATATATCATGAACTGTTAATCTAGGATTATGGTTTGCTTGTGATACAAACACTAATCTGGTGGGATTTAGTGATTCTGATTGGGCCGGTGATCTAGATGATAGAAAATCCACTAGTGGAGGTTGCTTTTACCTTGGTCCTAACTTAGTGCCTTGGTATAGCAAGAAACAGAACTGTGTGTCACTTTCAACTTCTGAATCTGAATATGTAGCAGCTGGGAGTTGTGTGTCTCAACTAGTTTGGTTGGAAAACATGTTGCATGACTATGGTCTTCAAAGTGATACCCTTTTGATGTTCTGTGACAACCTTAGTGTCATACATATTTCTAAGAACCCAGTTTAGCACTCACGCACAAAGCACATAGACATTAGGCATCATTTTCTTACGGACTTGATCAATAAGCAAGTAATTGACATAGAACACATAGATACAACCAATCAGCTTGCAGATATCTTTACCAAGCCTTTAGATAGTGAGAGATTCTTCAGTCTTCGAAAGTCTCTTGGTCTGTGTTCTTTGTGATTTTTGTTGTTGAGTCCAATGTTGACTCAACATCACAGTCAACATTGGCAGTCTAGAAAAAGTGATGAATTTTGTTTTACTTTATAAGTTCTTTTCTGTGCTTCTGTATTTGTCTTTGGATGTTACTGTTTTGTAGCTCATGGTGGTGATGCTTAGGGTTTGAAAGGCTGTTTGAAACCAAGGTTGAAAGGTATCGGGTCTCTTGTGTGTTTGCTTTATGTAAAATCCACTTTTGCTGATTTTGACTTTGTTTACTCGTACCTTGACTTGCACTTGATGTTGCCTCATGTCCTTTATGCTTAATAAATCTAATGAATTCTGTTAAAAAGGGCTCGAAGAGTTTCCGTCGAGGATCGTGTTGGGCAGGTCCAAATACTATCCAGATACCGACGTGGCCAATGTGTCATATGTCGTGAGGGTTGATGGCCTGTACTGGAAACCGACACGCACAAAAGTGCTGATTCTCGTAATGCTGCGGTTCACTTGTTGAGTACCAAATTGCCCAATGTGGTCAAATGAGTTATCTTTAAGCCATGAGACGTGTGTTTACCTAACTCCGCATAGGCTTCGGCTTTGGAGCGGATTCATACGTGTTCCAATTATTTGACATGGTTCACTGTCTCATGGTCATCCCCACTCAAAATTATGCTAATTGTTTACTTTACATTTTGAGGCAATGTTGGGTGTGTTTCTTTGGTATTCCTTTCACTCTCTGTTTTGCCTTCAGCATTAGTGGTGTTAATCGGATCTGCACATTTTGAGACTTGGTTTCCTGGCTGACTTACAATAAGAGTGGTCTGATTTTCCGATGTTGTCATCATTGTTGAGTCAACAATCTGGTCAACAGAGACTTTGCATGAAGTACTATTTGCTCTTTTGTTGTGCTCCAATTTTTTTGTGCTCTAATTCTGTGTTTTTGGGTTTGAGGGGGAGTAGGTCTAAGGTGTTTGATGAGGCGGTGGAATCCGTCTCCGTTCCATCCTGCCTATCTCACCTCATGAAAGTCAAGTTCAAGCGCTTAGACAACAATCCGCATCATGAAATCTAGCAGGGTTTTTGCTGAAGAATTGTCCAAAATTGAAGGAATTTCGCGTTAATTGTAATAAGAGTGAGATGAATATAGATGAACTTAGAGCAAAGTTGTCATCGTTTCCCCAGGCTCCGAAGGCTCGTACGCAGCATGTGAGGTTCGAAATCTCTTGGAAGATTTAATCTTCCATGCAGAACAACGGTTACGTTTGTGTTTACTGAAATGTACATGGCCAGTGATGTATGAAGGAAACTGTATTGACAAGACACTGGGATTTCGGATTTCCTCTGACTTCCTCTCAAATGAAAGCCAAATACTTGAGTGATTAAAGACATTGTTGCGATTTAATTTTATCTTCTTTCCGTTGATGTTGCTGTTCATTCAGTCTTGTAAGATTCCTGATCTGAACACTAGCATTAAGTTTTTTCCTTGTTACAATGTTGGTTTTGAATCTAGAACTTTTCCCTGTGAAGGATGATAGTACTAGTGTTCTGTATACTCAAAAGACAAGATTAAAGAAAAACTATAAACATGAGACTGCATTTTTATACACCTCCAAGTATCTTACAGATTGAACCCATTCATAATCCAGACCAACACATCAGATCACTCTTACAGCATACATATACAATAATACACACCTGACACCTTGCTATCAGAAAAGTAATAATCTAAACAAGCATATATTCAAGCATTTCCAGGACCATTCTCATTTTTCACCCAATTCGAATCATTAGATCTTCCAGGCCTCCATGTTAATCCTCTCGCCTTCAACCACTCGTTCATGAGCTGCACTGTGTCTATTCCTCTATTCTTGAACCACTTGTCTATCAGCTGAATCGTATTCCCAACAAGAAGAATCGCCATAACACCACACCACACAGTTATACCAATCTTCAAGACGTGTGCAAAAGTCTCTGCATGATCTTCAGGAGTAATAACATGGATAGATATTGCATAAGTTGTCGCGATTGATGTCATAGTCAACCACATGATCGCCATCAGAAACCACATAAACACTGGCCGTTTGAAAGGCAACCCGCTGATAAGAAGCATTATGGTGCTAAGAGAAGAAGCAAATGCTACTGTGTTGCAGCGTATGAAGCTCTTATATGAATCAGCCAGGAGCTTATTATACGTGCCATCGTGATTTTTAAAAGCCATCACGGCTTCTCCAGCCCTGTATGTCTGAGCAGGGGTAGGGGCAGGGCTGACTGTTAAGTTTCCTGTGAGAGTATTATTTTCTTGCCAAACACCACCTGGAGGGCTTACACCGGCTTGGAATGCCATGTTGCTATTAGTACAGCCACCACCATAACTGCATCACGGTTTTCACTGAGCCACTTTTCTGACTGTGTTTGGGACCTGTAGGTGTTGCAGAGTCGCCGTTTGATTTCATTTTTGAGAAGTTTGTAATCATGTAGGTTTGGACCTTGTTCTTGTAAAATGTCCCATGCTGTTTGTCTGTATTTGTTCTTGGCTTTCACATTTATGCTGGTGTGCTCTACCAAATACTCAATAATCTGCATATATAAATTCGAACAACTCCGTTGGTTAGATGTTTTCCCTGTGACCATTAGGACGTAAGTACAAGACTTGTTGCCTATATGCAGAAGAAGCTACAATAAGCGTTCATAGAAAAGAACTTCTGCCATATGTAACTAGACAACTAGTTTTGAAGAACATACAAAAAATTCTATTTTAAGGAATCAGAATCACTGTTTCTTTAGCATTTTAAATCATCAGAAAGATTTGCAACCATGAATTTGTAGCTACATAAAATTACCTCAATTTGTTTATCTCTTACTGCCATATGCAATATGGAATTTCCATCCTCGTCTCTAGCATCGATAAGATACTTCAAGCTCGGCATTAACATATTCAACGCATTCAGCTGTTCGTTTTTCGCAAACGAATGCAGATGAGACATAGCCGACCGAAGCAGTTCGGTCGCTACCTTACCATGACCTTCCAATGCCGCGTAATGTAGAGGACTCCTACCCTGAGAGTCTAGAGCCAGACTCATCCTAGGTGCAGCCAACAGCAGTTTCTGCACGATTCCGAGATATCCTCTAGCAGATGCTATATGGAGAGCTGATGTTTGTTGTGAGTCCAATTGTTCGGCAAGCTGCGGATTGTGGTTCAGGATCTCTTCAACAAAAGGCTGGTGACCTTTCATTGTTGCTATATGTAAGGGTGTTTTGTTAGGACATGTAAAGGAAACAGTATCGAGAACAAACGGATCGTTTTCGAGTAAATCGTGCAACACAGCAGGATCACCTTGTGCTGCTGCACTGTAAAGCCTAATTTCTGATCTCTCCATGTTATCTTCTCTGATTTTTCTTCAAATTCTTATGGATCACGTATTAATGTATATATAATGAGTTATGTATTGCACTATGCAGTATGTTTCTGTTCTTCCAAGTCTTGGTCAATTTTCCAGGAAGATTTTTGAGACATGCTAAAAAACAGCTAGTCTTAAAAGTAAGGTTCTCCAAGATTCTTTTTTGTTTAACATGAGGACAGTAAACATGTGATACACATTCATTTTCTTTCGTGTTAATTAGATATTTTCTCAAGAAGAGGTTTGATGTATCAAGTCAGGAGAAATTATTGAAGAGTAAGGACCCATTTATTGATAAGGTTAACTAAAGTTTTCCTTGTGATTAACATCAGATGGGGTCGAAAACATTAAAATGTCTGATGCACACGTATTTAGGGGTGTGCAAAAACACGAAAATCCAACGGACCAATCTGGTAGGTTCGGATCGGATTTCAGGTTTTGGATTGGATTAAATCCACGCTCAAGGAGGTCTTCGAAATCAAATCACAAGAACAGAGCAGCAAAAAATACGTCTCCAGTTTTTACCATGAGTGCAGGTATGTGTATACAGTATACGTTTCAGATTCGCTTTAGCACCTTCTTCCAGCCACATTTGTTGTCAACAAAGGCTCTCTCGTGCAAACAAAATCCGAACTTTCTAGCTCTTCCCAGGTTTAAAATAGATTGAGAAATAAAACATCATACTTCTAATGGGAACTAGAATCCATGTCACTTTGATTTGAGAAGATGAAACAGAAATTGGAAATGAACAAACTCATTAACAGATTATGAACAACTGATTGTTACGGATGCAGAGGCTTTAGCAACTTTTGATAACTCCTGGACAATGTGATCTCCCCGCCTTTTCCGTGAGATATTTAACTTCTTCAGTTTTGTACCATTCTCCAACAAAAAGACAGCAAGATCGAGTTCTGTGTGCCAGGCTATCAAAGGAGTCTAAATTCACCTCCTCCAGGTGACAGATTCCATTGCTTTGTAATCATATTCACCACTGCATTCGGCAAAGAAATAAGTCTGTTCCAAATACCATGACAGGATTGTTAAGCAACTAAAAGAGCCAAAGCAAGGTATGCGCAAAAGGAGATATCTAGGTTTTTAGATTGGAAATTTCTTGCCTATATATACTTGGTTTACATGTTATTGTAATTGAAACTCATTTACATCACTTGAAAAAGGGACAAAAGCTTTTATTGCAAATTTATGAGTAAAATGGATGGGTGTTTCAAGTTTCAGCAACAAATTTCCCATTACAATGCAAGATATCTACACCGGAAAATCAATGTAATTAACTTACTGTATCATCAATTGTAGTAGTTTCAGAAACGTTGCTGCATGAAGTAACTCAAATAGAGCTTCAATGATACCATGATCATGGCCGACATAAAAACCTGTGTAAGTGACAGCTAGTCGTACCAGTTTATCATACTTGGGAAGAGGAAGTCCTGATTTAGTTTGTGCAATAGCCGTGGTAGCAATAAGATACAAACAAAATACAATTAGAGTGAACAATGACAGTAGTAATATAAACTCTCCAATTAGAAAATAATCCTATAGATTATAGAGATACTTCTGTTTTTAAATCGTAGTTATCTCCTCTTATGTAATCAGCAAATAATTTAATGACAACGATATGAATATAACTGTAAATTTTGAAAACAGATGAGTTTTCTGAATAAAGGATATTAAGAGGGTTTACTAGAGGGGGTGTAGATTTATATATCGTTCATAGGACCCCAAAATTGTAAATTTTTAGCAATATACATACTAGTATCCATGAGACGTTATCAAAAGCATCGTGTGCCTTAATTGAAGATGAGAGATAGTTCTACTGCCTGATCCAGTTAACAAGGAACAGTAAAAACTACATGGTCTAATGAATACTTTTCTTTAGTATCTTATGAGTTATGAGACTAAAAGGTACTTTTTTTTCTTTTTCACCAACAAATGTGGCCTTAGACGGACAGATCCAAAGCCATACATTTTTCGAAAAGGACTTGTATTTTATGTGGAAATAATGTTACTAGAAAGGAAGCAGTCCAAACTAACCTTAACCGCAAAACAAGATAGCTTTAATTCCTCGAGACTTGAGAATTCTTTCAGCAACCTTCGAGTTTGCAGCCCAGCCTCTTCAACTCTCTGTCTTAAGTTATGGATATTCACCAGCTCTGCAGAAACAACTGTAGATCTGACCAAAAGAAAGCTTCCAGGATGCTTAGCAGAAGTTTTAAACTCATCAAGCCTCGCTCCAATAATTTTGAATATGCAATTATCATCATTTGTACGCGTTACAAATGAAGACAAAGCAGGAGCACATAATTCCACGAACCTCACATTCAGCCATTTGCAATCACGAAGATGAAGTGTCTCCAGTAATGGGAAATTAAATGTCAGCGTATCAGCATGCAAATTATCATTTAATATGATAACACGTTCAAAATACAAACTGGTATGCTTCTTAAAACATTTGGTGGCCTAGATTTTCAACGTGCAACACATATCCAGTCTCAAACTTCTCAGAGAAGTGCAATTCAGAAGACTGTGGGATAGGATGATGTGATCTGGGGCATACAAGTCTCGGACACGTATATTAACAGTCTCAACATTGCGTCTAAATAATGTTGAAGTCCATGTTCTGATGCAAGATGAATCATACCTTCTGGTGATATCATTATGAACATAAAGTCCAAGGGCAACAATCGAAAAAGAAATCTAACAGAATAGGTAAAAGCTTTTAAAATTATGTGAATTGGCAAGCAGCACATCCATAAAGTTAGGGAAGTGTGCCACATGATCAGAAACAGTCGTCTTCTTGGTGAAGTACTCGGAATCATGAACATTGATATTATAAATGTAGTGGGAAGAGATGAGAGAGAGAATGCGAGTTATAATACATTCTGCTAAATTACTAATGAGATCCATATTTTTGGTAAGACTAGACCCTACCCTTTCGAAACTTTCCACATTTCGAGTCCATGATTGAGCAATGGAACCTGAAACACGAAGCTGCATCCGAAATTCAGCGACTTGAAGAAGATGAATAAAAAGAACATGTGAAAGTGAAAATTGAGAGTGAATGTGTAACATACCACGTCGCTTAAAAATGGTTATGGTGAATAGTATATATGCACTCTCCTATGGTATGAGGACTTTTGGGAATACCAAAAACAAATCCGTTTGGGCTCCGTGAAGAATTTGTTTATAGCTTCATATGCTGCAAAATTACTTTTCTCATTCATCTACACAATATTTATACACTGCTATAAAACTTGATGAAGCAGAATATTCCTACCAACATGGAAAAGATATGAAGTATCATGTCAAGTTAACAAAAGATATACTCCTATGATATAGTGAATAAGCAAGTATATATTCTGAAGATTGTGCAATATATTGACGAGATTTTATGATTCTCAACACTCCCCCTCAAGTTGGCGCGTGGAGATCTCGAGCCCAACTTGCCTCAGAAGAAACAAAATTGATCACCACCAAGAGCTTTTGTAAATATATCAGCTACTTGTAGATTAGTTTTATGCGTGGCACAATATCACCACTCTCAAGTCGTCATGAACAAAATAACAGTCCATCTCCACATTTTTCGTTCGCTCGTGAAAAACAGGATTAACAGCTATATGCCTAGTTGCTTGATTATCACAATACAAAGGAGTAGGTCCATGTTGTGGAGCTCCCAAGTCCTGTAACATCCATCTTAGCCACAACAATTCACTAACGGGGGCGGCCATGGCATGATACTCCGCTTCAGCTGAAGAGCGAGCTACCATCGTTTGCTTCTTTGTTCTCCAAGAAACCGTGCCCCACCTAGAGTTATGAAATAGCCAGAACTGAACGACGGCTAAATTGACACCTGCCCCAATCTGCATCACAAAACGCCTCAAGTGTGAGACCTCCATTCGCCAGTAAGAAGATTCCTTGACCAGGAGTCATTTTAAGGTAACGCAAGACTCGTATGGCTGCATCCATGTGAGTTTGTCTTGGACTATTGACAAATTGGCTCAAAAGGTTGACATAAAGGTGATATCTGGACGAGTAACGTCAAATACAAGAGCCTACCTATGAGTCTCCTATATTGTCCAGCATCTACAAGTGGACTACTATCCTCCAATTGCAACTTTAAATTTTGCTCCATTGGAAACATGCTAGGACGACTACCTTCTATCCCACACTCTTTCAAAATATCCAATGTATACTTTCGCTGACTAAGCACAAAACCATGTTATGAACGAGCTACCTCAATGCCCAAGAAATATTTCAATGGACCCAAGTCCTTAATGCTGAATTTTTTTTGCAAGTACGATTTAACATATGTAATCTTGCCACTATCATTGCCAGCAATCAACACATCGTCGACATAAATCAAGGCACAAATGTGGATGTTACCTCGTCTAAAATGAACAGGGAATGGTCTGCACGTGATTGGAGAAAACCAATGTCCACAAGAGCTTGTGTGAACTTATGGTACCAATTTCTTGACGCTTGTTTCAATCCGCAAGGATTTTTGCAACTTGCAGACTCTAGAGTCCCCATCTTTCATAAATCCTTGAGGAATTTTCATATAGACATCTTCAACTAAATCGCCATGTAAGAAAGCATTATTGACGTCTAATTGATGGACTTCCCAATTTCGTTGAGCGGAAACCGTAAGGAGGCAGCGAACAGTAACAAGTTTTGCAACTGGTGCAAAAGTCTTGTGAAAATCGACTCCCTCAATCTGCGTATATCCTTTTGCTACTAAGCGTGCCTTGTATCGTTCAACTTTCCCATCAGGTTTATATTTAATTTTGTAGACCCATTTTGAATCAATGGCTCGTTTTCCTGGTGGCAAATGAACAAGTCTCCATGTCCCATTAGCTTCAAGAGCCTCAATTTCCCTTTTCATTGCCTCACGCCATTGAGGGTATTTTACAGCTTGACAATAAAATTTTGGCTCATCACGTGAAGTGATGGCTGCTAAAAAAGCCTTATGAACATTAGAAAATCTATCATAAGTAACAAATTGAGACAGGAGGTATACCTTCGAGGTCCCTGAAGTAGAATTGGGTCGTGAGTGGTCAATGGATGGTGGAATGTCAGTCACAAAATTTTTAAGATGTTTCGGTTGTTGTCGAATTCTTTCACCTCTTCCGAGTTGCACATCCTGACTCGTTACTGGTGGAAACTGAACATGTTCTTGTTCTGATGGTTGATCATGTTCTATGCTGGGATCATTAATTGGTCCAATGCTGGATGCAGAATCTTGATTGAGGATCACATCATTAAGCACTGATTGCTCATGATCTTGAGAATTATGCAATGTATTAGTTACGTGAGGGCTTGATCTAGATATAAAAGGCCCCAATTCATCATCACACATTGGTGTCCACCTGCTTGTAGGATTACATGCATATTTTTCCAATTCCAACAACTTATTGTTAGCCTTGAAAAGAAAATGATTCTCAAGAAATGTGACATCTCGTGAGGTACTAATTTCACGAGTTTTAATATCATAGATGCGGTAACCCTTTTGACCAACTGGATATCCCACAAAAATACCAGGACTCCCCCTTTCGCAAAATTTATCTTTTCTTTTATTATCTTGAGCATAGACTAAACATCCAAAGACCCGCATATGATCATAAGTCGGAGTTCTTTCCAATAATATTTCGTGAGGCGTTTTATCATGTATTGCTCGAGATGGGAGTCTATTGATAATATAAACTGCAGTTAAGATACACTCGCCCCAAAATTCTCTAGGCAAATTTGCTTCAAAGCGTAGGGCTCTAGTGACCTCCAAAACGTATCTATGCTTACGCTCCACCACCCCATTTTGTTGGGGCGTATATGCACAGGAGGTTTCCAAGATAATCCCATGTTCTTTATAATAGTCAAGCATGTAAGTCGACTGAAACTCAACACCATTATCGGCTCTTATGCGTTTGACTCACTTTTCAAATTGAGTCTGTACCATATTACAGAACATAGTTAAAAAATGCGCTACTTCGGACTTTTGCCTCATTAAGTAAACCCATACACCTCTGCTATAGTCATCAACAATTGAGAGGAAGTAGTGTGCACCCGAAAATGAAGAGGTTTTATAAGGGCCCCATAAGTCACAATGTAACAATTCAAAACACGACTTCGTTATAATGGAACTAATCGGAAATGGTAAACGGGTGTGTTTGGCTCGCAAACAAGAATCACAATCTGAGCAATCATCCCTACTCAAATTTGACAAAAAAAATAATTTTTGAAGTTTCGTAAATGATGCATGTCCTAACCTCTGATGCCAAACAGTTGAGTCGACCTTGACTGACATTGCCTTGCCCTCCTCTCGCATCAACTCCATAATATATAGACCACCAGCTTGCTTACCCATTTCAATCAGTTTCCTCGAGTGTAAGTCCTGCATGGTACAAAATCCAGGAAAGAACGTGAGTGCGCAATTGAACTCTCTCGTAAGTTTGCTGACTGAGAGTAAATTGCACTCGAAATTCGGAATATTAAGCACGCCGACGATTTTGAGTCCATTTGGGAGTTGCGTGGTTCCCACATTTTTGACCGGAACTGTTTCTCCATTTGGTATCTTAACAGGAAGGCTTGTGCTGCGTTTCATTCAAGTCAACAGGTTTTCATTGCAAGTTATATGCTCCGTTGCCCCGGAGTCAATTATCCAAGGCCTTATAAAATCGACTTTACTCGTCGTATTGGCCCTTGGGTTGGATTTTGGACTAGTGAATTGTGCTTGAAGGGATGCTCCATGAGTCACTGACCCTCCCACCATCATTTTGGTTCTTGGAATTATTTTAGCAGCAGGTAGGCTTATATAAGTGAGTTTCAATAACCAGGTTTTGGCTCTGGTACCATGAAGAATTTGTTTATAGCTTCATATGCTGCAAAATTACTTCTCTCATTCATCTACACAATATTTATACACTGCTATAAAACTTGGTGAAGCAGAATATTCCTACCAACATGGAAAAGATATGAAATATCATGTCAAGTTAACAAAAGATATACTCCTATGCTATAGTGAATAAGCAAGTATATATTCTGAAGATTGTGCAATATATTGACGAGATTTTATGATTCTCAACACTCCGGCCCAAAGCGGACAATATCATACCAACGAGACGTGTGTGGACCCGTCATGAGTAACCTTGTCGGCCCGTTGGGCCGGTTCTCAGCCCATTAGTGGCCGGGTCGTTACAAGTGGTATCAGAGCGGGATGATCCAGAACTGCAGGAACTAAGTGCCTTGCAATGTAAAGTACTACACCGTATGGGCGGTGGGAGCCACCTCTTGAGCCCGTAGGGGCCACCTCTAGAATCCTGCACGGCTGAATGATCTCGGGACCGATTGTCACCCCTGAAAGCTCGACGAGGACGTTGAGCTCTTAAGGGGGTAGTTTGTAACATCCCACATCCCTTTAAAAATGGTTGTGGTGAATAATATATATGCAAACTATAACTCTTATATGGTATGAGGCCTTTTGGGAATACCAAAAATAAATTCTTGCGAGTTCCAACCCAAAGCGAACAATATCATATCAATGAGATGTGTGTGGGACAGTCATGAGTAACCTCGCCGGCCCAATGGACCGAGTCTCGACCCATTAGTGGTCGGGTAGTTACAGAATGATCCAGTCCATCAGATCAGATCCTAACCTTACTATATCCATAGCAGACAACTCTAATTAAAATCTTACTTAAACAAAGTAAAAAATACTCCGTTTTCATTCTCATCTACTCCCTCCGTTCCATTAATAACTTACTAACTTCCTTTTTTGGAGTCCCATTAGAAACTTACTAACTCATAAATAGAAAGTTTTTACCCCACTAACTAATTCTTTATTATTTCTCTTTTCTACTTTATCATCACTTTATTCAATCTCTCTTACTTTATCACCCACTTATAACTTTACAAATATAATACCTTACACAAACTATTTTTTAATGCATATTCCTTAATCTAAAAGAAAGTAGAGCATGCTAGGAATCTTTTAATGGACCGGACCGGATGTAGTACAATTGATGATCATTTGAATTCGACCAGTACAAACATAAATCTTAAGTAGAGAAAGTAATTGATCTATCAAATTCAATTTTTCCCAGTTGACCATACGAGCCCTAGCTACAGTAGAATCAAGAGAGCAAGAAAACTATCAAGATAGTAATAAAAAATGAAAATGTAAAATTGAAATTAATAGAGAAGAGCCAACCTTTTCTATGGAGTGAGCCAAAACGCTCAAGCTACAGGCGGTCGGCGCTGATCACAGTCTCACACCGAAGCAGGATAACTTTGGGGATTTCTACTCAAACCACAATAATGGTGCGGTAACTAAATTTAACCTACAGTAAAAAACTTTGGAGATTTCACCTAATTTACAGAACTGCCATTTCTTTTTCTTATTTCTCATTTTATATTTATTAGGACCCCTAAACTTTTGTACTTTGAGTTTTGGCATGGGACAACTTTCTCAACTTTCCGTCGACATGTTTAACTTCAAAAACAGGATTATCCATTACTGTTGGTGTCCTAAGTCCTAACCTTCCAATATGATTGTATCTATTACACACAATATAAGATTGTAAGATTCATCCTAATGTGGTTAAATAGTCAAACAATTTCATTTACCATAGACCAAGTCTTCTAAGGACCTCTTTATGTATGGACCAAAAAAGAATGATAGACTTTAAGGATTTCTATTAAAAACATCGTATTATAAGTAAAAAAAAAAAAAGATAAAAATTTTCGCTCATGAAATATTATAGATATTATTTAAAATATTATATGTATATTTGAGAACATCAGTTGGTTACCAAGGTCTCTTACTAATACATGTACCTTTCAAAACTTTGTATTTGACTTGGGTTGGTTGAATTAAAAGTTCAGTTCAGTTCAGTTCTGCTTAGTTATATTTTATACTACAATTCAGTTCAGTTCAGTTCAGTTGAGTAAATTTCAATTGAAAAGGACAGAGCCTAAGTGAAATGTTCCTCGATTGGGATTTTTGTATCTGATTAATTTTTGTAGCAATGTTATAAAGTTGAAATGATATTGTCATTTCATGTAAGATCTCGATCCTTGTCATCTAGGGCAACTTGAGTAAAAAAATCCAGTAAGTATCTCATATTCACATCAAATTCCTTGAACCTCAATTTACATAACACCATTATTTTTTTTTATCAAAGAACATATATCTTTCATAAATCGTACATCAGATATCAAATGGGAGAAGAGATCCTCCATCGGCATCTATGCTAAAATTGCGCGCCAAAGAATGTTCTAAGACATTTCCAAGTCTTGGAATAAAATTAAAAGAAATAGAATCAAAAGAAGGAAGTAAAGTACGACTGGCATTAATGCAATTTCCAGCAGCAGGCATACATTCTCCAGTGCTATTAATAGTGCGAATCACGGTAGCACAATCTACTTCGATGGTGACCTGTGGCAACTGTAAAGACAAAGCAACATGCGACTCAGCTAGCTCAGGATCCTGGGTAAACTGGATTCTTCTACGGCTCCAATTGAGTACTCCTCAGGACTATTTCGAACCACCACTCCAAGGCCAACTGACGACAGTGGAGAGCAAGTAACGGAAGCTTCAAAATTTACTTTAAACGTTCCAACAGCAGGTGGTTGCCACATAGGTACGCTGTCCGTTGGGCGTGGATTAGAGAAGAAGTGCTATGCGTCTTTGTACTCCTGGATGTAAGCTGGTGCAAAAAGAGCCGTCCCAATGGGTTCATTACGGCGTCCCTCATGAACCACCTTGTTTCTATTTCGCCAAATGCTCCAACATGTACACACAATAAGATCGAAATCTTCCTTACTCGTCCTCTCCTTAATAGCCAGAAACCATGCCCAAATGTCTCATGCATATGAATATGAATAGATATCAGCAATAGGGGGAATGACCCATGTTACCCTTGCAAAGTGAAAATCCTCGGATGAATAATTGACTCAGTTTCACGAATAATAAACTCATTTCCACATTTACAAACGAGACACAAAGTATCAATCACAATATGTCTACGTCGCGTCGCATATTATCAAGAATTTGAGTTTCCAAATGAAACATAGCACCATTGTTAAATATCATGAAATTTGAACTTAAAAAATAAATCAAAAGAAGAAAGGAAAGAAAAATGACTAAAGACAGCCGTCGCTTATGTAAATGTAGCCAGCATCCAAACGCTCGCCATTCATATACGAAGGTTGTATTGTACTCTAAATTTATGTTTCCAATGTCAACTATATCACATGAAAATTATACATGTTGGGAAATTAACATCAAATTAATGACATTTGGAATGGGACATGGGGCTTTGTGCATCACCAGTCACCACCTATAATTCAGGTTGTTTGGTAGTAACACGATAGTCGAGGGTTTTGTACATTTGGGGACTATGTGGGATTTTATGCAATTTAGCAAAAACATAAAAGGAATTGAAGGACCAATTAAATATCTTACTACATTCTACACCTGACCAAACTGAAACTTGATTAGGCTATATTTGGGAAGTTAATTGGCATCTGACTGACGCGCCTTACTTATTTAATCCCAAAATCCCTAAATTTTCGAAAACTCAGTGTTGGACGCGAACTTTCATCAGGTACGATTTTCTTTATTGTTGTTCCTAACCTTCCAATGAATTTTGTTTAAAAGTTGCTGCTAAATTAGTTTTTTGTTGCTACACGAACATGGATTTAATTTATTGCTGCATCTTGATTAATTGTTTTGCTACTAGCTAATCCATTTGGAGATAACAAGAGTTGATGGATTTTGTTTTGCAACAACAATGCTTGAATTTGCAGTTTGTTGTAGGAGACTTGGATTAACTTGCTAGCTACTAATTTTTAGTTTCTGCTAAAAAAGTTTTGCCTTTAGGATCGATGGAACTTATTCAGATCTATATTAATTAATTTGTAATTTCATCTAGGTGAATATATACAGTCATGAGCTCATCAGGCAACAGGAAATCTCAAAAGACTAGTCATGAATGTGACAATGAGGACTTCATTACCAACTTACCAGACTGTCTTATAACTGACATTCTCTCATTCCTCCCCACAAAGTGTGCGGTACAAACAAGCGTTCTGTCTAAAGCTTGGAAATACAAATGGATGAACCTTTACAGTGCCAACATTAGTAATGGGATCATTTTATCTCGTACTCTTTTGAAATGCACGTTATTGAGAGAGTTGGAGCTATCGGATTGCACATTCGAAGTTCCACAAAATTTTTGTTTCCCCAGCGTCACTAAGTTGAGCCTTATTAATGTTCAAATATTGAATGCGAACCCTAGAATAATAACGCTGGAATTTACTCTCCCTATGCTCAAAAAACTTGAACTGATTGAATGCTTCATACAAGTTGAAGTTATGGAAATCTTCGCTCCTTTAATGGGCACGTTCATTTATGAACACAATGACGACAATGTAGATGATCCGTGTACAATCCAGATTGTTGGAGAAAGACTCACGAGGTTTGAAACTTATGGTCTTTTTCCAGAAAATCTTCGTTTGCCTGGATCTACAGTATCAACAGTTGACAGTGCAGTTCTCCACATTAATGACATGAATCCAGATGCTGGATTAGACGCTCAATATTTATTGAAACAATTTTCAGATCTGAGGGAATTGACAATATATCATTCCGTTGCAGAGGTTAGTTCTTACTCTTCTCCTGTGCATGTTAGCTACTGTTGGTTCAATTGGCTTCCTTTTCCGGAAGTTTGATACATTAGTCCGGTATTATCTATGAGTAATTAAGATGACATGGGAATTGCACCATCCGTTTCTATGAGTTTTAACTTTAATTAAGGAGTTAAGATTCTTTTTTCTGTGCTATCTCACCATTCATCCCATTGAATTTTAAATTTTCCATGTTTTGCGAATATCTTGTTTTCCATGAAAGTCGTGCAAAAGCCTCAATAGGAGATGATTTCTGGTTGAATGTTGTTATAGATGTCATGACAGCAAACCTGGCAAAGTGGCAATAATATAACTAAAACTCTTTCAGTTCTAAATGCATGTTGTTGATAGGCTTAGAGTATCTCAGTAGTCCTCTAAGTATTAGTATATCATATTTATGTGCAGGTAATGCTCCTTGTTAGGTCTTTTTGACATGCCTGTCAACTTTTTTTTTTTTTCCAGTTAATCTTTTGTTTCAAGAAGACTTCTTCATTTTCAAATTTTTATTTAATTATCTTCTTTGATCTCTATGTAGGCTATTGCAGAAGTATCTATATATAATCGTCATCCTCCCATGTTCAATAAGTTGAAACGGTTACAACTATCTGGATCGATTTCGGAAGAGTGCCATTACTCTCCTATTGTTAAAGGCCTATTCATGTTATTAAATGCAGCACCATTTCTGGAATATCTAATCATTGGCATAGTAAGTGGTTACATTACTTAATCCAGCTTTTATCTCATGCTCTGCAAGAAATGACAAGATCTTTTCATTTTGTGTTCCTGGTTTCTTACGGCTTTTGTTGTTGTTGGCAACGACAGCAACTTATAGAGTACTGCTTTCAATCTAAGCATAATCGCGTTTCTGGCAGGAAATTGTTCATATTTATGAGGATGAGGATAGTGATTTGTATGATTATGATGCTGTGGAGTCCATTCCATCGTGTATTGTTTCTCACCTCAAGAAAATCGAGTTCATATGGTTTAACAACAGTCCACATGAATTCAATCTAGCTAGATTTTTGCTGAAGAATGGTTCACAATTGAAGAAATTTTGTGTTGACAGCAGGCCGGGTGATATTAATTTAGATGAACTCAGAGAGTTGCCTGCATTTCCCAGGGCGTCAAAGTTTGTGGAGTTCGCAATTACTGGGGCCATGTAATGCACGAAAGCAACTTGGTACTGAGTGAAGAAGTGAATGTATAAGTTATAACAGTGGAACATGCATCAGGACTGTTAGTGTCCAGCCTTATTATTATGTTGTTGGCAGACACCACCTGGAGCGCTAGCTCACACACTGGCTTGGAACTCTGTTGTTTTTTAAAAGACGACCACACTGCTGTTACTGCATCGTTGGTTCTTGCTAAGCAGGTTTTCGTTGTGTTTTGAGACTTGTAAGAGTTGCAGTGTCATCATTTACTTCTTTCTTAAAAATTTTATGATAAAACTTATTTTGTTCTTATCAATGTGAACTGTTCGAAACTGTTTATTTGTTTTAGACTTTTAGTTCGCACAAATGCAGGGCGTGCTCTACCAAAAAAATTGATAATTTGCATTATTTTGTTGGAACAATTCATTTGGTGTATACAAGCATATGCATAAAATCCCCATAGAATCTCCTCTTTGTTGCTGATGACATGTGACACAAAATGCCATTAACATAGAAATTCTTTCCTGTTTCTTCTAATTTTCATAGACATATAATGTTAGGAAATGTGAAGAAGTAGGGTTTCGTTTACAGGCGCGTGCCATTGATCAGCTTGCTAACATACGGCAGATTCTTCAATAGACCGGGTCTACAAGTGATTTGTAGACCTTGTTGGAGAATAATCCACAACAATTGGAAATGGAGTTAAAATTAATTTAAAACACTTCTTCCAGGGCATCTGGTTATTCTCAACCACAGGATCTACAGTCTATAGAAGAATTTTCCCTCCCATTAGGAGACAACTATTAGTGTGTTTTAGGAGAATGAAAATGCAGTGGATTAAACACTTGCATTCACCTGAGCAATCTCCTGTTAGTTTCCGAAAATGCCATGCCTTTAATTAAGATGGAAGTTGTGCAGTTTGGAACTCATGCAGTTCTTCTTTCTATTGTAATGGTGACGCTGACAATAACGATCATCTTAGCCAATTTACCAGATGGTCTCATAAGCCACATTCTAAATGCGGTCCAAACATGTGTTCTGTCCAAAGCCTGGGAACACAATTGGACTTCCGCTTATATCAAGATTGATGATAGAAGGACTATTGAACAGAATGAGAGACTAGAAGAGAGTGATAGGGGGAGATGTATTAGCTTCATGTACAGAGTACTCCTTTCAATAGACATAAGAAGTTTTGAGTTCTCCACTCACAAAACATTTGATGTAAGTCACTTGGCGACATGGATATCTGATTTACTCAGGCGCAAAATTGAGATTGTTAAACCGTGTGCCCCTGTCAGCTCCAATGGCCCAGATCAGATCATCTTATCTCGGAATCTATTAAATTGCATCTCATTGAAAGAATTAGAATTAGAATTATGTTGCACCTTCAAAGTTCCACACAAGATTTGTTTTCCTAACCTCACTAGATTGGATCTTGAGTATGTTCATATATTAAATGATAATTCCAGTATAGACACACTGGTATTTTGTTTCCCTGTGCTCGAAATACTTGAGCTAAGATCCTGCAGATGGTCGAAAGTTAGATTTGTGGAAATCCAGGCTCCTTTGTTGCGCTATATCATGTATTCTAAACTTGAACAGGAAATTGATGATTGTGTAATCAAGATCCAAGGAGAAAAGTTGACAGAATTCTGAATTTGGGGTCATTTACCAGAAAAGTTTCTTTTGACCGGATCAATAGTCCGTCGTGCAATTCTAGACATGACTGATACAACTGCAAATGCTGGATTAGGGGCTCGAAGGTTAATGAATGAATTTTCAAATCTAAGGGAATTGAAGTTATCTTGTTGCGCAGCGCAGGTTAGTTCGTACTCTTTCTCTGCTGTTGTATGTTGGTCTTTGACATAGTTTTATCTACTAAAGTAGCTTGTGATATGGGAACATAATTGCACCATCCATTTCCATATGATAAGTCAGAAGTAGTACTCAGGTGATAAGAGTTTCACTGTTCTATCATCTTGCATGTTTGCATAGATGGTTGTCTGTTCTAACACATCGAATTTTCTTGTCGACACCTATACCTATGCCCTCTTTTACATTTTAAATTCCATGCTTCTATAAATACTTATTTGCCAGAAAAAGGCATGCAAAGCACCAGTAGGTACATAGAGTTTTGGCGGTATGATATTATGAATGTAAAAGCAACATGCCAAGAATGTTCTCCAAACATGTGTTCTGTCTAAAGCTTGGGAGTTTAAATGGACTTCTGTTTACAATATCAACATTGATGATGAAAAGGAGTATCGTATTCGCAAGGGTGATAAGTCGGAATTTATTAGCTTTATGAACAGGATACTTCTGTTGTCACTGAACATAAGAGGTTTTGAGTTATTTAGGAGTGAAACATATGATGAAAATCTCTTGGCATCATGGTTATCATGTTTATTCAGGCATAACATTGAGATTGCTAGATTTTATTTCAGCCAATTTATTAAACCAGATGGATTTATCTTACCCTGCAGTCTTTTGAATTGTATTAGATCTAGCTTTAGATTGCATATTCAAAGTTCCGCACCAGATCTGTTTTCCCAACCTCACCATATTATATCTTCAGGATGTGTGTATGCTGCATGATAATTCTACTATAAACACACTGACATTTACTTTTACTGTGCTCGAAAGATTTGAACTGACATCCTGCAGATGGTTGAAACTCTTACTTGTGAAAATCTACACCCCTTCATTGGACAATTTCTTTCTTGACGACAGAAATAAAGGTGAAGAAGATGAGTGTATAATCAAGATTGTTGGAGCGAAGCATACAGAGTGACGCCTATGGTCATTTTCCTGAATATATCCGTTTCACTGGATCGGCAGTTCACTGTGCATGGCTACGGAATTTCTACAGCATAACTAAAATTACTGCAAATACTGTAGTTTATGCAGGAAGGTTATTGAACAGATTTTCAGGCTTGGTGGAGTTGCCTTTAACAAGTTTCGCAGCCATGGTTAGTCATTGCCTTCTCTCCCATTGCATTTTAGCTATAAATATCTCATATTCCATGAGTGCCGACTTATTCTTGTAGTTTCAGTTAAATCATTCATTTCAAGAAAGCTTCATGTACATATTTTCTTCCTCCTCTGCTTAGATTATTGAGGAAGGATGTACATATGGTATTTCAACCTCCCGTGTAGGCTAAGATGAAAAGGCTAAAGCTGTATGGCTTTTCTGAGATGGGGTATAGGTCCTCTGCCATTCGAAAAGAGTCATCGGAACTCTGTCTAGTTTGTAGTTTTGGACGATGAAAAGTTAAACAGAGTATCTCTCTGAGGCCATTATACGTACAAAGATCAGGTTGAGGAGCAAATTATCAGAAATTCAACGAACTTCAAGTTGTCTGTAAGACTGTAACTGAACTTTTTCTTACCTTATGTTTTCAGTTCATTACTTATTTGTTTTGTCGAAAAGTCAAAGACAAAATAATACTTTGCTTGTTCCTGTTGCATTTTTCTTTCCACGAACAATTTTCAGCTAGGTTGCAAACTTGTAATGCCACATTGGTAATGTCTCGAGTAAAACCTTTGTCACATAGAGCGAATTCGAGCACAAGAGCGGGAACGGGAGCGAGAGCGAGAATTCGCCAAATTCAAAAAATATTTGGGAGCGGGAGCGTATATAGAGCACGGTTGTTTTAGTATATAATTAAATTTAATTATAATTTTATACCTATATTGTTCTAAAGAAAACTTATTAATTTTTTTTGGAGATATTCTAGTTTTATATTCAAACATAATATGATATTTACTCCTCAAATTATATCAGAATTTTTTATAGCTGAAATTTCTACTTTGATTTTTCGTATTTTTTTCATTGTTTTCAACCCCTTATGCGATGCTAAATAAGAAATCTCAAGTTCATTTTGTTCAAATCATTTTAACAATCCCTTGTAAAAAATGAGACCCATAAAATTGACATTTTATTCCTAAAATTCTTCGACGATGAACTAAGAAAACTTAATTCGAGAACTAAGAAAGCATAAGTCGAGAATTAGTGAAGCTCCCAAGCTCGGAACGTGGATTCGCGCTCGTAACGTGAAAAAAGCTTCGGGGATGAAGAATTATGTTACTAAGAGTAAAACTCTCCGCATCTAAATTCGAACAGCAAACCATTGTCTAACAAACCAAGCAAAAGATCATGATCATGTCTAACCATGAGCGAGTTACATATAATACCTCCTCTGTTCTAAGTAACAATAATTGTTACAGAAGCCGAGGCTTTAGGAAATTCTGCTAACTTCTGCTCAAATTCATCTTTCACCACTCCGCACAATTTATCCAATGAGATGATGAACTTCTTCAATTTTGCACCTTTCTCCAATAAAAATGCAGCTAGAACGAGTTCAGCATCCGTGCAAGAAAAGTAGTCTAAAATCACGTCCTCCAGATGAGAAAAAATACAGCAAGGCACAGAAAAAATACAGCAAGGCACAAAAAAAAACTATTTTAGCGACGGACTTATCCGTCGCTAAAACAATGCCGATCCGTCGCTAAATCCGTAGCGACGGATAATCCCCCGTCCCCAAAAAACGCGTCACTATTTTTTTTGGCGAGGGATCAGTATTCCGTCGCCAAATAACGATGAACTGGCGACGGATTAATCCGTTGACCAGTCCGTCCGAATTGGCTACGGATTAATTATCCGTCGCCAATTAGTTACAGAATTTAGTGACGGATTAAAATCCGTCGCTAAATCCCACCACTAAGTCGCCCTTAATTCGCTTGATATAAAATCCGTCGCTAAATTCAATGGGTTAATTCGCCCTTAGTTCATGAATTTAGCGACGGATTTGATTCCGTCGCTAAATTCACTTTTTTTAAAAAAAAAATTGTATTTTTAAATTTCTGTTTCACATTTCACCTGTTTTTTCACATAATATAATCATACATAATATACCCGAAACAATTAAATTGCATTAATATACCCGAAACAATATAAATTATCCATAACAAAGTTTAAAGTATGCAAGCACAAGTAGCTAGAAGATGAAATAGTGTCAAAGTATATATGTAGCATAAACAATATAAGTCTGATGTAACTAAGAATTGGGAGGAGGCGGTGGGTGGTACTGGGAAGAAGTGCTGAACATCTGGATCAAAGCGTCCATCCGCTGAGCCATACGAACCTGTTCCTCAAGCACTTGCTGGTAAGCTGCCTTGGTCGCAGCTATTTCCTCGTGGAGAGGAGTCATCATCTCTTGAACCTGGTCCTGTGTGAAGAGATTAGATCGCGATCCTGATCCCTGGGACACTGAGAAGCTACTAGAACTCATAAAAGGGCCCAAACTTCCCAATCCATATGTTCGACCCTTGTTGCCCATTGGGTTGACCTCAAATAAGATCTGGTCTTGCTCCTCAATTGACAGCTCATGACCGTCGATCATCCTCTCATCCATCCTCCTCTCCACCTCACTCTGCAATTGTAAATTGCATACGAAATGAGATGCAATTTTAGGAATCACTTTAAAATACACAAATACAAATGTTAACCTTAAGAAAGAAACGTACCGCAATACGCTCGGCCCTCACGTCAGTCCAAATGTCATTCTTCAGCTTAGCCTTATTGAAGTGGTATAGAACACTCTTCGGCTGTACTCTATTGGACTAAAAAACCATATGTGCAAACAAGTAGTTAGTTGATTGAAATGAAAGCAAAAAAACTGTTATGTATCATATTCCAAGTCATAAACAACATATTTACTAACCTCTATCACGTGATCTGTAACAACATCTCGCGACCCATAGTGATGTCTGGCAGTGCCCGTACCATCTCACGGCTCAGTCAAACGGTTTTGTCTGTTCTTGTAAGCTTGATCCTGGACAAAGGGATCCTTCCAGTACTCCTCCCAAAGTGCCCACTCGTCATCCCCCACCCAAGTTGGTTGTCTGCGTGTCTCCTTCATTTTGTAAACCATTTTCCTATAGATGTCTGACCCTAAAGTTTCGAAAACAGAGTACAACTGAGACACCAGGGCATTGGAAATGTAGTATTCTTTCTACAACAATTCCATTCAAAGTAAAAATTACACAAGATTAAAGAAAGATAACAATTTAAATATAACACCAAATTTAGTGTCTAACATACCACTCAAATGACACAAGTTCATGAATGGTGACTAACACATCAAACCAAGCTTAGTGGTAACATACCACTCAAATTGTACTAAAATTGACTAACACAATGGAGACTAACATATCACCCAAGTTCAGTGGCTAACATATCACTCAAATGACACAGCAAGTTCATGAATTGTGACTAACACATCAAACCAAGCTTAGTGGTAACATACCACTCAAATTGTCCTAAAATTGACTAACACAGTGGTGACTAACATATCACCCAAATTCAGTGGCTAACATACCACTCACAGATATAGTGACTAACATACCACATACATTAACACAATGATTAAAAGAACAAATAAAACATTCATTGTAACATTTAAGCTTACCCGCAACTCGTCGAAGTAAAAGTGTTTCATCCGGTCCGAGATGTTTGTTCACTTCTCGCCTCCCTATGGCCAAAACCTGTTATCAATGAGACAAACAAGAAACGAATATTCATTAGTAAAATCATGTAACATATATTTATCGTAAGTGTATATTCTACAAATGCATAATACTTGTTTCTGCCGTTGGGGAACAACATCGGCTTCCCCTGGAATGTAGCACCGTCAGTTAACGTCAGATAGGGACACCCGTCAGAGGGGTAGTCACCAGGAGCATGTGACATGTAGGCCGGTGGAATCTCTGGAACCTGAGACTGGCTGCTGTTCCCACCAATATCATATCCGACCAGAAGACTAGTAGCTCCACTCGCTGGTGTACTACCAGAACCCGATGGACTCCCCTAGTACCCCTACACCCGGGAGGAAGGTATGTGGACTTCCTTTGGCGTGGCATCTGCAATAGCATATAAGAAATTGCAGTAAAAAATGTGTTAGTAAAAAAAAATACATGAATATGCATGTAAAACATATACATTTGACATATATTAAAGCACAAAAAGTAATAATAATCAACAACTAAGCATATATACACATAACAACTAAGCATACAATACGCTTTGAGAGATGCTCATAATCCATGAACGGTGCTCGTGTCTCACCATGATAACACCATACCTCATACTGAGACACGAACCCCTTACGTTTCAAGTGCTCCACTACCGTTTCAGGAGGCAAAAATTGTTTATTCCTACATTTGTTCGCATTGCAAGGGCACTTCATCTTCCCCCAATCAAACAAGTAGTGCGTAAGCCTTAAAAGTGATGAAGGATTCAACCCTTCAACAAAACTAGATCAATTCTGCCATTAACTATGCGACGGTACATCCATGAGCGATCGAGATTCATAATTAGATGATTAGCGACGCCTACAATTATTAGATTCATAACATGCATTTTACGTTAATATAATCACCAAATAGTCTCAAAACACTTAATTAAATCTTCATAATCTAGTGCATATACGAATTTATCGAATCAAAATTACTACGTACTTACAAACATCCTAACATTATACTAATTAACAATACAAATTCACAATCAATATATCAATTGCACAAAGTTAACTAGCTAGTATACTATAGTTCCCATAAAAATACAATTGATCTAATTAGTCGAAATTAACAAAATTCCCAAATTTGTCAACAAGTAAGGGTTTCAAAACACTCAACTAAATCTTCCTAATCCTACTAAATATACGAAAATATCAAATTAACAATCCTACATACTTCCAAACATCCTAACATTATACTAAAAATCTAAATTCACAATCAATATATCAATTGCACATCTCAAAGTTATCACACTACGTAATATAAGCTAAACTAACTACTACATACTTACAATACACATGCAATTGCTCAAATTAGTCAAAATTAACAAAATCCCCAAATTTGGCAAAATAATGGTTTTAGCCAAAATACCTTCGATTAAGTGGAAGGAAGACGAAATTGATTGAACACCCGAACTTCTTGTCCCACGAGCTTCGAAAACACTCCAAAATTGGCCGGAATGGCGGAGATTTGGTCGGAATTGGCGAAATTGCAAGAGAGAAACAAAGAAGATGCAGAAACAAAAAATGGGGAAGAAAAGGGGATCTGCCCCGTTTTCTTTTTTATTTTTTTTTCTTTTTTTAATCTGGTCAACTTATCTAGGGACGGATATTATATCCGTCCCTAAATAACGACGGATATTTTGTATCCGTCGCTAAACCTAGCGATTCGTCGCTAGGTAGCAACAGATAAAATCCATCGTTATCCCCCGTCGCTATTTGGCGGATTTCTTGTAGTGTTTGGAAAAGAAGGATGACTGTTCCAAAGATCATGGCACGTTTATTAAACAACTAAAAGAGCCAGATGCAAGGTATTTTAGAAAAAGGCAAAATATACAAATAATTATTATCTGCATCACATGAAAAGGGACAAATGCTTTCAGTGCAACTTTTCAAGTTTAACGGGTGTCTTTCAAGTTTTAACAAAGGTCTAATTGATTTCCCATTACAGATGCATGATATCTACACTGGGAAATGGAATTGATGTAGTGAAACCTACTGTATCAATGTCTAGTAGATTCAGCAACGGAACTGCGTGAAGTAACTCAAATAGGGCTTCGACGTTACCAGGATCACGGTTGAAATGCCAGCTTTACCAGTTTATCATACTTGGGAAGAGAAAGTCCTGATTTTGTTAGTGCAATAGCCTTGGTAGCAATAAGACACAAACAAAATTCAGTTAGAGTTCATATATCTTAAGCCATGACAGTAGTACGTAATATAAACTCTCCAATTATAATATAATGCTATAAATTACAGAGATACCTCTGTATTTAAATCGAAGCTACCTCCTCGTACATTATGTAATCAGAATACAATTTAACGACAATAATATATGATTATTACTGTAACTTTAAAAAACAGATGAGTTTGCTGAATAAAGGAGATTAAGAGGGTTAATCTATCCCTCCATAGGACCCTAAATCTTTAGCAACATACATAATAGTTCTACTGCTTGATCCAGTTAAGAAGGATCAGTTAAAATTACAAGGTCTAATGTATATTACATTCTATTAATATCATATAATTATGAGACTAAAAGGTACTCTCTTTTTTTTTGCTCAAATGTCAAATGGAAGGACAGATTCAAAGCCATATATTTTTTCCAAAGGACTTGTATTTTATGTTGACATAACTAGAAAGGAAGCGAGTCCAAGCTAACCTGAACCGCAAAACAAGATAACTTTAATTCCTCGAGACTTGAGAATTCTTTCAGCAACCTTCGAATTTGCAACCCAGCGGCCTTTCCAGGTCCCTCTACTGTGTCATTGCTATTCACCAGAGCTGCAGAAACAACTGCAGACCCAACCAAAAGAAAGTTGCCAGGATACACAGCAGAAGTTTTAAACTCATCAAGCCTCGCTCCAATAATTTTGAAAATGCAAGCATCATCAGTTGTCTCCGATATAAATGAAGACAAAGCAGGAGCACATAATTCCACAAACCTCACGTTCAGCCATTCGCAATCGCCAAGATTAAGTGTCTCCAGTAATAGGAAATTGAATGTCAGTGTATCAGTATGCGAATTATCATTGAGTATGATAACATTTTCAAGATACAAACTGGTAAGGTTCTGAAAACAATTGTTGACCAAGACTTTCAACGTGCAACACAAATCTAGCCTCAAACTTCTCAGAGTAGAGCAATTTAGAAGACTGCGGGATAGGATGATGTCATCTGGAGGATAGAAGCCTCCGACACGTATATTAACAGTCTCGATATTGCGTCTTAATACTGTTGAAATCCATGTTCTGATGCGAGATGCATCATACCTTCTGGAACAGGATAGGTAAAAGCTTTTAAAATTATGGGAATTGGCAAGCAGCACATCCATAAAGTTAGGGAAGTGTGCCACATGATCAGAAAGAGTCGTCTTCTCGGTGAAATACTCGCAATCAACAACATCGACATTGTAAATGTAGTTCCACCTGTATTCCCATGATTTAGACAAAACCGGACTGCATCCTTGGTGGGCAGAGATGAGAGAATGCGAGTTATAATACATTCTGGTAAATTACTAATGAGATCCATATCTTTGGTAAGACTAAGACCACCCTTTCGAGACTTGCCACATTTGGAGTCCATGATTGAGCAATGAAACCTGAAACACAAAGCTGCATCCCAAATTCAGTGACTTGAAGAAGATTTTAAAGCGAAAATTGAGAGTGAATGTTACAGTCCATCAAATCTGATCCTAACTCTTGTTGAAGAACGACATAAAGAAGGAAGAAAAGCTGATGAAGAAATGGAACTATGGTTTGGAACACAAGAAACTCCAGTTGGAATTTGGTCCGTCGTCAGTCATTAGAGCACAATGAGTAAAGCAGGCAAATAAAACGGCAGTCAGAAAGAAATTCGCCCAAATTATACAGAAGCTAGGGTAAATGGAGGAAGAAACAACTACTCTACTGTATATATGAGAGTGGTGGCTCTAGCCTCTAGCTACTCTGTTACTGAAACCAACTATGCTAATCACATCTCAGCTAATAAGAATTATATATATGTATCTGAAGAAGTTTGTCTGTTGATAGACTGACAATGATCAAAACGAGCCCTAGCTACAGTAAGTGCATACAGAAATGAACCAGCAAGAAAACTATCAAGATAGTAATGGAATTGAAAATGTAAAGATTAAAATTGAAATGAAGACAGAAGAAGAAGAAGATATAGCAGCAAGCCAACCTTTATTTTTATGGAGTCAAAGCAAACAGCTCAAGCTCGAACCGTGTTTCAGGCAGCTATGGCGGCGTTGCTCACTGTCTCACTCCCGAGCGAGATACTGCTGCCATTACAAAAATACACCGTCTTCCACGCTATTTACAAAAATACACCGTCTTCCACGCTATTTACAAAAATACACTGTCTTTTTCCTTTTCCTCATTTTACGCGCTCCTCCGCCCCCCAAAAAAACACAAATTCTAGAAAGGGCAACCAGAATTTCCATTAGAAAAGGAAAAGTTAGATTTTTTAAATTGCTCGCGGTCAGACACAACATTAATTCTTCCAGTTATAAAAATTCACAAACACAACATTACTTATCCCACTTATAAAAACTCACAGACACAACATAAATTTCCAGTTTTAAAAACTCACAAACACCAGATAAATCTAACATGTGCAAAAACTCACATATGCAAAAACCCACAGACAGATGCAAAAACTCACAGACATAAGATAATCCCATAGACACATCAAAAATTTCACAGTTGCAAAATCCCACAGACACAACATAAAATCCCCCAATCGCAATATAAATGTCACAGATGCAAAATATCACAGATCTACATCAATTTCATATACAGATTCCTTGCCTGACCAATTGAATTAGTCGTAGGCTTAAAATTAATATATACTGAAGTGTGTACTCTTCCCCCAATTCCTTAACCCTAACATTCATGAAACCGAAAATTTTCGAAAAAGTGTGGGGCAACAGCTTGATCTCTGATCTGGTGATCGGGTGGATCAGATGCATGTTTTGTCCCTCTCGAGCTTGATGATCCATGAGGATTTCTCCGGAACCGTTGATTGTAGAACGTAGACTGAGCGCCTGGAGAGGTAGAACCCCCTGGTGTCGGAAATGTCAGAATTTGGGAGGATCGGGTAGCAGTTGGAGGTGGAGGGCGGTGGCTGGACGGCGGAGCGCCAGGTGGAACAGACAGAACGGAAGCGGAGAAGGTCCGTGGAGGTGGGGAGACGAAGGTCCGTGGTTTTGGATCTGATATATTTAGGGGTTTTTATGGTGTGACCGAGATTTCCGGGCAGCTGGAGAAACTGACCGCGAGCGATTTAATGTAAAAAACCGGCCTTTCTATATCCTAATGGAAAATCAGGCCCCTATACTATACTTACTCCCAAAAAATAATAATTCCTAGCCCATAATCTTTTCAACATTGTTTTTAAGAACAGTTTATTGTTGGAAAGATAAATTATAAAGAATCGAGAAAGTATGAAATATGAGATAGCGAAATAATAAAGAACAAAAAAAGTATAAAATGGTAGGGTTAGTGAGATTATTTTTTCACTATTTTATAAAGTGTCCGCAGTCAAATCCTGAAATATATATAAATCCATTGTTAAATAGCATACATGATGGTTTTGTTGTCGTAGTGCTTTATGAACTTTAAACTTAGGGCCCGATTGGTAGAGGAAGGTGCAATTTCGGGTCAACCATTAAATTATTGCACTTTGGTGAAAGGTGCAATTTCGGTCACTTTGCTCGGCGGAAATATACTCGATTGGTGGACGTTTTTGCACTCGTTTAGTGCAAAAACGCTGTTTACATAGTTTGATTGGTAGCATTTGTACTTGTGCGTTTAGTCATGTCATGTGGGGTCAGTTTTGAGCAAAAGTGTTGTTTTACCCTTACTATTTCTTATCTATTGTCTATTGTACCCTTACTTTTACATGTACATTGCACCCGATTGGTATTGTTTTGATGGGTTGAAAAAACAGAACTTGTATTTAATAGAAATGAAACATAACAAAACCAATAATCATAAGTCGAAACGTTCTTAATCATAATCGAGAGCTTCAAAGCTACTTTTTGTTACACATTCGTACTCCTGCCAAACATATGAAAATAGGTAGGAATCAAAGTCTTAATTACGCATAAAGCCAGCAGCCAATTGGTTGTATGTGCCTTGGTTTTGTAATATATTTTTCCAGCAGGACTGTGTTAACCCCGAACGATGCAGCAGCTTCACGCTGTGCTCCAACAAAGGCATCCATGAAATCCTTAGGACTCTCGACAATCCTCATGCCCTACAAAGAAAAGAGATAAAATCAACGACGTATTTTATATACTCTTATAAACTCAGAGGTGAATGATGCCATGACACATGATAGCAAAGAAGAATTCAAATTAGAGAAGTACCTTTCCTCCACCTCCATGAGTTGGCTTAATCAATACAGGATATCCAATTTTATCTGCTTGTAACTTCATAAATTCAATATCTTGTTCATTACCATGATATCCCGGCACCAAGGGTACTCCCGCTGCACCCATTATTCTCTTTGGAGCACTAAAATGTTTGGTCCAGACAGCATTTAGCATTTGATCAAATTTGAAAGGTAAAACTCATAAAGGATGGAGAAGACATGCTGGAAATAATATAAGCAAATAAATCCACAATTGACGCAATTGGGTACGGATATTTCACTAGCAAAGAGTCTGGGCATATATTATGAAACCATGCCCCAGAAATGCTAAACAACTAACCATGTCTATCAAAAGTACCAAGCACACAGTGCGGACATACCACACCAAAATAGAAATTATCAAATCTCTTAAATATTATTAGTATCAGCTACCTACTTATGCTTCATCATTCATTTGCATTCCCACTAAATATCTTGAGCTTCTGAAATTAAATTTATTCTGGATCGGATAGCTTCCACGCCCTAAACCATGCCTTAGTGTCTTAGGAAGAGCACTACCAACTTCTAAATTCCTATATAGTACTAGACACCCACTAAAGTCCAGTATCTAACTGGGTCTAACATATCATATACAGTGGTCCAAATGAATTTTTACTCGGTACACAGTTTCTGTATAAACTTAGATGCACAACTACATCAGATATAGCTTCCTGTGATTCCATTTCAAACATAAAAAAGTATGTCATCTCAATTCCTATAAAACGAACATTAACTTAACTCTAATACGCCTCATCGTAAACTTCAAGATATTTCACCAATATCGTACATTCTATGCGCATCCTTGATTAGTCCTATCTGATTAATATGTTAGAGCTTCCAACACTACGGATAATGTTCTCTAGCCTAGTCTAATACAGTAACACTTCACTTCAAAATTAGCAGTTAATCAACAAAATTACAGCAATGCTTAATGTAAACCTGAGAGCCAGTTCTCTGAGAAGCTTCTAAAATGGAAGGAATGCTCAAGTAGCTGAGTCGAGCCGGTGGCGGTCCAATGCAAACAGCTTCATCAGCTGATTTAACGTGCAAGCTGCTCCTATCGGCGTCATTGTAAACGGCGACGGTTCGGATCCCCAATCTCTTAGATGTACGAATTATCCGGCAAGCAATTTCGCCTCTGTTCGCAATCAGTATCTTCTCTATCCTATCATTTCTCCCGCTCTCAGAAATCGGTCCACCGGAAGTGAATTGCCGGAGATGGAGAGTGTGCCGGTGAATTCTCCGGCGGAGTACAGAAGATGCCCATAACGACATCGTTTAGCTTTTCCGATTGGGAACTGCGATTGCAACAATATGTAATTTTCCCCTAACCGAAGGATAGAAAGAAAGGAAATGGTAGAAAATACCTGAAAAGTAGTGGATGGAGAAAGTTTGAGCTCAATAATGGTGGAAAGCGTGGAGAAGAAAAGTAGTGGATGGAGAACTTGAGCTCAACAATGGTGGAAAGCTTGGAGAAGAAAATGGTTAAGGGCCGCTTATATATGGAGTCAATAACAAGGGTAAGGTTTCGAGTGGCATTTTGGTGATTCCGTGATCCATGGGGTCGAATTGGACAATTCTCAAGATCAGATTTTCACACCTTGGGGTGCAATTTCGAAATGCATGGGGGCATGTATTTCGAAACCACCATTTCAGCGCGTTTCGAAACGCATCTCGATCATTTTGTCCGTAGAACAAACACACAAGGTGGAAAAACGTCTGCAATCAAGCGATTCTGGCCAAACACTTTGGGGTGCAAAATACCTCTACCAATCAGGCCCTTAATAAGAAACTCAAAAGGAGAATGAAAAAGAAAACCCATCGTTTATATGGTCGCTATATGAACATGTAGTCAATGGAGCGATCCGAAGATCACCCGATCACGGCTCATATATGAATGTTCTACTAGACCATTTGAAAACTTCAAAGATATAATAAATAAACCTTGATTAGCGAGCGAGACTTAGCTAATTAACAACTTCATGTATAATATAGCTACTCAACAAATTAGGCAGTTCATTCTGTTTTTCATCAATTGTTTCTTTCCATATTTTTCTATATATATACTCCTGTAACTTTAATTCATCATCAATCAATACAGTTTCGTTTGTTTCCATGGATTCAGTTTGAACTAGTGCCCTTACGCACTCATCCTTTGATGAGCAGTCCCATTCCTACACAGTAAGAAGGCTCGATCCGATCATCTTCGCCAAGGCTTCAAGGCTGCTTCTTCTCCTGAGCTTGATCCAGGTATAGCTCTCTCCTTCCCCTCGAGTTTCTGCTGTTACAACTACTGTGCCGTATTGGGATTTCAGAAAACTCATAGTGCCTTCCAACTATTCGACAAAAGTCCTCAATGAGAACTCCCTTCCCTTGTATAGTTGTATATTCCCCCTTTACTACCCAAGCTTCTATTTTGTTTTGCTTTGAAGTGATGACTCGATTAGATAATGAGTTACCAACAATCTTGAATCCCAATCTACCAAAAAAACTAATTTAACTCAGTACTAAGTGCTCATTTTTTAAGTATAGTCCCTGGTGCATGATTCTTTGATTTTGCTAACTTTGTTCAGCCTTTTTTTTTAATAGCAAAATCTGTATCCCATTTATGTATATTGAGTGATAGAATAGATAGAGTGATGTATGGGGTGTCAAGGCATCTTTTTTGGTAACATTTTCAGGCTGATTGATGAAATTATGAGTAGAAGAACCCAAGTTAGCTCTAGAAATACTTGATTGATGATCATGGAGGTTAATTAGCAAATTACCTAAAGGTATCCCATTTCTATATACTCGGCAAGAACTTAATCTTGGAAGTTAGGGGTTGACGAAATTGAAAAGAAAATCATCTGATAAGTTTGTATTTGATGTAAAGTCTCGCTAAACTAGGAAGCCACATGAGCTGTATAGGTGCAGAGGCTAGGCATATAGGCCAGTGCAGAGTTGCACGCAACTGATGAAGCAGTGAGCATTAGTTTACAGATGAAATGGTGTAACCTAATAATGCATTCTTAAAGTCAAAACTGATACGATTTATATATTTTGGCATGATAACATAATGTGTCTTCTGAGAATGTCTCAAGTAGAATGATGGTATTGGTAGATTGTTGATACAATAACATTATCATGCCGCCTCATGCAATTTATCACTGTTCAGGTTATGATATTGACAGTCTTTGATTCTATTTGCAATGAGATTTAATTCTCTATATCGAATCCTTCATCGCCGCCGGCACCGCCACTCTTTAATATCTGCTACGCACTTGTACTTCCACGCTTCTCCACTGCCTCCATCCAACCCTAACAGTAGTACTCGTTCTCGCCTCCAGCCACTCGATCCTTTCAAGTCCGCACTATATAGCTCAAGAAGCCAGTCCTATGGTTCCTGCAACTTCAACCGGATAATTGGCGTTCATCATGTGCTCCTTCAGAACTCTTGCTTTTCCTCCTCAGCGTTTCATGAAAAGGAGGAAAAACCGAAGTGCAGTGAAGTTTCCCGGTCGTGGGTCGATGTTTATTTACCAGAAAAGGCACGCCCTTATGCCCACCTTGCCCGCCTGGACAAGCCTATTGGTACTTGGCTCCTTGCTTGGCCATGTATGTGGTAGGTTCTTTCATTTCTTGATTTTTTTTACAGAAGAACAATGTTACGTTGTGATTAATCAAGGATGCCAGAAAACCTACAGTCTATACACAAATTTGGTGTGCCTTTTTTATTATTGATGCTAGGTAGTCCCATAACTTAGCTGATAAAATAGGAGATTAATTAGGTGGATATCCATTATAATTTGAGGTATCAGTCGGTATCTTAATAAAATTTAAGGACGTATGTGCCATTTAATCAAATTTGCATTCGTTAATGACAAAGGTTAGGATTTTGTAATATTAGATTATTCTAATATGTAGGTCAATAACAATAGCGGCTGCACCCGGAAGCTTTCCGGATATTAAGATGATGCTGTTGTTTGGTACGGGTTCTTTGCTTCTGCGTGGTGCAGGGTGTACTGTTAATGATCTGCTTGATCGGGATATTGATACCAAGGTAATTACATCTCCTTGAGCAATTACATGTTTGTTACTGAACAATGTAAAAAAATAATAATAAATAAAGAGACATGACTTGCTTTAATTTGGGTAATGTGGGTTGGCTGATAAACCGCGTGTAGCATCTTTTACCTATTTCTGCTCGTCACTTTTTTTTTTCTGTGTTTCAAATCTGACTGTCACTCCATGTGATTTCTGCTTTGATAGCTTAATTTTGTGTAGGTAGAAAGGACACGGTTGAGGCCTTTTGCTAGTGGTGTTCTAACACCATTTCAAGGAGTCTGTTTTCTTGGTTTTCAATTGCTTCTAGGTCTGGGGATTCTTCTACAACTGAACAATTTTAGGTTTGTACTTGTTTTTCTTCTGCTTTTGTCACAAGCTGACTGTTGATTTGCATGTTTGAAGTGCCTTAATTTTTTGCTTGCACTCCAGGGATAGAATATCGCCCATTAGATAGAATGCCACGGTCATAATGCATTCTCATACTTGCTAGAACACGGTACTTCTGTAACTTGGAAAGTTGACATGTCAACGATCTAATCTGGACTGAGTCAAGAGATTGAAATGCTAATGGGTTGGTTTATTGATTGATGTAGAATAAGCAAGAATTTGCACATAAATGTGAATCGGGCAAATTAGTTTCTGCAACAGTTGATGCCTGGAATTAGGTTAGTTACTGATTACTAATATATGCTTACAGTTGCCTAGCTTATAGGCTTGTTCCTGGGAAATTTTTTTACTCACTTGAGGAATATGCTAGTTCGTGAACACATTATTATAACGTAGAATTTGCTAGTGTTCTAAATGATCATCTATAATTTTTGTCTCATAGTCTATAACGTTATGATTTTGTCATACTTGAATTGTAAAATAGAAACACAAAAAAAAAAAAAAAAGAGTGTAAAATCACATTTTTACATATTAGTTTTTTGACAAAGCAAACTTAAACACCCAACACAAGAACCCCTAACTACCAAGGTGTCTCCAATGTGATTAGAAAACTACACCCTGTGTACCAAAACAGGGATCTCCGGGGCTTTGCAGAGGTGCATATTTGATTCTTTTGTCGGTTTTTACTGATATCGTTTGTTGAAATAGGTTCATTCTATGCAACTCTTTGATATTCTCTGCTTCCTGCTATCCAGGCTTATGCTGTTTATGCAGTTGTTTTTCCTCTCTCTGTAGGAACTGTGCTCTGCTCCCTTAAGCTGGAGGTTGGGGATTTAGTCCCTCTCCTGTGAATGGAGTAAGGTATAGTTGGGAGGGGTCTATCCTTAGTGTTACCAATCCCGGATAGCTTCACCGGTTCAAGGCATTCATAAATATATTTCTTAATAATTGAAGATCTTAAGTTGTAAGAATTGAAGTATGGTAAGTTTTCTATGTAGCTCATGAAAAATGTAGAGTATGGGAACATAAGTGGCCCGAAAACGAAATAACCCGCCGTAAATTGGAGAAACTCATGTGCTTTGACTTATTTCCACACTTTCTTTTACTTCATTTTCCAATGCTGCTCTAGCACCCGCTAGAAGCTGCTAAATTCGCCTCCATCACTATTTTACAACCACTCTGCTTTGGAAACCCTGTAGCGGAAGGTAGCTGCTGCGATCTGCTACAACCGTTATTGGTAGCGCTGCTCCATACAACGGGGGTATTAATTCTTTCTTTTGGTGAGAATAGTCCTTTCCCAGGAAGTTGTATTCCTTGTCCATGTTATGTAAAAGATGGTCCTAAACTTTCTGTAATTCAGTTTGACTGATGTATTACTGGCTCTAAAGTATTGCTTTGTGTGACTCGATACCCGCTATTGTGCTATGCTAAGAACATTTGTTCTGTGTATCATTTGTGTAACTGTAATGTAGGTATTCACAGTTTGCTACGGCAGTGATTAATGCGGACTATTAAATAGTCAGAAGTAAATAGGTTGGCCAGATCTTGCCATGTCAGGTGTTTTAGGTTACTCATCCCATTGAATGCATCAATCCTTTTGTTTTGGTCGCTTTGTGCTCCCTGTGACTGTTTCTTATATTCAAAATATTGGTTTCATCACCATCTGTTGAAACTATGTATAATTGCTTATAGCTTGACTCATTATGTATTGCAGCCGTGTATTGGGGGCTTCGTCATTGCTACTCGTCTTTACATATCCTCTTATGAAGAGATTTACATTTTGGGTAATGTATTCACCATGCACTATGTCCCTATCTCATTCTCTCCCTATATTTCATCACTTTCCTTGTGCATTGGTTCATATTCAGGCAGAGGGAATCAGTTCTCCAGCTTTTTCCTCTGTTAAAAATATGCACAATATTAGCAGCATCTAAACTTTTGATTTATGCTGTTGCAGCCGCAGGCCTACCTTGGCTTGACATTTAATTGGGGTGCTTTACTAGGTTGGGCTGCTGTTAAAGGAAGCCTTGACCCGACTGTTGTACTTCCACTTTATGCATCTGGTGTATTTTGGACTCTTGTATATGATACAATATATGCACATCAGGTATGTAGTATTGGAATTGTCAGTCCAATTGTCTAGCGATTGATACAAAAACATATTCCCTCTTCCCCCAATTTTTTCGCTGACCTTAGCTTGGGAAGTTTGCCACTGCCGTTGATCTCAGTTTGGGACCTTCTTGCCTTAATTTCCATCTGTATCATAGATTTTTTACGAACTACTGGGACATCTAGAACTATTGCGAATTTAGAAGTGAAATAGCTACCTGCTTTTTCCTGTCACAGGGAGTGGCTTGGTATGACAAATTTAGAATGATTCTGAGTATTCAAGTATATGGAGCCTTCAAATTTTGAACACTTCCATATTGCTGTCTGTAAAATAGTCAAATCTTTGCATACCCTAAAGATTCTTAATTGTGGGACTTGGAATACTTGTAACTATGCAAATTATTTGTAGAGTATGGTGTTTCCAAATTTTTATTGGTCTCAGGTTCGGACCCAAGGAAAGCATTATGGTTTCTATATCTTCTAGGTTTCTGAATTCTGACAGTCCACTAGTATTTATTGCATTACGGATCTGGAATCATTCTGTGTAATCATCAATGTTGAGTATTCGAGTTTCCAAAAATCTATGTTTTCTGTCTGTTCTTCATATGTTAAATATTATCTAATATTGCGCCTGAAATGCTTGTAACTGTACAAGTTATGTGTACTTGCAAGGTGGCCTACTTGGTTAAAATGAGGTTTAACTTCTGCTTGGGAACAAATTTGTTTCTATGTGTTCTAGGTCTTAGCCTATCGCATCGCGCAACGCGTGCAGTTTTCCTGGATTATGTAGTTTATAGGCTATTGCGTAAGTTCAGGGGTTTATCGCATGTGCACACTAAGGGTAATGGTTGAGATTTCACCGCGTTATCTGCAAAAAGAAAACTAAGCAAATCATGTCAGAGTGGGTGTCAAATCATGTTTTATCTATTAATACATCTGATAATTGTACATCCAGGACAAAGAAGATGATGTGAGAGTGGGTGTCAAATCAACTGCCTTGAGATTTGGGGATTCTACAAAAGAGTGGGTTACTGGTTTTGGAATAGCATGCATTGGTAGCCTTGCTCTTAGTGGAGTCTATGCCAATCTTGGTACTTCTTTTCTTTCTCTTTTCTCATCAATAACCTTGAGTTTATTCTTATTGTTAGTGTTGTCGAAAATTACTATTTAATTGTTTGTTTAATTGATCAATTTTTGTACTTCTGATTGTGGTGCAGCAGCCTGGCCATATTACACATCCTTAATTGGAGCCTCTGCACAACTAGCCTGGCAGATATCCACTGTTGACCTTTCCAATCGTGCTGATTGTAACAGAAAGTGAGTACTTTGATAGTATTATGTTTCAATAAACCGTTTAGTGACAACACGCCAGACGGATGTGATACAGGACATTAGGTGTTTTAAGTATTATGTGAAACTTGTCGACACCAGTATTCTTAAGCTCTGATGTTTCGTAGGAGTAACTTCTAATAATCTCCTTTTGTTTCTGTTGCTATCAGATTTGTATCCAATAAGTGGTTTGGTGCTATTGTCTGCAGCGGGATTCTGTCTGGGAAGCTTTTATCTTGACGCTGGTTGTAAGTAACCTCCTTTGATCGCTTTTTCAAGTTTGAGATAACACTATATCATATTTTTTCTTAGTTCCTTTACTATTGACAAAAGTAGTGTCTTTATAGAGTAATTGAACTCCAGTTGTTTATTTTGTCCAGTGGTATCTCATGATTGATGCATATTTTTCGTACCACGATCAGGAACATAAAGAAGGGATGGGAAATAGAAGCAATAAAGATGAACGCAGGGAAAAAGACTTGCAAAAACCTTTGGAACTTGATATTGATGTGCAAGAATTGGAAAGAAAGGAAAGGAACAATAGATTTTTTTAAGACGCTTTACGGTCTTGCTGTTTTTCTTCCAAACACTGTCACTTGGTTCGTGTGGCTGCCGCATGATTGCATCTAAGAACCCTTTGGCTAACTTTCAGGACTTTAAATCCTCCTTAACTTGTATTCATTATACACTTTTCGAGGTTGTTTGGTAGTCGATTAGCTCGTGAGGAGTCCAAACAACAACAGCAAAAATTTCACTGTACCAGGATTTATAGGACTAATTTATAGTAGATGTTTACTGCAGAGAGTATACGACCGAACCGGATTGGTTTTTGACTACAATATGTTCAATTTTACAGTTGTACTGCCAGGGAGAAGAAACAGCTTGCAATGCAATTGTTTGTGATATGATACTGTGTAAACACAAAGTATACAGAAAAACTGTCTCTAGAGAGCGACATATATTTATAAAATCATTAATGATTTTATATACCTTCTTTATGCTCGGGTTTCAAATGATCTGGAGTAGGTTCTAATCATTCCAACTGCTACTCAACTATTTTCTTTTCCTAGTGTGAATAATTGAATGAGCTTAACACTATCTAGATGAATAATAACTGAGTTAAAGTTGAGTTATAAAATATGATGTTTGGAATAGAGTTAAAAAATTATATAAGGTTTATAGGGTTGTTATATAGGGTGTGTAAGAACACAAAGTCTCATTAGAGACGGTCTTTAGATAACTTATCTAGAGACGGTCTATGTTATCAATAAAATAATTCATATTATTAATCAAAACGTCTATGTTGTTAACGAAATAAGTCTTGTTGTAATATGAAAAAACATCAATATTGGGATCATATGTGTTTTGATTAATAACATCGATATTTTCTTGATAATATAGCTTCGTTTCTAGATAAATTATCTAGAGACCGTCTCTCAGGAGACTTACTCGTGTAAGAATAAAGTGATATGTGTAAGAAGGAAGTGATGTGTTTGATATGTTTTGAGGTTATTTGATTGGTTTATGATTGTTAGGTTGATAGAAAAAGTAAAGAGAAGGGTGTAAAGATAATGATGATTGTTTAGTGGAGAAAAAATTGAGTTAAATTTTTTTACTGTAGAAGACAAAACAAATACCCTGAAACATTTTAACAGATGAATAGTCGACTTTAAATGAATGCCAAACAGTCCGTATAAAGTATACTTGCACAATCGTGGCATAATTTGGTGTAAGGTTTTTGAGACATGGGGACTGAATTGGTAAACTTAACAAACGTTAGGGACCATTTTAACATAGTTCAAATTTACAGGATCGTTTTAGCAGGTTAGGAAGACTTGGGGACTATTTTGCCATTTTTATCAAAAGGTCGTTTATATAAATACGTACATAGATACTGATTCAGCTCCCAAATCCAAAACTAGGGCACAAATCACAACACGAGTTAAATGCATAATATTTTCTGAGTTATTAATAATGTGCACGAAATTTCCTTCTGAGTTATCGAATTAGTACCAAACCCCCTTGAGTTATTAAAAATTGGCGCAAAATCCCCCACCCTTTATTTTTAAAGTGTGTGAGGTACACTCTCATTAGGGACGACTATAGATGTTTGTTTATGTTATCTTACACCAAATCAATGCAAAAACAAAAAAAATCATAGTTATTAAAAATATGCGCAAAATCCCATTGAATTCTTATAAAGTCATTGTAATACCCTTTTACATGAATACTAAATATGCATGATGAATTAAGATTGTGCGGTTATTTCATTAGTCAATATTTTCGAAAATATTAAAATTACTTAAATTTGAGCTATTAAAAATAGTAAAACTTTACTTTTTTTCCTGGTTAATAAACAACAAAAATCGATCACACACTACTGGTTATATAGCACTGAAATATATAAATAACAATCATAGATAACACTAATTAAAATTGTCACTACATATCAACAACATATACAAATTCAGTATTAGTCATGTAAACGGAAAAAGTGAAGGCAAAAGATAATAAACTGAAACTATGAATGTCCAGTTCAGTTAATTTGGAGTAAGAAAACCTAAAAGAACATCCATTGTCACACCTAACACGAGCACGCCGTAAAAAAAAAGGCTAAGGGGGTTCCACGCACATGTTTTAATAACTCAGGGGGGTTTCGCGCACATTTTTCATAACTCAGGGACTAATTTATTAATTCAGAGGGGTTTCGCCCACATTTTTTAATAACTCAGAAAGTTTGGTATTAATTTGTTAACTCAAAAGGGTTTTGCGCACATTTAGTGGGTATTTTGTATTTAACTTCAATGGCGATGGCAGAGAAGGGTGAAATCAGCGAGATTGGAGGAGAAACTGCACAAGTAGATCAAATTTGCAAACGCCGTGTAAGTAGTGCTAATCTGTCCTCCAGTTACTGTATGATTTCGGAGCTTCCAAACTCAATTTTGAGCGAAATTTTCACTCTGTGTGTAGAGCATGGCGGAGCATTATCTCACAAACAGGTTTCTCCGATTTCTATGTCAAAAACTTAAACTTTAAGCCCGTATTGTATTACCCTTATTACTTCATCAGTCCCCGTGAATTATTTGTTCTACAACTATGTGAGAAAGGGTATGAATATGATTGCGTTCGCTCAACCGTTGATCCAAAGATACCTGATTTGGTGGAAACTCGACATCACTTACCTTTATAGGCTCCTGCAATGGCTTTATTTGCCTGTTGTACGATAAGTACTCTGTTCGGTCTTATGTTGCTCATCATATATATGTTAGTAATCCGATTAGTGGCGAATGCATTGCCCTTCCTGTGATTTGCGCGAATACAAGTGTGAGATATTTTTTTGGTTTCAGTCCTTCTGACAATAAGTTTAAGGTGCTCAGAGTGTACGAGAGCTATAGCTCTTTGGTTGATGGTGTTCAGATTGTTACGATTGGCGTTGATGTCAATTGGAGAAGTTTGCCACCGGATCTATTTAGAGGTTTGTATCACACTTGGGATGCAATGCAATTGTCTTTTGCAACGGTGCTTTTAATTGGATTGGTCATGGTAGAGGCGCAACCCAAGAAGTCATATCTGCCTTTGAGCTTGGTGAAGAAAAGTCGGGCCAGTTTGCACTGCCTTCGGGTTTTGAAGACATGACTCTGATATTGAGGAGTTTTGACAATCAGCTCTGTGAAACAGAATATAAAAAGTTGAGCATTATTTTATGGGTATGAAAGAATATGCAGTCCCAGAGTCTTGGACTGCCATTGTCATAAGGAGAAGCTGGATTCCTCCCGAGTTAACGTCGTATGGTCTCAATACTGTTGCACAGTTGCCAGATGGAAGAATATTGTTTGCACATAGTTAAAAAATTATCTGATTGCCTTTGATATTAAAGAAAAGAAGTGTTACAGAATTGACATGTACGTTGCTAATTCAAACCTTTTCCAACCTGCGTAGAATTTATAATGCCGTGGAAAAGAAACAGTGACAAAGGGCAACATTGATTTGAGATTCTACTCTAAGATGATTGCCTTCAATTGTATATATTACTGCGTTGCTTCTTGTTGTTTTCGAGCATCAGTATCTGTGTTAAAGCTTCTTGAAGAAAAGTTCGTGGCCGAATTCAGGGACATGGGGTATTCTTTAAGGCGTAGTATTGCTTGTAGACGATAACAATACCTATCTGATCTCCTATAATATAAAGCGAAAGTTATTTCATTTTTTAATCGTTTGAATTGAAAATCATACTTTTGTGTCTATTTTCAGGCATTCAGCTCATGAACATGAATTTGATTTGATTAGTTATCATCTTTTTTTGCATTCTCTTTTCTACTGTCGTGGAATTGCCATAGCATTCAGGGATGTGAAAATGTTTACTTTTTTTTCTCACACATAAGCCGGACTAATTTATAGCTGAAGTGAGCGTTTATTCGTTAACTTTTGTGTGCCACTGTATTCAGTGAGATATATAAGAAACCTCAGATGTCATGGTTTCCTATTTTTCTCCGGATAGTTATGGAAAGAAGCCTCATCTTTCTTGCACTTTGATCTGTATAGTCATGGAAAGAAGCTTCATCTTTCCTGCACTTTGTTCTGTGCAGTAAGGAAGAAAAGGTAAAACTAAGGAGAAAAGGTAGAAATGAATTTGACGATGGATTACCAGTAAAATGATTTGAGTTGATTAACAGACGCATCACATGTTGGACTAATAGTGTTCCAACATGGACTATATAGTGTATCGTATGTTCAGTATTTTGTGAGAGACGATTGATATAAATGAAGCTCCTGTAGGCCAATATAACTTTGCAAAGTTCGAAGAACTAAAATCTTACATTTGCATTCAACTAAGAACAAATTAAAACTACCTTTTACGTTACTAGCTTGGCTAAGGCCACACAATATTGATTAATGGTCTCTCTTTTATTGATGTTAACAGTTAATATGTTAGTCTATAATACCCCGCATCTGCATCCTAATCGGTTAAAGAACAAAAGGGGTAGAAGTATATAAGTAGATCACCACGCTCACATAAGGATGATTCTAAAAATAAATATTTCTGGGTTAATGATTTAAAGCGGAAAATATCATACTAGTATATTGTGTGTGGTCTAGATAAAATAATCGTGCCACTCCAAAGCATTCAATCTCAATCGATTAGTGTATGTTTTTAGGTGTAATTTATCAGTAAAATGCATAGTTAAAATTTAATTAATCACATTTGCACGTGAGCTAGCTATCAGGTGTCCGTATTTTGATGGTGACTGGTGTACATGAAAATTTTCCACAATATTGTACGGCATAATCTAATTCAATGGGCCAAACTGTTCTGAATAATCAGTACTCACCCAAAACTAATTTCAAATTTCTTAAGAATATTCATGTAATTTATTTTAGTCTGCATGCAAGGCAACACGATTGGCAAAATGTCTTACCTTAAATTTCACCATCAATATCAAGCCTTTTTTGGAAGAATAATTACAAAACCACATTTTTCGGAAGACTAATTATTACTTGTAATTAAATCAACCAAATTCTTATATTTCATTGTTTATTATGATCATATCCATATAATTAAAGTTCACAAATAGATTTATTAATGTTTGTCACTGAATACCTATAAAAAGGTTGTCCATCAAGCAATTTCATCATCACATCATTCATTCAATCATATATACAAATCAAATTAAGTTTTGCTTTATCGATTTCAAACGTGAAAATGAAGACTTCATTCGTCATGTTCATGCTTTGCATAATTGTTTCATCGGGGTAAAATCCATTTTTGGTACTCCAGTATGAGACATTTTCGATTTTGGTTCTCTAGAGTGGTCGCGTTCAATTTAGGTACTAATTATCAATAACTATATACAATTTATGTACTAATTGAATTTATGAGGTGCACCATCGCATTCACGTGCGGGCGAATGTCAAACGCCGAAAGATAGACATAGAAAATTGATCGTTCGCAAGATATCGTGGACTTCGTCCCACTCACAAGCGTCAGATTGTTCCTCGGCATATTCTTTTTTGTAGGCTTTTTTATCAATTTTGTTTCAATCGACTTTCAATTGATCGAATTCAAGTGAAATTTGAGTTAGGTTAATTGTAACTTGGTACTGATTTGCACACCCACCATCTAATTTACAATTAGTACCTTAATCGTAAATAGTTATTGATAAATAGTACCTAAATTGGACGCGACCACTCTGGAGTACCAAAATCGGAAAGGTCTCACAGTGGAGTACCAAAAATGGATTTTACCCTGTTTCATCACTTCAAACTCCATCTTTAGGTACGTTTTCGTCTACCCATAGTTCGTGTACATCTTCTATCTCAGAGTGGTTATCTATTTAGTTTTTTCAGATATCCATTTGTCTTGTAGTTTAGTTGACATTTTTCTTCCAATTACAGCTCAACCAAAGAAGTACTGTCTGGCAGATCCGGTCCAAAGATTTGATACATGTGCAGATCAAAATGTAGCTCAAGATTGTCTCTTGTTGATCCTCGGACACTACTCCGCAAGTCAAATGCCCAGATTCACCGGATGCAAAGATGTTGGTAACAAGAAGAGTTTATGTCTTGCCTAGGTTGTTTGTTGATTGTGAGTTTAATATGGAACTAAACAATAATTAGATTTATTATATAAAAATCGTGGAGTTTAATTGATGATTGATGAGGAATGATTGAAGTGATAATAATTTCTTGCAATTTTCCACTAATACCAAATACATCTTGTTATTGCTAGCTACATCATTTTGTACTAGTTCTGTTATTAATACTTGGTTAATGAAACTAGTGCATGATTGATCATTGATGATCCACAAACAATTAACTCTACGGTTTAATATCTCAGAAATAGAAATGAAATGTTAACAAGGTGTTTGGCTAAAAGATTAAAATCCCATTTTAATTCAGTTGCCTTTCTCATTTACCCAACGAATTTAATCTAGTCGGATTCAGCTATTATTTACAACTCAATTAAATTGTATCCCTCTACCTATTAACCCCCCCCCCCCAACTTTTTTTACATCGCTTCACTCTTATACACAATATAAACAACCTTACAAAAACCTTTAAAATTCTAACTTTATCATGAATACAATTTTTACGACTCAATTAAAATTTAATTACTATTCATCTGTTGAAATTCAATTATGATATTTAATCCTTAAGCTAACAGGTGGTACTAAATACCCAATTATATTGGGAGCATAAATTAATCCAATTAGGCTCTGTTCTATTCGTAGAATCGAATCGTAGATAAAAAAACCAAGTAATCGAACATAACTAAATTGAATCGAATCAATTGTAGATAAAAAAAGCAATCGAATAGCTAAACTTAATGAGTTTTTAGATTAAAATAACATCTGCTCCCCTGATAAATACCCCTAACTCATCCGGGGCCCTAACATTTCATCAATAACAAATTGGTCCCTAAACAATTGCATATTGGTCCAAAAATGGATCTTTGGGACCAATATGTAATTGTTTAGGGACCAATTTATTATTGATGAAATGTCTGGGCCTCCGATGTTATTACAAAATTTATTAGGGGGAGCAAATGTAATTTACCCAATAAATGCGTACATGATAGTGATACAAATCCCAAATCCAAAACTAGGGCACGAACCAGATCATCTTCAATGGCCATGGCAGAGAAGGGTGAAATCAGCCAGGTTGGAGGAGAAACTGTACAGGCACATCAGATTCATAAACTTCGTGTGAGTAGTGCTAATCTCTCCTCCAGTTACTGTACGATTTCGGAGCTTCCAAACGCAATTTTGAACGAAATTTTCGTCAGACTTCCGATTAAGTCTGTCACTCGGTGTAGATCTGTGTGTAGAGCATGGCGGAGCATTATCTCACAAACAGGTTTCTCCGATTTCTATGTCAAAAGCTCAAACTTTAAACCCGTATTGTATTACCCTTGTTACTACATCAGTCCCCGTGAATTATTTGTTATACAAGTTTCTGAGAAAGGGTATGAATATGATTGCGTTCGTTCAACCGTTGATCCAAAGATACCTGATTGGGCGGAAATTCAACCTTACTTTACCTTTATAGGCTCCTGCAATGGCTTTATTTGTATGCTGTGTCCTAATTACTCTCATCGGTTTAGTGTTGCTCATATATATGTTAGTAATCCGATAAGTGGCGAATGCATTGCCCTTCCTGTGCGTTGTGCGGATATAAGTGTGAGATATTTTTTTGGTTTCAGTCCTTCTGACAATATGTTTAAGGTGCTCGGAGTGTACGAGAGCAATAGCTCTTTGGATCGTGATGTTCAGATTATTACGGCTGGTGTTGATGACAAGTGGAGAATTTTGTCACCGGATCTCTTTAGAGGCTTGGAAAACACTTGGGATGCAATTGTCTTTTGCAGCGGTGCTTTTAATTGGACTGGTTATGGTAGAGACGCAACCCCTGGAGTCGTATATGCCTTTGAGCTTGGTGAAGAAAAGTCGGGCCAGTTTGCACTGCCTCCGGTTTTTGAAGAAAGGACTCCGACATTGAGGAATTTTGACAATCAGCTCTGTGTAATGGAGTGTAGAAAGTTAACCATTGCTATATGGGTAATGAAAGAATATGCAGTTCCAGAGTCTTGGACTGCCATTGTCATAAGGAGAAGTTGGATTCCTCCCAAGTTGAAGTCGTATGGTCTCAATGCTGTTGCACAGCTGCCAGATGGAAGAATATTGTTTGCACATCGTTTAAAAAATTATCTGATTTCCTTTGATATGAAAGAGAAGAAGTGTTACAGAATTGACATGTGCGTTGCTAATTCAAACCTTTTCCAACCTGCAAAGAATTTATAATGCTGGTGGAAAGAAACAGTGACAAAGGGCAACATTGATTTGAGATTCTACTCTAAGAGGATTGCCCTTGATTGTATGTTTTATTGTGTTGCTTCTTGTCATTATCCAGCGTCAGTATCTGTCTTCAAGCTTCATGAAGAAAAGTTTGTGGCCAAATTCAGGGACATGGTATTCTTTGAGGCATGGTATTGCTTGTATACGATAACAGTGCCTATCTGATTTCCTATAATATAAAGGCAGAGTTATTTTATTTGTTGATCTTTTGATTTGAAGATCATACTTTTGTGTCCATTTTCATGCATTCAGCTCATGGACATGAATTTGATTACTTTCTTGTATTCTGTTTTCTACTGTAGTGGAATTGCTATGGCATTCATAGATATGACAATGTTTACTTTCTTTATCACACAGAAGCCGTTAATTTATAGCTAAAGTGAGCATTTATTCATTTATTCATCCAACTCAGAACAAGAAACTACCTGTTACGTAGCTAGCTTGGTTAAGGCCACACAATCTTGATTGATGTTCTCTCTTTTATTGATGTTAATATGTTAATTATAGCTAGTTAATGGAAAAAAAACTAATTATATAAAAACTTAAAATAAGAAATGAATAAATTTGCATAATAACATGTCGAAGTTGAGAAACATATAAAAATTGCAATGTGACAAAATGCAGGATCTAATTGTTTTTACATTGTATCCTAATCTTGTTAAGAATGAAAGAGATAAATGTAAGTAGACCACCACTCTTAGCTTGTGTATGCAAATGCTTAAAAAAAGTGCTTTTGTGATTTTGAATTAGTAAAAGTAGTTTCTTAGTGTTTTATATTACAACTTCTGCTGCAATTTTTATGGAAAAAAGCAGGTAACCGCCAGAAACAGAGAAGCAAACCAATAGCTGCTTCTAACTACTTTAAGCAAGTAGTAGCTCTTTTTCAATTAAAAACAATTAATTAAATTAATTTTTGCAAACATTAAAACTTCTGTTTTTACAATTTTAAGCTGTTTTTTTATATGATATATAATATCAAACACTACTGACTTTTGCTTAAATCAACTTTTAGTAGAAGCAGACAAAAAAGCACAAGTAAAATCATTTCCAAACACACACTTAATGTCTTTATATTAGCAATTTGGGTGATTCTAAAAGCAAATATGTGTGGACTAATGGTTTAAAATGGACAATATCATACTGGCGCGACGTGTGTTTCAAATAATAACCGTGCAACTTCAAAGGGTTGAGTCAGAATCGATTAGTAGACGGGTCGTTAACGCGTTTTTAGGTTTCATTTATTACATTAGAACCAAAGTATTGGAAAATGTAAGATTTTCCTAAAAAATAGAAAAGTCAAGGTTTTTTTGTGGTTTTTCACGGTTTTTGGGTTTTAGCGGTCGGACCGGCCGAGTTTCTTAAAAAAACGCCAAGACACACATTTTCTTTATGCTTTTAATATATTATGTTATGGTTTTAAGTTGTTAGCATTGAAAGTTTTAGTTGCAATTTTAACGTATTTTATGATGTTGGTCAGTATTGTATGTTTCAATCATAATTTTAACCTCTTTTGTTAATTTTTAAGAGTGGTGTGATGGTTTTAATAAGTTACATGATAGTTTTTAAGATGGTTTGTTATAGTTTTAAGTGATAATCTAATATCATTAAACCACCATTAAACAAGTCTAGAACTTCCGCATTAAAACATCAATAAACAAGTTTAAAATAAGCTTCTTGACACATATGTCATTACAATATTGAAATATTCAGTCATTCAAAGGTTTTTAAAACATCTATTCTCATAGGAAAAAATTACAATAAACGTTCATTCGGTGTTTTTTATGCAAATGCAAACCGAGTTGTTAAAATAGTTTTTTTTCGATAACCTTGTTGGTGAACTTCGACTTCCTGCTTTTTGTTGCTTCAGTACTGCAATGATACCTTTGAGAAACCTATCATCAAATTCGATGTCATCATCAGCTACTGATTAAAACATTCACTATCTAGGTTAAAACCATAACAACTCTCATTAAAACTATCACATTGGTGCTTGAACAAAAAAGGAACATGCAAAACAAGATAAAATAGTAACATTGATACTTAAAACCATATCAGTGCCTTTTAAAACTATAACAATTCATATTAAAACTATAACAAGGCAGGAATATGTAACACAAGCTAACGGTAACACCGATGCTTAAAGCCATAACAGTGCATTGTAAAACTATAACAAAGCATTTTCAAACAATCAAATCATAAATATTTCATCAGAAGCTAAAAAGACTAATGTTGTTGCTTAAAACTACAATAATATGTCTTAAAACTATAACATATGCGCTAAAAATAATAACATGCAGAAATATTCAACACAAGCTAAAAATAATAATATTAATGCTTCAAAGTTAAAACTATAACGATGCCTATTAAAACTATAACAAAGCAGAAACATGCAACACAAGTTAAAAACAATAATATTGATGTTTAAATTCATAACAGCACCTCTTAAAACTATAAGAATAACTTTTAAAACTATAAGCATCTGCAAAAGATCAAATCATAAATATTTCATCAAAATCTAAAAACACTAATGTTGATATTTAAAACTACAATGATAGGTATTAAAACTATAACATATGCACTAAAACAATAACATACTAAAACTAGAATGATAGGTCTTAAAACTATAAGATATGCACTAAAACAATAACATACAGAAACATTCAACCCAATCTAAAAACATAACGATGATCCTTAAAACAATAACACCAGCTATTAAAACTACATCACAATTCTCTACCTCAACAACAAAAACACGAAACGCCACAAAGAGAAACAGCAATACAGCCAGAGAAGAACTAGAATACGCCATAATTCTCTACACTAAAATAACTAGAACATTATATTATTGTGTTTCTTTGTCTTGACTTGCTCTTTATCACCCTTCATTTAAGTCTGTCTACCCAGGTCTCTATTTTGTTTGATTCTATGATCTTCTACAACATTGATATAGTCCTAGCCGGACAACTTACCAAACTTAAGGTAAAGTTTTGCACAAAATTAGCCCTTTTTGGACAGGTCTAGTTCGGAATTTTGACTTAAATTGATCTAACTTTTCCATCGGGATTTGCGAAGAATGGTATGCTAAAGAACACACCACAAACCGAAACAGCAATACAGCTAGAGCATAATACAATCGAGCTATATTTCGTAATCACCCACACATTCCTCATATTACAGAATACATCATCATCATCAGTTACCTGCTGAGTGGTGACGGAATCGGAGATGATCCGAACGAAAATGAAGATCCGACGAAGCTCCGTGAAGCTCACAAGTCCTCCACCGGATCGAGCTCAGTTTCCATGAAGATCCGACGAAGCTCCGTATGGTGACAGAATCTGATTGTCACTCCGTCGTCTTCTGACAACTCGATCTGCATCCACGATGCCGTTTCACTGGCTAATCCACCCAAAACGCTCCTCAACCACCGTGAAGGCATCACGCTCTGGCTATAACCCCTAACTCCACCTGTCTTGCTTCTGGATCCATTGACCATTATGTCAATCTCTACAAATTCCAAGTAATTCATTCCTTTTATGCTCTTGGGGCTATTTGCACTGATTGTTTGCTCTATATGAACTGAAATGAGAGAGAGAGATTGTTTATCACCCTAGGCTTCTTTTTTTTTAGAGATAAAAAGATGGTTGAGTTGTGTGGCATTTGTGAGGAGTGTTGTTTATTTAAAATATTTATATTGTTGATACGGAAATATGTCCAATCCGTTAAGGGCGCCATAGAGCGTGTCCTAAAGCGCATCACGGCTTAACTAGCCAATTCAGTACTGGTCCGACCTCACATGGTCCGCCCAAAGTGAATCGACCAAGACGTCAAGTCTACTTCCCCCAGCTAGTCCGAGCTAGCTAAGGAAAGGACTTAAACTGACGGTCGATCAAGAGATGCCTAACGGACCGTACGAGAGAACCTCGGACGCCACCATTACTCTAAGACCGGGCGTGTATAATGTAACCACTGAGATACTTACAGTGGACTCTTGGCTCGGACATCCGAGTCACCCAAGGCGAGATCAACCAAGCGAGGCAGTGTCCCATGAGGGACTAACACGGACCCAACAGGCGGAACAGTACTCTCAGAGGGAAAAGGTCCAAACTACCCTCCCAGGCCCACTTATCGGTATTGGATCACTGTCCACTAATGGGCCATGGGCCAAAGGTAGCATTGGTGTCCAAATCTGGATCGTACACTTGGCATCATCTCATGAGCTACCTCATGAGTATGTGATAACTATAAATACAGCACTAGGTCCAAGACCTTAAGGTAAGTGATAAGCAATACTTAAACAATAACCTCCCTCATAATTATTACATTGAGAGCTTCCAACTCTCTCTTGAGTAAAGTTTCTTACCGGATTGACACAGGCAATCCGGGCATCCAGTTCTAACCCCCCCACTTAGTCGTTTCAGGTGACTTGGTTCGGACGAGCAATCCATCGGACCTTCAAGTTGGCGGCATGCACTGTGTTGCTTGTAGTAGTTTAGTTAGTTAGTGTTTGAGGTTTATCCCTCAACATTTTGGCGCCGTCTGTGGGAAACTTACAAAAAGCATCTGTGTTTCGAGTGAACCAATGGCAAGAACAAGACGAACAACAAGAGTTGGTACTACAGAAGTAAGAACTCCACCACCACGCCCGCGGGGACGCCCGTCCACCCGAGGACGCAGGGCTGCGACGGTAAGAGGGAGATATCCAAGTGAGGGACGCACAGCCAGTCCTTCCTCGGAAGAAGATGCGGCCCGAGCTTCTCCGACAGGAGCTCAAGGCCCACCCTTAACAATTCACGATGCCTGATGGACGCATTGTCCGCACTAACGACCTTGGATTGAGCGAGGTGCAGTTTGACAGGCTGCTAACGATCATCCAAGGGTGCCTAGGGTCCAACAATGCTCCTCCACAACAAACCACTCCGCCAGTGGTTACGCCTCCTCAGGCAGAGCCAGCAATGTCTAGGAACGGACAACGTCCGATCGAAAGCGTAGATTGGGGATCGGACCAGGAGGATTTGCGAGATCTATTGGACAGGCGGGCGTCAGCCTCACAGATCCGAGGGGAAGGAAGCCGTCAAGTAAGGAGAGAGCACCAAGACGTGAACAATAGACACCCGGAAGTTCCACTCCCAGTGCCTCCGAGGGACATGGATCAAGTGGCGGAAACAATTCCAAGAGCCCGCATGAACGACCTTCCCGCGGATGTGGCCATGCATCCGAGGACAGGGGAGATCATGACGGCGCAGATCTATGCCCAAGAAAAGGCTTTAGAAGCTCGATTCAAAGCCTCGGACGTCTCGTAAAGATCACGGCGGATAACTACCGGTACCGTCCATGTGATCATGAGAGAGAAGGAAAGCAGAATTGGACCAAGTGATTCCAAACTTGGAATACTACTATGGGGATGCTTGTCCCGTGGGTCACCTGACACGCTTCAACAGCAAGATGGATTCCAAAGGGATGAGTGACAACACTAAAGCCCTCACTTTCTCGTCCACTCTCTTCGGAGCTGCCATGGATTGGTACACCTCTTTGCCGAATAAATCAATACAGTCATATGCAGACCTGTCTTCTAAATTCTTGGCTCGATTCGGCAAATCCAAGAGGAGAAAACGTACCGTGGAGCATCTAGCAGGCGTTATACAGGGAGAACACGAGGATCTAAGGACTTTCCTAGATCGTTTTCACACGGAGGTTCTTCGGGTTGAGCCACACAGTATTAAAGAGCGGGTCCGACACCTGTATGCTAATACTTTCAACTCGGAACTCCGAAGAAAACTCTCAAGTCAAGAGGTAAGGAGCGAAAAGTACTTAGAAGACATCTATGAGGAGGTAATGTACGGAGAAGACTACAGAAGGAATGTTCCAGTGAGAGCCAGTTCCAAGAAAGCGAAGGATCCGGCGAAGCAAGACCAACGCCCGACAAAGTTCGATTCGAGAAGGGATCAAAGAGACAGGGGTTTTCACAGGGAGAGAAGTCCGCCAAGATGATATGCGGAATATACCCGGCTCAACAGACCAAGATCCGACATCTTGGCAACTATTGTTGAAAAGAAGCTGGACGTTCAATGGCCGAAGCCCCCTCACGGCGGCCGTAAGAGTAAGAACGCAAAAGGCTATTGCAAGTTTCACAAGTGTCGCGGACACGAAACTGACGACTGCATTCAGCTGAAGACAGAAGTGGAACACTTGATAAGGAATGGAAAACTGAAGGAGCATATCTATGAGGACGAACCCGCGTGACAAGATAGAACAGAGCGAAGGAGAGAGGAGAGGATGACGGAACCACCGCCCCACTCACTACCTTTGCCACCTCCGCCAACCAGCTATCCACCCCATCTGGACCAACGCTCTTACCGATATGCTGACGATATCGAAATGGAAAACGCCCCATACAGCGGGGTGATCAACACTATTGCGGGAGGACCAACGGGGGGAGATAGCAGGAACGCAAGGGAGCGCACCGCTAAAACCTCCGAAACAACGATCGAGCATATGCTAGTCCGGCGATCCCAGGCACTAACGCCATATCGTTCGACGACAGTGAAATTCCTCCCCCTACGGCAGGGGGAGGAGACATCGAAAACCCAGATGTCCCGCTGGTGGTCTCCTTGACCATTGCAACCTACCGAGTGAATAAGATCTTGGTTGACACCGGAAGCTCCTCGAACATCATCTCTAAAAGGACACTGGATCAGATGGAATTGGGTAGAGTCCGATATGGCAGAGTGCACACCTCCATATTAGGATTCGGAGGAGGACCCCTCGGAAGTATCATGTTACATGTCTCTCTCGGTACCTTTCCGGCAAGGGTGACATAAGAAGTCCGCTTTGTGGTGGTCGAACAAACTTTCGACTACAGTGCCATCTTCGGACGCCCAGTTCTCAACCAGTTCTGAGCTGTTTCATCTACTCTCCACAACAGGATGAAGTTCCCAACGGCCTTCGGAGTCGGACAAGAGCTCGGAAATGTCATAGAAGCTTGGGAATGCTATATCATGTCCACAAGAAGGGCGTCTGCGCCCGTGCTAGCAGTCACAGTGACTCCCGATGTGCCTACTGTCCTCCCACTCAGAAAGGAGAACTCACAAGTCGGAATAGGAAGCCAAAATGAAAAATTTCCTAGAACAACGCGAATCGAGCCCCATGAGACCCTTAAAGAGATCGAAATTATTGCTGGCGATCTCGAGAAGAAAACAAGGATCGGGACCGAAATGAATGCAGAAGTAGAAATGAAGCTTGTCGCTTTCTCCGAGACAACATCGACGTGTTCTCCTGGAGTACCGACGACCTAAGGGGGATCGACCCACGGATTACAGTTCACCGTCTGAACATGGATCCTTCGGTCAAATACATCCGACAGAAAAGGAAAGACTTTGGCCCCATCAAGGATGCAATCATATCCGCCGAAGTCGATCGACTCCTAAAGGCAGGACACATCGAGGAAGTCCGCTACTCTGACTGGGTTTGCAACGTCGTTCTGGTCGAAAAATCGCCAGGCAAATGGCGGATGTGTAATGACTTCACAAGGTTGAATAAATTCTGCCCCAAGGATCCGTATCCATTGCCACGGATAGATCAACTGGTTGACTCTACCTCCGGGTGCGCGCTGCTGAGCTTCATGGACGCGTACCAAGGCTTCTATCAAATTCGGATGCCCAGGGAGGACGTTAAGAAAACGGCCTTCTTCGCGGCAGGAGGAGTTTACTGCTTCAAGGTGATGCCATTCGGACTGAAGAACGCGGGAGCCACCTACCAAATGTCGTAAACCAAATGTTCAAAGAGGAGATCGGAAAGACGATGGAAGTCTACGTGGACAACATGCTCGTTAAAAGTAAGACTGAGGAAGAACACATTGAGCATCTCAACAATTGCTTTTCCATCCTGCGAAAGTATGGGATGAAACTGAATCCGGAAAAATGCACTTTTGGAGTGAAGGGAGGAAAATTCCTCGGATACATGGTCACGGAAAGGGGAATCAGCGCCAATCCCGAGAAAATCAAGGCGATCCTGGATCTGCCACACCCGAAAACCCTCAACGAGGTACAGCGGCTCATAGGAAGACTCATGTCCTTAAGCCGTTTAATTTCCCGGTCAGCCGAGAAAAATCTTCCGTTCTTCAAAACCCTCCGGAAAGGAGAGAACTTTGTGTGGACCGCGGGATGTTCTGAGGCTTTCGAAAAATTGAAAGAATACCTCCATTCCCCTCCACTGCTCTCCAAGCCCGTCGAGGGAGAACCACTCTACCTCTACCTAGCGATTACGGAAGAGGCAATGAGTTCCGTCCTAATACGGATTCAAGCTAACGAGCATTTGTCGATCTACTATCTTAGCAAAGCCCTTGCTGGGGCGGAGACAAGATATGTGAAGATCTAGAAACTCGCATACGCTTTGGTTTACACCGCCAGACGGTTAAAACCTTACTTTAAATCTCACAAAATAGTGGTACTAACTACGGAACCTTTGAAACCGGTCCTAGGAAAGCCCGACCAATCTGGACGACTCTCTAAGTGGGCGATCGAGCTCAGCAAATACGACATTTGCTACCAGGCTCCGTCAGCCAAAAAGGCTCAAATCCTCGCCGACTTCTTGGCGGATTACCCAGAAAAAGATTCGGAGAAAGTCCCTGACAAGCCAGTGTTCGAGTGCTTAATCACCAAACATGTAGTCCGAAATCCAGCCTCTCCAAAGTTTAACCCAGAAAACTTTGAGGAAGCCCAGTTCCTCAATCGACCCCTCCCTTCATCAGAGGAGGAAACTCGGGTCAACCAAATGTTTCTACTTGCTGATGATCCCAGAGACCCAGTTGGACAAAGATCGAACGAAAGTCACGGCGGAATGAACCAAGAAGGCTACGGCAGCTCGCAGGAGACCCCCAAATCAAGGAACATCCTTCCGATATTTGGACATTGGAAGTCGATGTTTCTTCCACTGGAAGAGTGGGAGGGATTGGAATCTACCTTAGGAGCCCGCAGGGCGCGGAGCTCGACTATGCGGTTTCCTTGGACTTCAAAGTTACAAATAACGAGGCGGAGTATGAAGCGCTCTTAATGGGCGGCGGCCAAGTCTCTCAAGCCGGAAAGTCAAAGCTTACGGACTCACACTTGTCCAAGCCCAATTTTCAGGAAATTTTGCCACGAAAGGTCCTTCGATGATCAAGTATCTTGAGCTACTCAAGAACGAGGTCAGCCACTTCGAGGAATTCACCCTGGAAAAGTTTGACAGAGTTTGGAACGAAAGAGCCGACGCCTTGGCAAAATACGCATCTGCTATAGCGGCTTTGGACACAAGGAGAGTAATTCTACTCACCATCACTGACTCATCCGTCATGAGTTCCAGTTCAGCAGTCATGATACTCGACATAGGGAGGAACTGGATGACCGACATTCTTAACTACCTCAAGGACGGATCTCTACCAGCCGATCCGAAGGAATCAAGGAGTGTCTTAGAAACAAGCAATTATTTTATACTGGGCGATGATCTATACAAAAGATCTTTTTTCGGGACCCAAGGTGCCTGAATCCACAAGAAGCGCAAACCGTGCTTGAAGAGATACACAACGGAAGCTGTGGTAGTCATTCCGGGGGGAGGACCCTTGCCAGAAAATCATACGACAAGGCTATTATTGGCCCACCATCGGCAAAGACTCCGCGGACCACGCCCGGAGATGTCAGGATTGCCAATACTATGAAAACATCCCACATCGCCCGACGAACCCTATGATTCCGTCAATCATAGCGTGTCCGTTCGATCAGTGGGGTATCGACATTGTCGGACCATTTCCTAGGGGTACCCAGCAGAAGAAGTTTCTCATTGTGCATGGAGTACTTTACCAAATGGGTAGAAGCCGAGGCTGTTGCGACCATTACAGAGAGTCGAGTGCGAACCTTTATCTGGAAGAATATCATCTGTCGCTTTGGCCTGCCCAGGATTCTCGTCTCGGACAATGGTGCCCAGTTCTCAGGACATAGGCTGGAGGAATGGCTGGCGTCCTTCAAAATCGAGCAACGATTTACATCTGTGGGATACCCGCAAGCCAATGGACAGGCTGAGTCCACAAACAAAACAATAGTCAAGATCCTCGAGAAGCGATTGAGAACCTCGCAAGAAAGCTGGGCGGACGACCTGGAAGGCGTGCTATGGGCGCATCGCACCACTGCACGGACTGCGACCAAAGAAACTCCTTTCTCCTTGGTGTATGGTTCAGAGGCAGTCATACCATCCGAGGTTGCTGTTGAAACTTTAAGAATCCAAGAGTTTGAAGACAAGGCGAACCGAGAAGCTCGGATATTCGAGCTGGACATGTTTGAACAGAAAAGGTCTGATGCACTGGCGAACATCCTTAGGTATCGTCAACCGAGCCTACAGCAGGAACGTTCATGCGGCAAACTTGCAAGTCGGGGACCTAGTGCTCCGACGGGCCGACATCTTGAGCAATGTTGGAAAACTCAAGCCCAAGTGGGAAGGACCCTACAAGATTGTTGGGGCCAAAGTAAATGGCAGTTATGTGTTAGAAGATGAGAACGGACGTCTCCTCAGGCGTCCGTGGAATGCTAGAAACCTCCAGAAGTTCTATGCTTGAAGAAAATTGTGCGGAGCTCCGTCATGTTGATTGATCATTTCAATATCAACCATCTGCTACACGGAACTCCGTCAGTTCTGTTTCCTTTTTGATCCTTTTGTCATTGGCCATAGCGCCCCCAAGTTGTAATTGAATTTCCGACAAATCAATACAACCTCTATCTTTCGATTTCTAATGTTCGATTAGCTACAAAGAAAGCAAGAGATTTCGTTCGCACCTAGACGAATTATACTTAATATTGTCTGTACAATTTTCAATCACGGATCGTTATCCGAACACTACGGGAAAAAGGCAGAAAATGCTTCTGGAGATACGTCATCTCCCAGCAAAGATCCTTCCCCGTAAGAAAAAGCTTCCTCCGGGTCAAAGCGGAAGGGCCCAGTTTCTGCGGAAACCAAGAACTCAATCTACCTGCACACAAGAAAACGATTAAGCATGCCGGAATCCATCGGGATACCACCGAAGCATGGAAGGCAAGTCTGGTATCCGGGGAAAACAAAGTGCATAGAAGAGATTTCACAAGACTGGCTAAAGACTCAAACTCTCTTGAAGTTCGGAAACTGTTTCCAACATAAGAGAGATTTGAGCCATTAAAGTAGGGATGAAAGAAAATAGAGGAGACGAGCAGATATACATTCAAACTGAGATCTATGCTTTTCTATGATCGATTCATCATTTCCCCTCTAGACCCACTCCACTCTCAAATCAGGATAAATGCCGATTTGAGAGTGGACGGGAGTCAAGAGGGGAAAATTATTCAAGAAACCGTCTTTTTGCTTTTGAGTAGATTTGGAAAGTGGAAGTTGGATTTGCACGACTGAGGCCAAGAGAGTTCCGCAGTATTTATAGAAGTGGCGAACCAATGCGTCGACACGCCGTAACTCGACGCGGCAATGGGCTTAAACTATCCATTTGGGTTGAGCGATTGTTGGCCGACGGATTTATCCAGTCAAGCCCAAATAGGCCCATCAACTACGTCCGAGTTTTTTAGCCATTCTTTACAAAAAATATGCATCAGTTTCAGCCAACAAGGTCTGCAAGAAGGAAAAGACGGAAGTTCCACTCGAGGGAAAATAGTTCGAATTATATAAAAAAAAAAAATTATTCGAACATCTACGTACAAATATTACAAATCCGTGAAAGTCAAGAAAAGTTACATGCTATCACGGGCATGCCCCGCTTGAACATCACCATTGCCCGAAGTTGAACTGGGACTCGAGCCACCGCCTGGCTGGCGAGCTTCTTTGCATCCGAATCACGGCTTGACGTCCGCTCACGCTCCTCTTCACGCCTCAAGCTATTCACAGACATTGAGGGGCTCACCTTCATAATCCAGACGATCGGATCACGCCAAGTTCCCCGCCGGATAGATGGGCGGATGTTTCAAGACGCAGTTCACCCAAAGGACTGTACTCATCATCGCTCGATTCCGACATTATCAAGACTGGAGAGAATGAGGGAAAGTACAACAGTGAAAAAGGGAGAATTACCACACCCTTATTTATAGTGGCAATGAGTCTTTCAGATTTCGACATCTGTCAATCATCCGACGACTAAGAAGATGAAAAGACGTAGTCATAATGACTATTCCAATCGCTTTCACCTTCCTCCTTCTAGAAGAATCTCGCATCCCAAGGGACGAACCGTCCGGGTATCGAAAAGATGATAGTCTGATTTCTACATCAGATACCATCTCCAGCGATCCGTGCGCTTAAGAGATGGGTAATTTACAAGAACTCAGCTTGTGAACGACAGATAAAGAAAGGAACGAAGAAGAGAGCAAGTAAATGCTCGGAAGCATAAGAAGTTCATATCATCGGATAAAATACGGAAGGTTGTCATGAATTTGAAAGATAATCCGAGTTATCAAAAGATGCAAATACAACAGAAAAAGCCAGTAAATACAGAATTTCTAACGGGGCATACCCCGGACTTCTCTTTAGGCCCCAGTCTGGCTTGGACCAGCCTCCTCAGCTTCGGGCCGATTGGTGGCTTCCGCAGCAAGAGCTTGAGCGTGGGCGAACAAGTCGAAATCAGCGGGAAGATCGAGAACGCGGACAGGAAGGGAAAACCACTTTTGCAGGAAGGCTCGATAATCATCAAAGGGTACAAGGCCCACTTTCAGAAGAGCTTCCGGGACGAACCTCGGAAGGAAAGGCCCACCGTTCTGGATCTCAATCTCACCTTCATTGGTGACCGCCCACGAACTCACATGCGTACCAATCGTCGTCCGAGACGCTATCGACGGCACTTCGACACCATTCGCATCCGCAAGGGATTAATCCTCCGCCTTCCAAATAAAAGTCGGTGGAAGTCCCTTGATCGCACCGTCCGATCATGACACAAACCCATCCAAATGGCGGCATCCGACTTGTCCGCCGAAACTTGAAAGAAGCGATTCAAGAAGTCACGGCGTAAAGACGGACATATCGGAGGCCTCGACCAGAAATTCTTAAAATCCAGAAAGCTCAGATCGCTTGTCGACGAACCTCTCCTGGTGGTCGAGTTCCGCCTTGATCTTCTCCCAGCTGGTCTTCAACTTATGGACCCTCACCTCTTCCTCCTTCAACCTCATCTCCAGCTGCTTCACTTTTTCCGCCTCGTCCGCGGATGTGGCTGCCACAAATTGTGAAGGTCCTCTTCGATGGTGGCCCGTTCACTAGCCTTCCACTGCATGGCCTTGATGAAGCAACCAAGCTGGGGAAACATCCGAGTAGATACAAGTTATATTTGTGTCGCATTAAGAACGCAACAAGTAAATTAAGGATAGATTATTTACCCGCTGGTACAGAGCATCCAACCCTCCGACTCGCTCCATTTTTGGGAGTCCGCAAGCACGCTGCATTTCCTTGTCGAGCAGCTTGGTCACAGTGAAGGACATGGACAATCGCCGCCTCTTCACGCAGGAGCTTCCGAGCTTGCCGCCCTCTTTCGTCCCGAGACAACGGCGTCCCGCATAAAGACGTCTCGGGGTGGAGCTCGAGTGTTGGCAGTGGCACTCCGCGTAGCAAGAGCCTTACCCTTGTCAGGCACCGCCAAGGCCTGGGAGTCTTCACCGGCCTTGCTCCGCCTTTCCTCTTCGGCGGCGAACACACACTACAAGAAAAACATTAAAAAACGACGTTATCCGTCGCCCCATAACGACGGATCGCCTATTGGGGCGACGGAATCTATCCGTCGTCCCAATTCACGACGGATAACTGTTATCCGTCGCTTATTAGCGACGGATAACTTATCCGTCGCTAAATTGGGCGACGGATAATTATTATCCGTCGCCCAGGTTTGACTTTTTTTAAAAAAAATATATATATATATATATATATATATATTAAAAAACTGGGTGACGGATAGATTATCCGCTTGGCGACGGATCGCCTGGGCCGGATACGTGTCCGCTGCCCGTAGTTCTTATTTTCCTAGAAATGAGGGCGTAATCCTCATTTCTTCATCTTCTTCCTTCTTCTTCCTCATTTTCTTCTTCTCCTCAATCCCGTTTTCCGGCCAATCATCCGTTATTCCGGCCAATCTTGGTGCCTAATCGAAGCTCGTGTGACAAGGAGTTTGGTTCTTCGATCAATTTCATATTTCTACCGATTAATCAAGGTATTTTTGCTAAAACCCTAGTTTTTAAAAATTTGGGGATTTTGTTTATTTTTGATTAATCTGAGCAATTATATGTATATATGATAAGTATGTAGTAGTTAGTTTAGTTAATTTGATCAATTATATGTAATTTGTTCAATTTGAATGATATGAATGTATGTAGTATGTTAAGTTTGGTATGTATGAATGTATGTAGTTAGTTTGATTTGTGTGTTAAGTATATATAGTTAGTTTAGTTAATTTGATATGTTTGTTAAGTATAGAAGTATATAGTTTTGATTTGATAAATTTGTATGTTAAGTATGTAATTTGATATGAATATATGTAGTAATTCGATATGTATAGAGTAATTAGTTAATTTGATATGTATGTTAAGTATATAATATATGTACTAAGAGGTTGAAATGGTTATTATATATGTCCAATTTTGTAACACATCGAACACTTAATTAATAATTAATTTATAAGGAACATATAATAATTAACAATTAACCTCTACAATCTTCTTATCCGAATTGGAATCGATCTAATAAATTAAATACGATCTAATCAATTGAACGCCTCGTTAAAAATAAAGTAAACAATGAATTCGACTGCTCATGGATGTACGATCGTATCGGTAAATGATGAGTTTCTAGGAGTTTCAGAGAAGGGTTAAAGGTTTCATCTCGTTTGCCATGGGACATCCGGTTTGTGCAATTGGGGTTGATAAAGTGTCCTTGACATTGAAACTCAAGGAAACAAGCAATTTATGACGCCTACAGCAGTATTCGAGCACTTGCGACGTTATGGATTCATGCCTGAGTATCATGTATGGATTCATCACGGTGAGGAAGCACCGTCCATGTCATACCTCCAAAGGAGGGAGAGGCGGGTTTTGGGGCCTATTGAGTGCCTTTCCATTGTCGGAACATGTGCATGGTGTATTGGGAGGAGGATGTAGATCTGTTGGAATGCAAGTTACGTGGTAGGAGCGCCACAAGTGATGAGGAGGGGGTGCATGAGAATGAGGAGTTTCATCCGCTTTGTCTCTAAGCTTGTATAACTAGTAATCATTAGTTGATATATATATGAAACCAAACATTATGGTAAAATTGAAGTCGATGTAACTTATATTATGTAATGCCTTAACAATTGATCAAGCTAATATAACTTATATTACGTAGCAATTGATTGAATTATTGTGAAATTGATTTATTACCGTAAATGAAAGACCTCGATCTAATGAATTCAAACGTGTCGTTATTATCTAATTATTCAATGAAGACCGATCGTGGAGGGATGTATTGTCGTACTCTCAATGGCAGAGTTCAATGGAGTTTTCTAAAAGGGGTTGAAGGTTTCATTGAATTTGCAATGTCAAATCCGTCTTGTGTAAAGGATGGGTTGATAAAGTGTCCTTGTGCAATGAAACAAAGGCGTAAACAAGCAATCGTGACTCCTAAAGTGGTAGTCCAGACTTGAGGAAAAATGGATTCCTTCCGCGTATCGGTATGGAATCATCATGGTGAGGAAGCAAGACCGCCCAATACATATGACCAATACGCATAACGTGGAAGGAAGAGAAAAATGAACAAGTCGGGAACAATCCTAATCAAGGCGATGCTATTCGAGCTCGAGTTGAACAAATGGTGTACGATCATAGGGCGGAGTTCGTGGACACAACCAACACCAAACCGAGGTGGAGGTGGAGGAACCACCGAATCCCGAGGATCGCTTGTTCTTTGACTTGTTAGAATCATCAAGGAAGCCGGTTTACCCGGTGTAAGCTCACCGAGTTGTCTTTGTTATCTCGGCTAATGAGTTGTAAGGCTAATGGCCGAATCAAACGAGCTTCAATGAATGGGTTGACGTAATGTCGGACCTTTGTCTGAAGAAAACCTAGTTCCACCAACTTTACCAAGCGAAGAAAAGATGCGGGATTAGGGTCACTGTGGTAACCATAGATCGTTGTCCTAAAATGTGCATGATATATTGGGAGGAGGATGCGATCTAATAGAATGCAAGTTACGTGGTAAGGAACGTACAAGCGTTACAAGGAGGGGGGCAAAGAAACGACAAAGAAAAATCTCTCACATAAGAAAATGTGGTACTTCCTCTAGCACCTCGTTTGAAAAGATTGTATGCTTCAAGTGCTTCATGGATAAAATGCGGTGGCACAAGGACCGAGTAATCTCGGATAATGTCAAGGTGGTAGAATGGACCATCCACAGACTCACCCGCATGGAAATCGCTTGACAAGACATATCCAGAGTTTGCAACGAATCTAGAAATGTACGTTTGGGACTTTATGCGGATGGTTTTAACCCGTCATAGTGAACGAATACTCTTGTTGGCCGCTTATGCTCACACCGCATAATCGCCCCGGTGAGTGCATGAAGGAGCCATTCATGTTTCTGACTGCATTGGTGCCTGGGCCGAAAGATCCTGGACTGACGTTGTATGTTTTCTTGCAACCCCTAATCAAGGAGCTGATCGAGTTGTGGACGGATGGTATCCCTGCATATGATGTGTCGACAAAAAGAACTTCACCTTGAGAGCTCTTCTTTGGACCGTGAGTGACTTCCTCGTACTCCATGCTATCTGGAAGGAAAACAAGAGGAAATATGCATGTCCACATTGCTTGGAGGATACTGTATGCATTTAGGAAGGGTAGTGGAAAATTTTGTTGGTTTGATTGTCATCGTAGGTTGCTAGAAAGTGACCATCCGCTCAGAAGAACAAGGATCAATTCTTGAAAAATAAAGTCGTCACAAAAAAGCCCGACAAGACTTATCGGTGCACAAATTCTTGCGAGATTTATAGATTGGGTCTTATGAAGGTGAGTGAGATTGGGTGGATGAAGCATAACGAGAAAATTGGTAAAAAATGTCGTTGGAGGAAGAGAAGCATTTTCTGGGACTTGCCTTACCGAGCGCCTTCTTATCCGTCACAACTTAGATTTCATGCACATTGAGAAGAACGTGTTCGAGAACTTATTCAATACACTTTGCAACATTGAGGGAAAAACAAAGGACCATGCGAAGTCTAGATCCGAGTTGTCGACGTGGTAAAAGGCCCGAGTTGACAAAGAAGGATGAGAATGGTAAGTGGTCGAAAGCGTGCTACAATTGACAACGCTTCTAGGTCAATTTTGTTTGATTGGGTGAGGGCATTGAGTTTCCCGGATAATTACGCCTCAAATTTAGAGAGGTGTGGATTTGAAGAAGACAAAGGTTTATGGGATGAAGAGCCACGATCGTATGTGTTCATGGAGAGGCTTATCCCTAGCATTTCGAGAGCTTCGCCAAACACGTATGGATGCTATCACCGAGTTGAGCTTATTTTTCAAAATTTAGGCACAAGGGTGGTTCATGATAAAGTGTTGGAAAATCTTGAAAGGAACATACCATTGATTCTATGCAAGCTCGAGTATCTTTCCACCGAGCTGGTTTGATTCTATGGAGCACTTGTCAGTTCACCTTCCTCATGAAGCGAGACTTGCTGGTCCGGTTCAGTATCGATGGATGTATCCATTCGAGAGGTACTTGGGGAAATTGAAGAAGTATGTCAACAACAAAGGTAAACCTGAAGGTTCGATTGCCAATGCCTACATTCGAGAGGAAACTGCAACCTTCTGCTCTTATTACTTTGATGAACACGTCCCTACGAAGACATAAAAGCAGTCTCGAAATGCGTATACATTCGTAGTTCAAGCGGATGATGAGTTTTCCCTATCCGTGTTCATGGTATCAGGGAGACCTCTTGGTGCAGCTAAGAAAGAATATCTTACGGATAAAGAGTTGAAAGCAGCTCAATATTATGTCCTCACGAATTGTGCTGAGGTTGACCAGTATATGGTACTATTTGCGAGGTCAGCAACCATTTATTTAAATTTTAATATAGCTACGCAAGTCTCTACTTCAATTATAGACTTATCATCGAATCAATGTTTGCAGTTTTTTCAAAAAGCGTTGTTTGGAAGAAAATCCTCAGATGACAGAGGATACACTAGAGGAACTACTTGACTCAAAAAATTCCTCTGAATCAGATTGGTTCCGAGTATGTCCGAATCCTATTAACAACGTCACATGCATATACTTAAAGGCTCTCGCAGAGGGTCCATTCAAAAAGGTCTACACATTCCCAGGTTATATAGTCAATGGCCTTAGGTTCCACACGACTGAATGTAACACGGCCATGGCGACAAGCAACTCCGGGGTGTGTGTTAATGGTGCAGAAGAGTATGTACGCTACTTTGTTTGATTTCCACGCAAGCTAAAACGAATTGTGAGGATTGAATATTCTGGATTGCCATTTAAACGAACCTTCTTGTTTGACGTTGAGTGGTATGATCCTAATCCAGGAGGTACGAGGAAGAACGAGCGGTATGAAATGGTTGATGTGAACCAAAAGAAGAGGTACCGAACCAAGTATGAACCATTTATTCTGGCGACTCAAGCACGACAAGTGGTGTTTCTTGAATATCCAAGTAAAACGCGATAAGGGGAATGGTTAGTCGGTACCTATTCGTTTCGCCGAAAGTGGAGTACATTGAGAAAGACGACTCAATTACCAACTCGTACCAACAAGAGGATGTCGATAAACAAGCAGAAGATCCCATAGAAGCAGATGATGAGTTGTTTGATCTGCACGAGGACCAATATGTAGTCTTAGAGGACGGCTATAATGGTATATTATGTGTATTATGAGTAATTATATGTGTTATTATAATCTGTTATGTATTATAACTCGTACTAACACATTTTTATTGTATTTATTACATTTTTTTTGCAGATGCCGCGACAGAGGCCGTCCACCTATCGTCCCCCCCCCCACGCAGCCGGCCGCATGATAGTGGTGGGTCGGGGACACCGTCGATGTGGAGGGCTCGAAGATCGTGACAAGGGTCTCGGATTCTGAGACCCCGGGAGAGAGAGCAGTGGCTCTACCGGACACATGCTGGAGGACGACCACGACGATTGTCCCTACCTCGTGTTCGATCCAAACAATCCAAACGTCCACGTGGGACGGCTTGTGATTTTCCTATTGGTCCCGCCAAGTAAGTATTATACATTCTTCTTAAATATGTAAAACATAACTGATAATGATAGTTGACAAGTATAAATTGTTGTACTAAAGTAATGCATATTCGTTTCTTGTATCTTATACATTGACAACAGCTTATGGCCTCGGGAGGTGCACAACAAACTAGGTGACATCTTCCGGAGCAGGAGAGAGCCACCGGGGCAGGGTGGTGAGTGTTGGAGCCACATCTCGGAGCGCATGAGGGCCGAGTACTTCGATGAGCTGAGGGTAAGTTAAAATATGACATTCATTTGTTTGTAATTATAATCGTTTTAATATGAGTGGTATGTTAGCCACTGTATGTGAGTGGTATGTTAGCCACTTTATTTGGGTGATATGTTAGTCACCATTGTGTTAGTAAATTTTAGGACAATGTGAGTGGTATGTTAGCCACTGTATGTGAGTGGTATGTTAGCCACTTTATTTGGGTGATATGTTAGTCACCATTGTGTTAGTAAATTTTAGGACAATGTGAGTGGTATGTTAGCCACTGTATGTGAGTGGTATGTTAGCCACTATATGTGAGTGGTATGTTAGCCACTTTATTTGGGTGATATGTTAGTCACCATATCTGTTATGTTGTTAGGACATGTATTGACTTTGGATGTTGTATGAAATTGGGAATGTAGAAGGAGTACTTCATTCCAAAGAGTTGATCCCACGATCCGCGCGCGTTTAGACTGTGGGATCCAAACCGTCTGAGGATATGGTCTCAGACGTGGAAGGCCATTCGGGATCGGGTGGCCCAATCCTCCACAGTTGATGCAACGGAGTGGGCCCTTTGGGATGCTCATCGGCGCCGAATCGATGTCCAGACGTTGCTTGACCAACAGTAACCGGCATCCCTACCGACACTGGCAGAAGGGCCGTTCACCACCTTGGGAGGCGATTCATCATCGATTATTATCAATCAAATGATATATGTGTTTTGCAATCTAGCATTACGTGTATGAAGTCTCTTTGCTCTATTACTTGTAGATGATAAATTGTTGACTAGATCTGGTTTGATTCAGTGGCACGGGGAGGTGACATCCAAGTATGCCATCTTCAAGAAGGCCAAGGTATATGGTATGGACCGACTCCGGGCCTCGTCTATCATGCGGTATGTTTATGTTGCTTAAAGTTCATATTTGTACACTATTACAAGTTACTTTTTAAAACAAGAATCGATCATTATATCTCGCTATTTACGATTTCAGCCGAGGTTGATGCTCGGGTGGCGAAGGCAGAGGACGGGTGATGTGTTGTCAATCGAACAAGTTGACAACATCTTCCTAGAGGTCAACAAACCGGACAAGAAAGGATTTAATATATGGACTCGGGAGCCTCGGTTTGCATCTGGCTAGTCCGGCGTGCTCCTTATCATCATCCCAGCAGTCCAGACGTCCGGTTTACACACAGGACCAGGTCTCGGAAATGGTGCAGTCGCAGGTTCGGGAACATGTTGCTCGGCTAACTCAAGAGATGGAGCAACAAAGGGATGAGATGGAGCGCCGTGACAGAGAACGAAGGGAGGAGAACGAGCGCCTTGATTCTGAGATGGAGCAGCTTCATGTCCCAGCCCGCCATCACCCACCCCCACCCCGTCGATAGCTAGTTATGTATCAGTATGTTCGATTTTTTCATATTTACACTTGTTTGGATAATTTCTCCATTCAATATTACTTTTTATTCATTGAAACATTTTCCGTATTATTGATTTATTATCGAACATTATATTGATTAAATAGGTGAACTACGAAAAATAGGGATTAATATGAAATAAATAGTGACGGAAGTAGTGACGGAATTCACAGTGACGGAATTAGTGACGGAATTCACAGTGACGGAATTTCAAATTCCGTCACTAGTCCAATTAAAATATTTAGCGACGGATAGGATCTATCCGTCGCTATATTCTATCCGTCGCTAAATATAGCGACGGATAATCTATCCGTCGCTAAATTTCGGAATTAAAAAAAAATAATAATTGGTCAATCCGTCGCGAATTGGACGACGGATTGTTATCCGTCGCCACAGCTCCAGCGGGGCGACGGAGTTTCTATCCGTCGCCAGAGCTGGGGCGACGGATAGCTGGCCTGTAGCGACGGATCTATCCGTCGCCACATTTTTGTAGTGACAAGAAGCTTTTTGGATCCGACATGGGCGCACTGGAAGTATTGATTATCTTGGTCCTTTGACCAGCTGCGACTTCAAGGGCCTGTTGTTCCCTCTGCAACCTCTTCTTCTCTCCGAGAGTTGACATGATGTAGTCAAACCAGTGAGCTGCACAATAAATTAAGGGCGTTAGGAACAGGCGGGCTAAAGAAAGATTATCGGAATTGCGGACACTTGTGAACAAAATAAGGTATAATGAAAAGGAGAGAAAATGTCTAAGTCTCCAACGAGTCTCATCAAGTCCGTCTTCCTCCCACTTCTACTTCACCGGTTAGTCCGCAAAGGTAGGGAAGTGGTGGCGAGATCAATCCGTGAAACGGTAAGTAAAGGGTCATACTTCTTGTGGATGGCCGCCACCCACGGAGCCACATTCTTTGGAAGAGGGCGCCAGTCCGGGATGCTCTCCCTCAGAAACTTTGTGGGCAGTCCCCACTGTTCTCGCTGCCTCTCGGACTCTCCTGGTTTCAGGGCCATGCATTTAAAACGATTTGTCCCACCACTTCAATTCCAATGACGAGATGGAGTCCGAGATAAAGTTGTAAGGTTTCCTATTCATGAAAGTATAGAATAGTGGATTCCGATGAATGAGACATGGAAGAGCCGCTAAAATTCTCAAGTTTACAGTGCCTTTCTTCTTGCAAAAGACTACAAAGCAAATAAGGTTACCGTGGACTTGGGATAACCTGACTGACCTATACCAATATGGTTCAGATGTTTTTCACTCAGTAGCAATGGGGATCTTCCATCCGCAGGAGAAGGCCACCTCATGCGCACATATACCCGGCGGGCGGATTGTAAAGGCGTGCCTGTGCTCGGAATCATGATTTCTACGAATCGTGGATCTCCCACTTCCGCCCACTCGTGGATGTCCTCCACCTGACCTGGACGGACACGTGGAAGCGATCTGCTCCGTTGCTTCTCCAAATTGATCCGCTATGGTAACAATGACGCAGGACGCGGAACTTTACTCGGCGGCTTTTGCACCACGGCCTCGATTATTTGAAGATTGATCAACGGGCGCAATGGGTGTAATGCAATCCACCGATCGGATCGTCTAGAGGGACGAGTGACAGGAGATCCTTCTTCTTCTTCCTCCTCGCCCTCACCATCTTCTTCGTCCTCGAGGACACCTTCGGGTCTTCCGGACGTGCTTGGCTTGGACGGGCCTGCTTCTACCAGAACACGGTCCTCCACTCCGGCCTCGAACATCTCCACGTCATCAGCCTCATGCCCGTTGTCGCCTGCCCGTTCAAGTCGAAGCGCATTCGGATCTATGAGCCCTCCCACGCCGCCTATAGTCCGAGATTGGACCAACGTTCTCGCCTCATCAACATCGCCTTCGACCGCTGGCCTGTCCGTCGGAGGACTAACCGTTTCGTGGGTTCCGTGCCTAGCGTCGGAATCTCTGGAAGAAAGGACGTCCACAAGAAAGTCTCCTACGGACGCGCTCAGATCCACGGATTCATCGCCCAAAACTGCTCCATCCTGATAATCCCGCGCCTCGCGAACGTTTTGACTATCGCTCCCGGACATCCTAGGGCAGAAGGAAACGGATCAGAAACGATGATTGTTATTGTCCGAGAGTTCATTTATATGTCTTATTAAGTCCAGAGGTCCGCGAAAAAGTCTAAACCCTAAGATTTTCTACACATAGAAGGACAGGGACCCCAAGACACCGGCACATGCAGCTGTGCCATTGGCACCATGATCTGCCCCTTGTGGCACGATGACAAAAGAAGAAACTTTATGGCCAAATACCACAGTCCACACTGATTTACAAGTAAACATGCATGGTCAAGACAGGTTGTGTCGGACAGGACTTATTAATTGAGAGTACAAGACATCAACGAAGAAAATTGGCATATTATGAGCATGCAGCAGATACACATCAATTATAGTCTAAACCAAAGGCATCGCAAGAGTCAATTACTGAGGACAGGCTCAATTACGGAAGCAGCAAGGGAAGCTACACTAGACATGCAATAGGGGGTATAGCGAATCTAGGCAATTTAAATGAGGCCAAAGAAGGATACTTACTTGCTAAATATCCAAACAGAGAACTTCCACGGATAATCGAACTTGGGTAATGCACCGAGGTTACAGATCTCAGCTTGATGGCCCGAAAGTCTTACAAGTCCCAGTTGCTCGGATCGACCTTGCGTTGTTTGAATTGCTTAAAGATTGCTCTGAGTTTCGAGATTGCTAAAAGTGTGAAAATGACTGATGGCCTGACTATTTATAAGGGCATTATGGGATAGCCAAGAGTCACGTCGCTTGGATTTGAATCCCAGCCGTTGATCCTCTCCAATCCAAGGGTTGTACCGCTTCGCGAATGGATGGCTGCCAGAACATCGCATTTAATGCTGGACAGACGCGTCACATCAATCGGACTGGGCGCCCCAACCGTTGATGTCGTCCTGATCCAACGGTCGCGTCCCTTTACTCGGGATCTTTCTCCCGTGGGCCGAACGGACAACCTATTGGGCTTTTGAAGAGGACAAATTCAACAATCGGCCCAACTGACAGCTTCCACACAGCTGCGTCAGATCCTAACCGTACTCGGACACATATATCTCGGATACAAATACCTTTTCCTCTACAGTCCCAGTTATGCGATAACTCGGACTGTAGACGGAAAAGGGGGGGAAAGAGATATATTGAATCCTTGAGGACACGGACGACGGATCACGACAAAAAGGATTTTTTCCCTTTTCTCTTAATTAACGATTCGGACACGCTCCACAGACACGACTGATCCCTCATAGTTACCAACTATCTTCTACTAAGATACTTGGAAACTGGGGGGACATATGTTGATACGGAAATATGTCCAATCCGTTAAGGGCGCCATAGAGCGGTCCTAAAGCGCATCACGGCTTAACTAGCCAATTCAGTACTGGTCCGACCTCACATGGTCCGCCCAAAGTGAATCGACCAGTACGCCGAAGTCACTACTTCCCCACAGCTAGTCCGAGCTAGCTAAGGAAAGGACTTGTAAACCTGACCAGGTCAGTACAGAGATGCCTAACGGACCGTACGAGAGAACCTCGGACGCCACCATTACTCTAAGACCAGACGTGTATAACAGAACCACTGAGATACTTCCGTGGGACTCTTGGCTCGGACATCCAGAGTCACCCAAGGGCAGATCAACCAAGCAGACAGGTCTGTCCGAGGGACTAACACGGACCCAACAGGCGGAACAGTACTCTCAGAGGGAAAAGGTCCAAACTACCCTCCCAGGCCCACTTATCGGTATTGGATCACTGTCCACTAATGGGCCATGGGCCAAAGGTAGCATTGGTGTCCAAATCTGGATCGTACACTTGGCATCATCTCATGAGCTACCTCATGAGTATGTGATAACTATAAATACAGCACTAGGTCCAAGACCTTAAGGTAAGTGATAAGCAATACTTAAACAATAACCTCCCTCATAATTATTACATTGAGAGCTTCCAACTCTCTCTTGAGTAAAGTTTCTTACCGGATTGACACAGGCAATTCGGGCATCTAGTTCTAACCCCCCCCACTTAGTCGTTTCAGGTGACTTGGTTCGGACAAGCAATCCATCGGACCTTCAAGTTGGAGGCGGGGTACAGACCGTGTTGCTTGTAGTAGTTTAGTTAGTTAGTGTTTGAGGTTTATCCCTCAACATATATAAAAACTATTGACCGGTTTATAGAGTTTTTGACTGATTTTTATTATGAAAATTAAATTTTCCTATAAATTAGGAAAATCTTCTTTTTTACTATATTTACTCTACATTAAAATGTGAAATCCATCCATATATATATATATATATATATATATATATATATATATATATATATATATATATATATATATATATATATATATATATATATATATATATATATATATTATGTAAATCACATGGGTCTAAACCTCACCAGATTCATTCAGTCCTACATGAAATTTTGTGGAATTAGTTGTATTTTAACCAGTATATATTTCGATGTTATTTTTGGTATGTTGACTGTGTATATAGTTTTTAGTAAATTTCATATAACTTTATCTACAAAATTCAGAAAAATATTTTAAACATATATTTGAATTCGCTGTGACAAGACGAATCCATAGAAACCAATCTTGAATACTATTATTAATTAAATAATTTTTTTTCATTAAAATAAAATATAAACTTATTAAATTAGATAAAATAAAATAATGGAATTTTAAAAATAGAGCATTTAGTAAATTCAATCCTACGTGGAATTAGTTGCATTTTCAACCGGTATATACATATTTCACACTTTATTTTTGGTATGTTGGCTGCATATATAATTTTTATTAAATCTCATATAATTTTATCTACAAAAATCCGAAAACTTTATTGAACATATATTTAAATTCCCCGTGACAAGACGAATCCATAGACACCAATCTTGAATACTATTATTCAATAAATAAATTATATTATCTATTAAAATAAAATATAAATTTATTAAATAAGATAAGATAAAATAATTAAATTTTAAAAATATAGCATTTATTAAATTAATTCAATCCTACGTGGAATTTTGTGGAATAAGTTGCATTTTCAATCAGTATATATTTCACTGTTTTTTGTATGTTGGCTGCATATATAGTTTTTATTAAGTCTCATATAAATTTATCTATAAAACTCCGAAAAATATTTATATTTATATTAATAGATATTTATATTTTCAATTAATATATAATAGATATTTATATTTTCAATTATACATTTTGATTCTACGGCTGAGCAGATTCCGGGTAGGGGGAGAGAATTTTGTTGCATAAAGTTTTGTCAGGTTAAACGTGAGAAACTGAGGCTAATGTTTTAGCGCTTAGATTATTAGTTGGGTGTTCTTATATAGTAGAATATATAAAGTTGATGAGCTAAACCCACCAGATTCATTCAAGTTCCATCCATCCTACGTGAAATTTTGATTGTACGGTTAAGCAGAGTCTGAATAGGGGAACGTAGTTGTGTTGTTGCTAAGATCATGTGATCAATGTTATTGCTTAGTGACAAAATTTTATGTCTTATGGTTGTTGAAAATGCGGAAGGTTTATCAGCCAAATTAACAACTAAATTTATTCGAGCTTTTGAGTGGCAACATGTAGTAATTGATAGGGATTTTTCTTTGGTGATTAAATTTCTTTTATCGATAAATTTTAACTTTGCCCCTTTGTTTTAATTTTCAAAGAAATTCAGGTATTTGATGGAAAATTTTGTTCCATATCTTTCACTATTAAACCTACCTATATATTAATCATTTATCTCCATCTTCATGCCCGATATTGATTATCTGTTTATATTAATAAAGAAAAATCAGTTTGTCTTTTTATTTTTTTTTTTTTTTTTTTTTACATTTCAATTTGTGTTTCTCCAATTATGGAGGATGGCCCAAGCATAAAAGAAGTAGAAAAGTACTAAATAATATACTTATTTAAGTCATAGTTATCATGAAAATAACTATGTTTGAGTGTACATTTTCAACAAAATTAAAACATTTCGATATAATAGATAGATGTTGATGAAGTGACTCTAAGAACAATACTAAGATAATCCAAGCTTACAAGAATGAAACTTATACAACCTTAGACCATTCCCATTAATGGTCATGGTGATGGCCGTGAATAGTGGCATCCGTGAGCCACGACTGAAATGACGATAAAATCTTTAAAAAATCATGTCCAATTGGTCGTGGCCACGACCATAAATAGTGTTTTTAATAGATTATTTGATGCCAAGTTAATGCGTATTTGGTTCTGTTACCATTACAATTTTAATCTAATTTTGGTTACATAATTCTGCCAATGATATTCAACCTTTATAACTATTTATAAATGTGATCAATCAACTCTTCTAAATCCCATAATTCCATTAAAATCGCCACCCACATACTAATTTTCTTAATGGGCATGAATCCATATAGGACCTTTGGATCTATGCTTGACATAGTCCCTTCAACTGATCTTCTAAGAATGTTATATGAATCGTGTACTAGACGCGCTCTTTTCAGTACAGAAGATATAAGAGACACACGTGAGCTAATTGGTGATGTGTTGATCTTTACATGTCTATCAACAACATTTTACATGTGAAGGCTTTCAATTTCCTTTTCTTTATGTATAAGATTCGATCGGTAGGATGAAGTATAAGGTTTCTCCTCTCTACGATCGATCTCTGGCTGGAAGGACTACTGGTTCTATCAAACCCGAAGTTCAACCCCGTTCGAAATAATGATGTTCGTGTCCGTCCGTAAAACTACATTCTTCCATAAGGGGGGGCGCCCTCTGCATATACTCTCCAGGCGGGGAAACTCTCTCTGATATTCTCTCTACTTTCTTGATATATAACGGGTCTGGGGGATCTAATACTCTCTAGGTGGAAAAACTCTCTTAGATCTTCTCTCTACTTTCCTGATCTCCATAACGAGCTGGGGGAGGGCGGGTATCAATTGATACTCTCTAGGCGGGGAAAATGTCTTCGATCTTCTTTGTACTTTCTTGACTCTCTTCTATCTTCTCTTTACTTTCTTCATCCATGACGGACCCGTGGGGGGGGGGGGGACCGTACCACATGAAATTATGTTCGTAGAATAATAATTTTTGTGTGTCTTTGGTGGGGTGACGCATACCACCGCGGAGTTGCTGGGAACCGAGGGGTTGGAAAAAACAACCGTAACATGTGAAATTACGTTTGTATAATATCTCTGTGCGTGTGTGGTGGGGTGACCACATATCACCGCAAGATTGTTGTGAACAACCCTATTGATTGTGTTGTATACTTTTGTATTTTATTTTGGTTCCATTTGATGGATAGATTTTTTTGTAAAAAAACATGTACCTGTTACTAATTAACAAGTCAGGTATGGTAGGACCCTATTTCTACATAATCTATTGTTAACATAAATAAACACTCAATGATATAATATTGGATGAAGAATGACTATCGAACGACACCACGACCAACGTTGTCTACAAGTAATTTTGACTATCTTATTTCTTCGATTAATTTATTTAATCATCACATTTCTATTTATTATTAAAAGTAAAATACTAGTGTATAATAAAATTTCATTGAACACATTTGCACGTGAGCTATCAGGAGTTCGTATTTTTGATAGTGTTACATGGAAAAATTCCACAATATTGTACGGCATACATCTAATTCATTGGGCCAAACAGTTCTGAATAATCAGTACTCATCCAAAACTAATTTCAAATTTCTTAAGAATATTCATGTAATTTATTTTAGTCTGCAACGCGACACGATTGGCAAATATCTTACCTTAAATTTCACCATCAATATCAAGCCTTTTCTGGAAGAATAATTACAAAACCACATGTTTAGGAAGAATAATTATTACTTATAATTAAATCAACCAAATTCTTATATTTCATTATTTATTATGATCATATCCATATAATTAAAGTTCACAAATAGATTTATTAATGTTTGTCACTGAACACCTATAAAAAGGTTATCCATCAACCAATTTCATCATCAGATCATTCATTCAATGATAGGGGAATTTTCACATATCACCCTTTTAAAATGGTCACTGAACGTTTAGGTCCCTAATGTTTGAAATATTAAATTGAAGGACAACTTTTGATTTTTGGTTGACTTTTATTAAAAAAGTTTTATTTATCCCATTTTTTCTTAATTAAACCATTTATTTTTAAATACTAATTTCATTTAATTACATATTTGACTCAGACCTTTCAAAATCTATTAATTAACCCTAAGACTTTTATCCTACCTAACTCGTATATTTTTCTTTCTTTATTAAACTAATAATTTTTTTAAATAATAAGGAGCTTCCACAGATTCCATTGGAGCTCCGGTAATCGAGCTCCAGGAAGCTGTAAAATCGAAGGTTCCATATAATATCTAGTTTTTATTGTAACGATAAATTTAAATATTTTATTTTAGGATTTATTTAAGCACGAAAAAGTTAGAAATTGAATTGTAATAAGATGAATTAACATATATAAATAAAATGAGAAATTAAAGGGTAAAATTATATTATCAATAATGAGGGTTGACTTTTGTCCTTCACTGTAATTATTTTTATTTCATAAGCTACATTTTGTCCTTCAATATAATTTTTCAAACATTAGAGACCTAAACAATTAATGACCATCTTAAAAGGGTGTCAAACGAAAATCGCCCTTCAATCATATATACAAATAAGTTAAGTTTTGCTTTATCTATTGTAAAAGTGAAAATGAAGACTTCATTTGACATGTTCGTGCTTTGCCTTATTGTTTCATCACTTCTAACTCCATCTTGAGGTACATTTTCGTTAACCAAAAGTTTGTTTGCATCTTCTATCTCAAAGTGGTTATCTATGTAGTTCTTGAAGTTATCCATTTGTATGTTGTGGTTCATTTTACTTTTTTTTTTTTTTTTATAATTACAGCTCAACCAAAGAAGTACTGACCAGTAGATTCAGTCCAAAGATGTGGTACATGTGCAGATAAAAATGTAGCTCAAGACTGCCTCTTGCTAATCCTCGGACACTACTCTGCAAGTCAAATGCCCAGATTCACCGGATGCAAAGATGTTGGCAACAAGAAGAGTTTATACCTTCCCGAGGTTGTTTGTTGATCATGAGTTTAACATGTATTACTAATGATAAATGATAAAGTGATAATAACGTTGTTGCCATATTTATTAATAATACAAGAGACATCTTGTTATTGCACATTATTTGTACTTCCTTTATTAGTACTCAACCAATGAAATACATGATCCACAAACATTTCTACGTATTATCCTCTCTTATCTTCGTCTTAATAGAACTGAATTAAACTGAACTGAAATGCATTGAACTTAATTGTAGTATAAAAATAAGGGCAAATTTCTTATAGTACCCCTTAAATTCGATCTAATAACAAATTCAATCATTCTATTCGAACAATAATGATTCATCCAAAATTGAATCGAAGAATTTTCAATATTACAAATGGGTCTAAAAGTCAAACTTGATGATGACATGGAATTGCTTTTTGCTGATGTGTCGACCAAAGTTGGTAATAATAACGAAAATGCCATTGAATATATTTTGATTTTTGAGTTTCTTTAATTTTATTTCCCTATTTTCTTTTCCTTTTCCTTTTCCTTTCTCCTCCTTTATTTGGTGACACAGGCTGTTGGATGTGTCTGTAATTAGCAATCACAAATTCAGGGATTTATTTGTAATTGATTTAAATCAATTTCCAACTGGACTTATTTGTAATTTAGCTTAGATTTTGTTTAGTCAATTTAGGTAAATTTCAAGTAATTTCAGGTAATCAGTCAATTAATCTATTTCCTAATCATTTCTCTGTATGCTGAAGAATGTACTAGGTCCCTTTATTGACTTCAAATAAATGCACCAGGTCCCTGTATTGATTGAATGCATATCACGAATACAAATCAGAAACTATATCAATGTATGAAGGTCAAAGGTCAATTATACATATTCCAAGAGTCAGATTCAATTCTTCCACTGTTTTCATGTCCATATCCATGCATTCATCTTTATAATTTACCTATAAATACAAACCATCAAGAAGCGACAAACAAGAAACAACAAGTAACAATGGAAATTAAGGGTTATCAAAGAAAAATTCGCCCATCATCTCATGTGGGGATTGAGTAATTTGCTATACTCTTATTGTATGATGAGTCACATAATAAGACTAACATATTTGAATGCATGGAAACATACATAATGACGAACATGGAAACTATTTGAATTTACTCTTGCTAAAAAACTAGCAACTTCACGAAGAGAAATGAACACCAATGATCAAGCAGTTGGACCACGTATGAGGGCTTCCAACATTGCTTCAAGGCTCATTCACATTGAGTGTGTGGCCACTCTGACGAGCTTCGTCCGAGAGCATCTGTACTCACGACTTCCATGACTGTCTTGGATATTCAACTGGCCACGACATATTATGGTGAAAGTTGGCATAATGTATTTCTTCAAGAGGCTGCTAAGCATGTGGATGAGCTCATCAAATTAGGTTCATATATTTGATGTAATTGCTCCCTGTTCTTCCATAATTGGCTTTCAGTTCTTATGTTTAATGGATATTCTGTTAATGCATTTCTATTGCTCTCTCCACCAACAATAACAACAAGAGACAACATTAACGATGGTTTTTCACCATTTAATCATCTTCATTTCATTGTAAACATAAGCAAATTACATGGTGATTTGATCACAAGTTCTTACAATACATTCCACAAAAGAGATAACTGTGATCACTCGACAAAAATACATTAAACTGAAATTAAAATAACTAATCACTACTAGTACTTCATTATCATCCAAGCCACAAATAACTAAAATAGCTATTTAGTAAGGGTCCGGGCTGGAATTTGGGGATAAAATTTCCCTCCAATTCCCACATACGATTTAGAGGGACATAATTAAGTTCAATCAATTACATAGAAGTTTATGAGGAAATCATTTTTAGTGCATGTATTTTTGGACTTTTATTAGCAAAAATTACCTGAAAATCAATTACAAATAGCTCCCTGTATTTGTGGAAGCTAATTACAGATAGATCCATCTGTTATTTTTGCTTTACTTTAATTAATGTAAGAAATTTTAATTTGTTTTAACTTTTCTTTTAAGGAGAGAGAAAATTAAATCCACATGGCAAGAGAGAGAAGTGTTGTTTAGTTTTGGTTAACTACAGGGGGCCATCTGTTATTATTCGAATAGAAGGGACCAATATGTGAAGGGGGTCAATTTAAGGGGTACCAAATGTAATTTTCTCTAAAAACAACTCTCAAAATTGAGCTGAACTGAAATTAATGAGTTCTCAAAATTGAGCTGAACTGAAATTAATGAGTTTTCAGATGAAAATAACAGAGTTAACAAATAAATTTTTACTAAAAACAACTTTCAATTGTTAAAATTTTGTATGTACATCATCATTCCACTCGATGCCCAAATTACCTACCCATTGTTGGGTAAAATGGTCACACGGTCAACTTCTTTAGATAAATCTCAAGTCTTGACATTTCAATTTTCACACTCGGTAAGTAGAAAAGGAACAAGCAGCCAGCAGAATTAGAAAAAAACTGGAAAGACAAAACAGAAGAGTAATTTGAAGGTGAGAAATCAGAGAGATTCATAGTAAGAGTTGAAATTTACTTTCAAATTCCAATCTTGTTGCATCCTTTGGGTTTGGGCTTGCTTGTTTTTTGGGACAAACAGTTGAGCTTTTCTTTTCATAATTCTTGCAAGTGTAATTAGATGAATGTGTCTCCTTTTAATCCTTTCTTTCTGTGTCTCTGAGGGTTTGAACGTAACAGAGATAAAGATCTCAATTTTACTTTCTACAAACCCTTTTTTTTGGTGTGCCCTTCGAGTACTTACTAGTAGTTTCTGGATTTTAACTGGACATGTATTAGTGCTTAAGTGTGAGAATCTGATTTTAAGTATTTATTTTGCTTGCATGAATGTGCCTACTAATTTTCACTTTGCCTGCTCAGAGTTTGAAGGTGAAAGTGATAAAGAGTTCAATTTTACTTTTCAAATTCCCTTTTACGTTGTGCCCTTTGAGTATTTACCTCCTGTATGCTTCATTAGATGAATGTGTATCCCATTCCCAGCAGTTGGATCATCATGGTTTGAAAGGAACTAAATTGGTTTCTGGACTTAAATCGAACATGCATGACTGCGATTAGAGTGAAATTATGTAGTAAGTACTATTACTCTTTCTGCACTGATTTATGCCTTTATGGTTTATGTGTAATTTCTGCATTATCGTCAAAAATCCCATTTCTTAATTTTGTGGTAGAGTGCTTATATCCTTCCTAATTGTTGGGCTTGGTTTAGTGATTGGATAATATCTTGTTGTTGCTGTCATCACAATTTATGTTTTAATCAAGAATTGTCAAAACTAATTTTTATTGTTCAATTTTGAATGGGAAGAAAATGAATAATGCTGTTACTTTAGCAATCTTTATAAAGATTCAAGACAGGGTATTCGATTGCAAAAATCTACAAATTTGTGCATTTCTTCATGCTTCCAGCTCTCACTTCTAGCTGTGCCTGTAAAAGTTTCAGGTTCAATCTGCAAAATCATGAGTGTAAGCACAGATAAGAAGAGATCGCGAAGTACTGGTCTTGCTGAGGACAGAGACCGTTTTAGCAACTTGCCTGAAAGTGTAATATGTCACATCTTATCCCGTCTGACAACAAAGCAAGCTGTGCGAACTAGTGTTCTGTCCAAGAATTGGGAGCACAAGTGGACCTTAGTATACAACATTGTCATTGATGATAACGAGCTCCGTCTGTGGAAACATAGGAAATTCTTCAAACTAAGGAGTACAAAAACAAATTTCTACAACTTTGTGGAAAGGGTGCTTCTCGTCTCACAGAATGTTAAAAAATTCCGCCTATCATGTCATGAGGAGCATGAGTCAAGTCGCGTGACATCATGGATATCTGCCATTTCAAGGCGCAAAGTTGAGAATCTTCAAGTGACGTATGATCATGAGGGCGTTGTCTTGCCCCCACGCCTTCTCAGTTGCTCATCCTTGAGGAAGCTAAAACTTGAGTTGTCTTGCACCTTCAAAGTTCCTGTCAAAAGTAGTCTTCACAGACTAACAGCTTTGTATCTTAAAGGAGTTGAGATACAAAATGAGAATCCTCAAGCTGGCACTCTCAGATTTAATTTCCCAGTTCTGAAAACATTCGAACTAAAAAAATGTGAATGGTTCAATGTGCAGTTGGTTGACATCTATGCTCCTAAACTGAAAACATTTAAATGCGAAAGTTCATCATATGATACGGTAAATGACTACAATCAAGATCACTGCAGAACGGGTAGAAACATTTGAATCTTCTGGAGGTGTGCCAGAAAACATTGGTATAACTGGATCAGTAATCTGTGCAGCTCTGGCAAATAACTGTAACACCGGAGATCTTCAGTTTCTTGAACAGGTGGGAACACAGGTTAGGAAGCTATTGAAAGGAATATCAAGTTCAAAGAATTTGGTGCTTTCAGGTTTTTCGGCAAAGGTTAGCTAATACAAATGCCTTTTTCCATTGATTATTTATACACAGTCAAATGGTAATAGTCTTCTAAATGTTTGGAGCTCGAGGAATACAAGGTTTATGATTCTCATTAAATTACGTTGCATATTTTAGCTATCTATGCTCATTCTTACTTTCTTAATTGGACCTCCCATTTGTCATTGATGTGTTGATTTACACAAAGGCTATGGGGCATTCGAAACAAGAAGTTGCACTACCACACTGTCCTATGTTGGAAGCACTGAATGTGTCCTCCCGAACCAACAGTGAAGGATTAGTTGCGCTGCTAAATACAGCAGCATATCTGAAAAAACTTCAAGTAGATGTGGTAAGCTGTAGGCCACAACTCTATATTGTTTCCCACTTTTTTTGTCTTATTTCTGTTGGTTGAGCTTTAAGTGTAAAAATGTTCTTCATTGCACAGAGTGGTTGGGATGAATTTGATTTTGACAAGGTGAAGCCCCTTCCACACAGTGTGGTGTTTGTCTTGGAGGAAGTTACGCTCAAGGATTTCTCAGGAACTACATCACAACTAAATCTGGCCAAGTTTTTGCTGAAAAATGGAACTGTGCTGAAGAAAGTTCATTTCTCATGCTATTATAACTGCAACAAGGATAAAATTGCGGAGCAGCTGTCAACAATTCCTAGATGTTCTGCCTGTCTAATGGTTATATTCACTTAGAATACGTATATATATGATGCTACGCTCTTTGTGTTGTGGTGCATAACATTTTGTTCATATAGTTGTAAGAAGGAAATCTCGATATCTCATGCAAAGGGCATAACCTTTTGTCACTTTTGACTTGGTTATACTGTGCTAAACAAGATCTGTACTTCCGCTGCAGCGTGCAGCCCTGTAATTGTATTTTGGCAAGTGCTATGTTTTCATGTTTTGAATTAAGGAACTATCGAATCAGTTGTTCATAAACAATTTCGACATTATTCAGGGTACCCTATCATAGTCTGTGATGATAGATTGAATTCAGAAGACAATGTTGCTGCAACAGTCACAGTGACAGAAACATTAAAGTTCTAACAGAACTAGGAAAGGAAGAAATCTTTCTTATTCGAATTGGAAAAGGATTAAAGCTTGTTTTACTAATTCAAGGTGATGTAGGAGGCTTGGGAAAACTTATATATACAGCCTTAGGCGTGACACAACACATCAGAACACAAGAAGACAAGACACAAGACAAGAGACTTGCTGTTCCATATCGAAAATCTTCTAGTTTGCGTTTTGAGTTCTGTTTTGTTATTCTCTGTAAATCGATATTGTCATTGCATTAGTCAATAAAAGAATCTCTAGTTTTCTCCCGTGGACGTAGGCATTCGCCGAACCACGTAAATCGTTGAGTTTTCGATTGTGTTTGGAGTTGTTGATTGAGTTCTATTTATTGATTGTTGGTTTAGCTGTCGTAGCAACTGTTGCTATAACAGTGATTGTGTTTTAGCTTTGTTTTGAGTTGGTTGTCATTATTGTTGGTGATCGAGTTCCGAAGAACAATTACGCAACAATTGGCGCCGTCTGTGGGAGGAAGGAACAATCAACTCAGGAGCTATTATGGCAATGGCAAGGTTTGACATAGAGAAGCTTACAGATAAAATTGATTTCTCTTTGTGGACGGCAAAGATGGAGGCTCTACTGGTTCAACAGGGACTAGAGCAGGCGTTGCTTGGAGATGCCGGATTTCCTAAGGATTTTGATGAGGCTGAGAAGGCACGCATCATAGGAAAGGCAAGGAGCTCGCTGATTTTGTCTTTGGGAGATAAAGTCTCGGTAGAGGTGATTAAGGAGAAGACTGCCAAGGGTGTTTGGGATAAATTGGAATCCCTTTATCATGTGAAGTCTTTTGCAAGCAAGATGCACCTGAAACAAAAACCCTTCTCATTCAAGATGAGAGCTGATAGATCAATCATTGATCAGTTGGATGAATTCAACAAGCTTTGCATGGACATTGAATCTTTGGAAGTAAAGGTTGAAGACAATGACAAGGCTGTGATATTGTTGAGCTCTCTACCCAAAAGCTATGAACACTTCATTGATGCTATTGTTATGACCAAACCAGATGACCTTATAGCTGCAGATGTTGAAAAGGCATTGAGGAATAAGATGGATCAGAAGAATGTGGGCAGCCAACCTGATTTTGCATCTGAGAGCTTGTTTGTCAAGCAAGCATGGAACAAACACCAAGCTGGTAAAAGCAAGATGTCTGGCAGGCCAAAACAACAACTGAAGGAGTCCAAGTTTGGTGGGAATAACAACACAGAGAAGAGGGCATGTTTCTACTGCAAGAAACCAGGTCACCTGATGAAAGACTGTTACTCATTAAAGAAGAAGGAGAGAAGAGGAAAGACACCTGAGCAAGGTGGAGCCAATACTGCAGATCTTGCAGAATCCTCTAATGCATTTGACAATGCTGATGTACTCTCTATTACTGAGTCTAAGTGTGGATCAAAGTGGATTCTAGACTCAGGGTGTTCATTCCATATATGCCCTATAGAAGAGTGGTTTGAGGATCTCAAGTATGAAAACAAGGGAAGTGTATTGTTGGGAGATGATTATGCTTATGATATCAAAGGAACTGGTAATATAAGGCTGAAGATGCATGATGGTGTCATTAGGATTCTCACCAATGTTAGATACACACCTGATTTGAAGAGAAACTTGATATCTCTAGGAACTCTTGATAAGAAGGGATATAAGTATGGATCTGAGAATGGTGTTATGCAAGTTATAAAGGGGAACACACCCGTTATCAAGGCAAACCTCATTAATGGTTTGTATGTCATGCAAGGAGAAGTTGCGTATGGTATGACAACTGTTGTTTCAAGTGTTGCTACAACTGTTATTGCAACTGTTGATGCAACAATGGACAAGACACAACTGTGGCATGAAAGGTTAGCTCATATCAGTGAAAAGGGACTTAAGGAGCTGTCAAGACAAGACGTTCAATGTGGTGATAAAGTGTCTAAGCTAAGTTTCTGTGAGAATTGTGTCCTTGGTAAGGCTCACAAGACAAGTTATGAAACTGGAAAGCATACCACTAAAGCACCTTTGGACTATGTGCACTCTGATTTATGGGGACCTGCTAGGACTGAGACATTAAATGGAGGAAGGTATTATATGTCTATCATTGATGATTACTCAAGGAAGGTGTGGCTCATGGTGTTGAAATCTAAGGATGAAGCATTCTCTAAGTTTAGAGACTGGCTTATTGAGATTGAGAATCAGACTGGGAGGAAGCTTAAGTATCTCAGGACTGACAATGGGATGGAATATCTATCAGGAGAGTTTAATGATTTTTGCAGGAAAAGGGGTATAATCAGGCACAATACTATACCAGGAACCCCCCAACAAAATGGAGTGATTGAGAGATACAATAGAACAATCTTGGAGAGGATAAGATGCATGCTTATCAGTTCTGGACTCTCAAAGGAATTTTGGGGAGAAGCTGCAAATACAACTTGCTATTTGATAAATAGAAGTCCCACTTCTGCATTGGACTTCAAAACACCTGAGGAAGTATGGTCTGGACATACTCCCAGATATGATCACTTGAAGGTGTTTGGGTGTTTTGGGTCTTGTTCACACCAAACAAGACAAGCTGGATGCAAGAGCATTGAGATGTGTGTTTCTGGGATATCCAACTGGGGTGAAGGGATACAAGCTATGGAGCATTGATCAGAAGAAGTGCATTCTGAGTAGGGATGTTACTTTTAATGAGAGGATTATGCCTCTCAAGCCTCAGACTGCATCAGGGACAAAGCCACTGGTTACTTCTACTACTGGTACAACAGGTGAAGATGATAACACCAAGATTGAGGTGGAGCATGTTTATGATACACAGGTACTTGACACTTGTGTACATGAAACTAGAGAATCTTCAGAGATCGCTGGTGCAATCATGATCCAATCAAGGTCGCAATAAATACATGATGTAACAAGGAGAAATGGCAGACAAGCACCAAATTAACCTGTATAGTTTTGGAAGAGCAGGGAAGTCCTACATGGTGTCCTATGCTCTGAGCGTTGCAGAGGAGATTAATTATGTTGAACCTAATAGCTACCATGAAGCAGTCACTTGTAAAGAGAAGTTATTATGGATGGAAGCCATTCAAGAAGAATTGGAGTCTCTATACAAGAATAAAACTTGGAGTATTGTCATTGTACCAAGGAATACCAAGTTGGTAGGGTGCAAGTGGATCTTTAAGAAGCAAGATGAAGCAGCTATTGGTGGGAAAGTGAGATACAAAGCAAGGCTAGTGGCTAAGGGTTTCACACAGAGGGAAGGCTTGGACTACACAGAGATCTTTTCTCCTGTAGTCAAACATACATCAATCAGGATACTGTTGTCTATTGTCACTCAAGATGGTCTTTATCTACAACAGATGGATCTGAAAACAGCTTTCTTACATGGGAATCTTGAAGAGGAGATATACATGAAAGTGCCAGATGGAGTAACTGTGAGCAATGCAGATACAAAGGCATGTTTGCTCAGAAAATCTTTATATGGATTGAAGCAATCTCTAAGACAATGGTACAAGAGGTTTGATGAGTTTGTGACATCTGTGGGTTTCAAGAGAAGCAACTATGATAGTTGCATATATCAAACTGGGAGACATGATACATGTTTCTTATACCTGTTGCTTTATGTGGATGACATCTTGATTGCTGGGAAGAGCATTCCTATGATAGAAGATGTGAAGAGAAGGCTCGAGTTTGAGATGAAGGACTTGGGATGTGCAAAGAGGATTCTTGGCATGGGCATTTACAGAAGCAAAGATCAACAAGTCAAAACTCTTACTCAAATGAGTTACCTATCCAAGGTGTTGCATAAGTATAAGATGCATGAATCTAAACCTGCATCTGTGCCTCTGAATCAAAGCATAAAAGTCTCCAGTGCTCAGTGTCCCACAACTGATTCAGAGAAGATGAAAATGGAATCAATTCCATATGCCAGTGCTGTGGGGAGCATCATGTATACCATGGTGTGTTGCAGACCAGATTTAGCCTATTCCATGAGTGTTATTAGCATATATATGAGCAATCCAGGCCATGCTCATTGGGAAACTGTTAAGGGAGTGCTGAGATTTATCATAGGAACTCAAGATCATGGATTATACTTCAAGGTTGCAGACCACACATATCAACCATTGGTAGGGTGTGTTGATGCTGACTATGCCTCTAATCTGGATATAAGGAAGTCCAATACTGGATATGTGTTTACTCTCTATGGGACTGCAATAAGCTGGAAAAGTTCTCAACAATCTGTGGTTACTTTATCAACTACTGAGGCTGAGTTTATAGCCTTGACAGAAGCAGTGAAGGAAGCATTGTGGCTAAAAGGATTGTTGGAGGAACTAGGGATAGTTCAGAGGTCTGTTACTATCTATTGTGATAATCAAAGTGCTTTGCAGTTGGCTAAACATCAAGTGTATCATGAGAGGACAAAACACATTGATGTGAGACTATACTAAATCAGAGATGTGATAGACGAAGGAAGCATTAAAGTGGAGAAAATTCACACATTATAGAACATGGCTGATAGCTTGACAAAAGCATTGCCTGTTTCTAAGTTTCAGCTTTGTTCATTGTTGATGAAAGTGCAGAAGGGTCTACTCCAACCTTATGAGTGTTTTTTGGAGAAGCTAGAGAGGAATTCAATCTAAGGTGGAGATTTGTGATGATAGATTGAATTCAGAAGACAATGTTCAAATAAATACCACAAGGATGTGAAACATTGAAGTTCTAACAGAACTAGAAAAGGAAGAAATCTTTCTTATTCGAATTGGAAAAGGATTAAAGCTTATTTTACTAATTCAAGGTGATGTAGGAGGCTTGGGAAAACTTATATATACAGCCTTAGGCGTGACACAACACATTAGAACACAAGAAGATCAAGAAGACAAGACACAAGACAAGAGACTTGTTGTTCCATATCGAAAATCTTCTAGTTTGCGTTTTGAGTTCTGTTTTGTTATTCTCTGTAAATCGATATTGTCATTGCATTAGTCAATAAAAGAATCTCTAGTTTTCTCCCGTGGACGTAGGCATTCGCCGAACCACGTAAATCGTTGAGTTTTCGATTGTGTTTGGAGTTGTTGATCTAGTTCTATTTATTGATTGTTGGTTTAGCTGTCGTAGCAACTGTTGCTATAACAGTGATTGTGCTTTAGCTTTGTTTTGAGTTGGTTGATCATTATTGTTGGTGATCGAGTTCCGAAGAACAATTACGCAACATAGTCATATACATATATAAGTTTCTTCGAATATTCTACTTCCATGTGTTTCATTGTGAGCTGTAATTTGTTCACCTGTGAATTGTGATTGCTTGAATGCATTTTAAAAAACAAGTGGCCAAATACTGAGAACTAGAATCGGATTTCTAGTACATTGTCTGTATGATTGTAAATTGGTCAGATTAGTGTATCTTCATTGATTAGCATGTATCTGGTACCGTATAAAAATCAAATTATCCAGAGAACTCTACTCCTGACAAAGGAGGAGAAGCTGATTAGCCCTTTTTATCTTCTTTTTTTATCATGATTGGGAGCATTCAGAATCCGAGCAAGAAATCTCCAAACAGTAGCGACCGGATTAGCAACTTGCCAGAAGCTGTTATAGGTCACATCTTGTCCTGCTTACCGACGAAAGATGTTGTACAAACATGTGTCTTGTCGAAAGATTGGAAATACAAGTGGACGTCTACCTACAAACTGGACATTGCTGATACACACTCTGAGAAGGGAACTTTTGTTAACTTCATGGGTAGGGTACTCAGTCTTGTAGAGCATGTGAGAGAGTTCCGTCTTTCATGTGAGATACTACAGCTCAAATCTGATTTTCGAATGGGTTTCTGCTCTATTCAATTTCAAACACAGCGTTGAGAATTTTATGTCAAATCGATCAAGCATCACATGCCTTTTCGCCTTTTCAACTTCACTATTTGAAAAATCGAAGTGGTCTCACCGCAGATTTTTTAAAGTTGCAGAACATAATTCTTTTCCGCACATTACAAGTTTGTGCCTTGATGGAGTCGAGATCCCAAGTGAGCTTTCTATTGCCGACACATTGGGATTATCTTTCCTGGTCCTGGAAACACTTGAAGTCCGGGAATGTAAATGGTTGAATGTGAAGTTAGTGAAAATCCACGTACCTGCCTTGACTGTATTGAGGTCCAAGACCCCAGTGATAGATTATGTATGTAGTTAGGAATAATCTAGAAGGTAGAAACATATTAGAATTAGTATTCTAGTTAGAATTGACTTAGGCTTATGACTCTCTATTGTATTGTATAAATATGTGTGTTATGAATGAATCTCCCCAAGGGAAATATTATCTTACATGGTATCAAGTTCCGCTGCCCAATAAACAAAACTCGTTTGCACATCCTCCTGCTGATCGATCCCACACAAGTTTGCTCCTTCTCACGAAACCAAAGACCATCGATTGCTAGCGACTCGCAACTCGAGTTTTACATATATATTCCCCACCTTATTCGATCACCTGCCTCACGCAAGTAGATCGCTTCCACCACGCCTTCCTGCCTCACGCAGAAGACGTCGTCAGGCCCCTGCAGATTGCGCATCCGTCCTTCGCATAACAACCACCGCTCATTGCTCGCTTCCCCGCCAGTGCTTCCTCCAAGCTTACTCACGTTAGCTATCTGAGTTCTTAGCGCATCATGACCGGATCCTCCGGCGACCTCTTCATCAAATTCGACCCCGGCACGATCTTCTTTTCATCCTGCCTTGGCTGTGTCGAACATCCGGAACCACATCTCCGTGACTCTGGAACTCGAGAACTCCCAATACGGAACGTGGGCTGAGCTTTTCAAAATTCACGCTCGCTCGCATGACGTTCTTGATCACATCATCGCCCCTCCGCCTTCTCCCGAAGCTACGGAGACGACTACCCCTAAGGTGGTTAAACGCGATAACCTCTGGTTGACCATTGATGCCATGGTTCTTCAATGGATATATTCGACCATCTCTCATGACTTGCTGAACACCATCATTGAGCCTGACGCTACTGCTATGGAAGCATGGAACCGCTTGAAAAATCTCTTTCAAGATCATCAGGCCTGTCGCGCTGTGATTCTTGAACAAGAATTTGCATCAACCCGCTTAGAGGATTTTGCTAATGTCTCCGCTATTGTCATCGACTCAAGATCCTTGTTGATCAACTTAAGAATGTTGGAGCTGCTGTTGCTGATTCTCGTCTTGTCCTTCAGTTGATTTCGGGTCTTTCTGAACCCTACAAAGGTGTTGGTACTCAGATTCGTCATGCTAAGCCTCTTCCATCCTTCTCGGAAGCCAGATCTTCTCTTTGCTTGGAAGAACGTGAGCTTGCATCTATGTCCGCTCATGGCACCGCTATGGTCACAGCTACTGATGTTACTCCACCACCAAATCCGTCCCCAGCTACTAGTCGGAACCCACGCAATCGGAATGCTCGGAGAAATCCAGGTAATAAGCGCGGGGGTGGATCAAACAGAAGCAATGGCGGCACACAGCGCAACAATGCAGCTCCTCCGCAGGTTACTGCCCCTCCTGGGCATTGGCAGTGGGTTCCGCAACCCATGTATGCGGCCCCACCGCCACCATACCCTTTCCGTGGCCCGTTATCCAATCGTTCGGACTGCTGACAATACTATCTTCGCCCACTTATTACTCGGCTGGCCCGGACCCTCACCAAGGATACATGGCGACACCTGCTGCTCCTAGCCCTTATGTTCCTACGGATGTCAATGCTGCAATGCACACGATGGCTAACAATCCACCGGATCCGAATTGGTATATGGATACCGGCGCTACGTCCCATATGACATCATCCAAAGGTATGCTCTCGTCTTATTTTAATTCGAGCAATCATAATTCAAGCATCATTGTTGGTAATGGTCATTCTATCCCGGTTCATGGTTATGGTCATACATCCGTTCCTACTCCTACCCCATCCCACTCCTTCACCTTGAAAAACGTCTTACACTCTCCCAACCTGATTAAGAATCTCGTCTCTGTACGTCGATTTACTACTGATAATTCTGTCTCGGTAGAGTTTGACCCTCTTGGTTTTTCTGTGAAGGATTTTCGGACGGGGATCCCACTAATGAGATGTAATAGCCCAGGAGATCTTTATCCCCTCACCACCAGCACCAATCGACCAAACCCCACCTTGTTAGCTGCTGTGTCTACTCAACTTTGGCATGATAGTTTAGGACATCCAGGAAGACCTGTACTAGATTCTCTTAGATTAGATAAACGCATTCCATTGTCTAAATCTATTTCCTCTAGTATTTGTCGGTCTTGTGTTCTTGGCAAACATGTTCAGTTGCCTTTTTATTCTTCTATGACCAAAACTTTGTCACCTTTTGATATTATACATAGCGATATATGGACTTCCCCTATTTTTGAGTACTTCTGGTTATCGATATTATGTGCTGTTTTTGGATGATTATTCAAACTTCTTATGGACCTTTCCTTTGGCTAAGAAATCTGATGTGTATTCCAAATTCATGACCCTTTACAACCATATCTTTACTCAATTCGGGAGCTGTGTTAAGAATATGCAATGTGACAATGGGGGGGGGGGGGGGGGGGGGGGGGTGGGGGAATATGATAATAGCCTATTTCGGAAGTTTTGCAATGATAATGGCCTCTCTTTTCGATTCTCTTGCCCTTATTCTTCATCTCAGAACGGGAAAGCCGAGAGGAAAATACGGTCCATTAATAACACCATTCGCACACTTCTTGCTCATGCATCTATCCCACCTTCGTTTTGGCATCATGCATTAGAAATGGCTACATACATTCATAACATTTTACCCACTCAGCTCTTGCACAACATCTCGCCTATGAGAAGCTGTATCACCGGACTCCAACTTATACTCATCTCCGGGTCTTTGGGTGTCTATGTTATCCACTCTTTCCATCCACAACTATCCATAAACTACAGGCTCGATCCACTCCATTTGTGTTTTTAGGGTATCCCAATGACCATCGAGGATATAAATATTATGATATCTCATCTCGTAAAATCATTATTTCACGTCATGTGATTTTTGATGAGCATGTTTTTCCCTTTTCATCCATACACACACCCGGGTCGACTTCCTACACTTACTTGGATAGTGGAATCTCGCCATATGTCCTGGATCAGTTGGGATCGACTCAGGCCACTGATTCAGCCCAAATCGGCCCCAACCAGGCCCCAATATGGCTACAACTTCTAGCCCACTTCCGGCCCAAACAAATACCCAAAACCCGCTATATCCGCCTGCGACCTCCACTGGCCCATCACCGCATTCCACTGGCACTTTGACGGGCCCCCTTCACCCAATACACTTGGCCTCTCCCTTAGCCCACCAGAATTTGAACTCTCCTGCTCCAGCAATTACCCAACCCAGTCCGATTCGGTCACCTTCACCGAATCCGCATACTGGTCATCGTCCTCCAATTCCTAGCCGACATCTTCCAAGTCCCTCACGGATGGTTACTCGTAGTCAGAATGGTATTTACAAACCATACATTCCAATGGATTTACACACTACTGTTTCTAAATCACCTATTCCTCGTAAACCAGTCGATGCATTACGGGATCCAAATTGGAGATTGGCCATGACTGATGAATATGATGCTCTTATTAACAATAAGACGTGGGTATTAGTACCTCGTCCACCGCATGTTAATGTTATTCGTTCTATGTGGATATTTGCTCATAAATTCAATTCTGATGGTACTTTTGAGAGGCATAAGGCTCGTCTTGTAGGTGATGGTAAAACACAACAAGTGGGCATCGATTGTGGTGAGACGTTTAGCCCGGTGGTCAAACCAGCTACTATTCGGACCGTTCTGAGTCTGTCTTTATCAAAGCAGTGGCCAATCCATCAACTTGATGTCAAGAATGCTTTCTTGCATGGAGAACTCAAAGAGACAGTGTATATGCATCAACCAATGGGTTTTCGTGATCCCGCCTATCCCGATTATGTCTGCTTACTCCAGAAATCATTGTATGGTCTTAAACAGGCACCGAGGGCTTGGTACAAGCGCTTTGCTGACTTTGTCTCCTCGCTCAGTTTTGTCAACAGTAAATGCGACAACTCTCTGTTTATCTTTCAGCGTGGATCGGATATGGCGTATCTTCTGCTCTATGTTGATGATATTATTCTCACTGCTTCGTCCGATTCACTCCGGTGTTCTATCATGAAGCTCTTAGCATCCGAGTTTGCTATGAAGGACTTAGGCCCTTTGAATTATTTCTTGGGAATTGCGGTTACACGCCTTAAACATGGGATGTTTCTTTCCCAACGCAAGTATGTTGAAGAAATCATCGACCGTGCCGGCATGAGTGCATGCAAACCGGCCATCACACCGGTTGACACACAGCCGAAACTCGGCCATGGCTTCGGGTCCTTATACTCGGATCCCACACATTATCGCAAATTGGCTGGTGCTTTGCAATACTTGACCTTTACTCGTCCGGATATTTCCTATGCTGTTCAGCAGGTCTGCTTGCATATGCACTCCCCACATGACGACCACATGAATGCACTTAAGCGCATTCTGCGTTACTTACAGGGCACACTTGAGTTTGGTCTTCATCTCTATCCATCTTCGGTAACCACACTTGTTTCCTATACTGATGCTGATTGGGGTGGTTGTTTGGATACGCGTCGCTCGACTTCTGGATATTGTGTGTTCCTTGGTGATAATTTGATTTCTTGGTCCAGCAAACGTCAGCCAACGTTATCGCGGTCCAGTGCTGAAGCCGAGTATCGCGGTGTGGCTAATGTGGTTTCAGAATCATGTTGGATTCGTAATCTTCTTCTTGAGTTACACAATCCAATAGACAAAGCTACACTGGTTTATTGTGACAATGTTAGTGCCGTTTATCTCTCGGGAAATCCGGTTCAGCATCAACGCACGAAACATATCGAGATGGATATTCACTTTGTTCGGGAACAAGTCGCTCGTGGACATGTTCGGGTTTTACATGTTCCATCTCGATACCAGATTGCGGATATCTTCACCAAAGGACTTCCACGGGTATTATTTGAAGATTTTAGGGACAGTCTAAGTGTTCGCAAACCTCCCGCTTCGACTACGGGGGTGTGATAGATTATGTATGTAATTAGGAATAATCTAGAAGGTAGAAACATATTAGAATTAGTATTCTAGTTAGAATTGACTTAGGCTTATGACTCTCTATTGTATTGTATAAATATGTGTGCTATGAATGAATCTCCCCAAGGGAAATATTATCTTACACCCAGAAGATGCTGGAAGCAATGACTATTCGATTCAGATTCTTGGAGACAAGCTTGCTAAGTTTGAGTCAATCAGTGACACACCAGAAAACTTTATTTTCAATGGATCTCGAGTTGTTGATGCAGCTTGGACGTGTACTACTGAAAGCACACGTTACACCGGTTCAAGCAGTTTCCGAATTCGAGAGCTATTGCAAGAGGAATTCTTATGTTTAGAAGTGTTGAAGCTATCACCTCCATTGAGTGTGGTTAGTAGTCTAAACCTTATTGCAGAAACATTATATATATATATATATATATATATATATATATATATGTGATATATATATGTGATATATATATATATATATGTGTGTGTGTTTTCTTTTTTCTAATAACTTTACTTCTTTTCTGTATGTCTTTAAATTCTGAAGAATCTGGATTTGTCATATTTTGAAATCCATCTTCGTAAGTTTCAGAATCTGAGGCGATTGATTCTGGTTTCTCCAACGTATCTTGGGTATGATCGTCATGATTATGCCGGACCACTGCTTGAGATGCTTCGTGCTGCACCATTTCTGAATTTTCCGACCGTTGATGTGGTAAGACGTAAACCATCATGAACTTTTTCGTTGTTTTAATAACATTGCGTTCTAACTTCCAAGCTTCCACGTATTCTTACCAGGAGTATTGGGATGATTAATATAATTACGATTTTGTGAAACCTGTGCCTTCATGTCTTACATCTCACTTAGAGGAAGTCAAGTTAAGCAGATTTCGTGGCATGGCACCTCAGCTCCATCTAGCGAAGTTTCTATTGACGAACGGAAGGCGATTGAAGAAGTTTTTCATCAGTAGAATGAGTTATTATTACTACAGAGAAGAGGAAACCTATGAACTTGCAGATCAGTTCAGGGGCGGACCCAGGATTTCAACCTCGGGGGCTGAAATTACATATATGAGGTTTTTTCGAGGGTTGTGGGGCGAAATCCAAAATTTTCAAAAATATTACCTATAAAAAAAAAAATTCAAATCTTGCGGGGGCGAACGCCCCCCTGCCCACCCCCTAGTCATCAGTTGTCAACCTTTCCTGATGGTTCAACTAGTGTAGTAATTGTAATCACTTGAAGATCAAGAGGCTCAGAATGTTTCTTTTGATTTACATTATTATAGCAACTTGTGTGGAGAAAATTCTTATTCTTACAGGTTCTCTATGCCAAAGAACCAGATCTTTTATCTTCAAAAGAAGATGATCTATATATTACATATCCATTTTCTACAAATTATACACTGTCACATTACATTCTACAAAATTTACTTTATGTCCTCACATATTTATCTACTCGTACTCAATCAGATATGACATTTGGTTTGGAATAAAGACAATAGTAATTAAAATAGAAAGGAAAAATACGTATAGACCCCTAGATATATGCATTACACATAAATATGGTATGTCAAAAGTTAACTAGTAGGCCCTGCCGTTATCACTTTAAGGTGGCTTATTAGAGTTTTCCCCGACGCTACAATTTGGTCATCTAGAAAACGAAAATAACCGTAACGATCTGATCACTAATTGACTGAGACTCCATTCTTTAGACTGATACGGTTATGCATGACTTAGACCACACATCATGCTAGTATCCGGTTTGGACTGGAGCCCGCACAAATTTACTTTTCGAATCACCAAAAAAAGCCCGGGTCTACTTATATACCCTTCATCCCTTCGTTCTTAACATATGTGGTATGTTGGGTATATAATCCACCCTTTAAATTGCTCGACGTCCTCGTCGTGCCTCTGGATGGGGCAAGACCAACCATCCGCATCATGTGGGATTTGGAACGATCCCGCTCTAATTTCTAACAACCCGACCACTAATCGATCGAGACTCAACCCTTTTGGACGGGCACGACATGACTTGGACTACACGTCACACGAGTATGCAATTTTTCGTTTTGGGCCGGAGGCCACGCAAATTTGCTTTTGAAAATTGAAATCACCTAAAAGGTCTTATACTAGTGATACTGGTGGTCTACTGTATATACCTTCATCCATTTCGTTCTTAACCAATTTAGGAAGTTGGGTAGTACGACAATGTAATGCCCAAAAGTTCCAAGTAAATTTCAAAAAATTTAAAAGGAATGAGAACGCTACTCATACCAACAAGGTGCGCAATTCTTTGTGGAGATCATTTATAAGATCTCCTGAGCAAATCGTGCTCTGAGCAATCTTAGAATGGGTGACCAATTGAGAACTGACAAAATCTCCCGATACGCTCACGAGTGAGGATAAAATATACATATAAGAACATATGTTGGTACAGTAAAGTAAACATATCATCCGGAGAGTTGTTTATGAGTAAGCATGCCGGTCCAAAGGATCGTACGAGGGCTCAAGGGGACACCCCGTTACAATAACTTTAGTAGTAGCAGAGTACAAATATTTTGTAATTGACAATTCATATGATGTGGTACTTATATCTTCTTAGGTATTGTAACTAATTTCATTACAAGAGATTCGATTTAATACGATTTAGAGTTGTAAAAATAACTAAAAGAATGCCTTAAATTTAACTCAAAGAAGGTAAATAAATACGACTATTAATTTTGAGTCGTAATTTCAAAATTACGACTCTTAATTTGTACTTCAACTGAAATGCGATACGTCTCATTTACAATCCCTTTGCAATTTGCATCTATTATTTGCATGATATTACTCTTTTTAAGGGTTGAATTAGATCGAATCATTACTAATTACTAATTGAATTGCAGAATTAAATTTCACAAGAAACATTCACGGCCAAACATTTACACACGAGCTATCAGTGTTCATATTTTTCCGTAAAAAAAAGAAAAAGGTGTTCATATTTTGCTAGCATACATGGAAAGATTCCACAGTATTGTGCTCAATAATTATAATTTGATCAGACATGTAAGAATAATTAGTACTAACCCCAATTTTTAATTTTCAAATTTGCTAGGAATACTCAATGTAATTAATTTTGGTCTATGTAGCAACACGATTGGCAAAACGACTTACCTAAAATTTCACCATCAATATGAAGCCTTGTTTGTAAGAATAATTACAAAACCAGGTTTTTAGGAAATAATTATTTGTAATTAAACCTACCAAATTCGCATATTTCATAGTATTTATTATGATTATATCCATATAATTAAAGTTCACAAATATATCTAGAAATGTTTGTCACTGAACACATATAAAAAGGTTGTCCATCTAACGAATTTCATCATTGCATCATTCATTCAATCATATACAATTCAAGTTAAGTTTTGCTTCACTAATTTCAAAAGCGAAAATGAAGAATTCATTCGCCATGTACATGCCTTGCCTTATTGTTTCATCACTTCTAACTCCATCTTTAGGTACAATTCTCGCCTACTCAGAGTTTATTTATGTTTTCAGATGGTTATCTATGTTGTTCTTCAAAATATCCATTTGTATCTCACAGTTTAGTTTACATTTTTTGATAATTACAGGTCAGCCAAAGTACTGCCCAACAGATCCTGTCCAAAGAGTTGGTACATGTGCAGATGGAAATGTTGTACAAGAATGTACTATGCTAATCCTTGGACACTACTCCGCAGGTCAAATGCCCAGAAGCACCGGATGCAAAGATGTTGGCAATAACAAGAGTTTATGTCTTGCCGAGGTTGTTTGTTAATTTTGAGTTTAATCAATGATTGATGAGGAATGATATAGTGATAATAATTAAGGTTGTTGCAATATTCATAATTCATTAATAAATACCAAAGACATTTTGTTATTGTTCATTAATTTGTACTTCCTTTATTAATACTTGGCCAATGAGATTGGAGTTCTCTCAAATTCCATGTATGATGGGTAGATTGCTATATATGTTCGGTGACTGCTTGTGTAGTTCTTTGCTGCTAGAGTCACCTGGACGGGTGTTGAATGAGACTCTTGAAATTTTGTTTGCAGCTTCCATATTCCCTTTGCCAAGATTAAGATTACCAAGAGAGTACAACACTTTCTAGTATGAGTAAAGGGGATTTTGCATTTCAGGATCAAATTTAGTTCCTTTTACTTGAAACTTATATACACAGAACGCCACATGATCATGAATTACATCAAGAGTTACATGACCCTTACTGCAGAAACATTAGTTTGTTTACACATGACTTACAACAAGAATTACAGACTTCAACAACTTGGACACAAGAAACCTTTTCATAACATAGTAACAACAATACACTAACCCAAAATGACAATGCACTAATATTTGTAATAACACAAACCTGAATAGTACTTGAGATGACTTAACAATTGATTTTAGCAAGTTTTTTCATCTTCCCCATAGCAGTGCATTGTGTGGTGAAGATGAAAACTATTTAACATGAAGACACATTCCAAACAGAAGTCAGTGCAGCTTAGAAATGTTTTGAGAGGGATGGCAAGAGGGGCGGGCCCAGGATTTAAGCTTGGGGAGCCAAATTATATACTCACTTCGTTCCGATTTCACATGTTTTTTTTTACGTTAACCGTTTTTAAGTTTAAACTCGAATTACTCTTAAACTACAATGTTGAATGACTTAATTAAACTACATAATGAAAATTTTAAAAGTAATATTTTTATAATATAATTTTGTAAATATTTAGGCTGTTTGGCAAACGACTAAAATCATGAAAACCAGTTTAAAATAGATGTTTTTAAGTGTTTTTAACCAGATTTTGACGATTTAAATGGGCTGCCAAACAAGCACTGAACATTGTCATTGAAAAGTTTTTCAAGGTTAAAATTGAAAATTGTTGACTGAAAAAGCCGACACGTCAAGTTGAGATGGGACGGAGGGAGGATATGAGATTATTTGGGATTTCAAGAGAGAAAATTTCAGTCCAAAATGCGCCTAAGGTAAAATTAGGTTTTCTTCTTCTTCTTCCTTGGCCACGGATGTACTGCTAAACTTGCTATTAATTATACTGTTTGGGCAAATGGAAATTTGACATGTGGCAAACAAATAGCTAACAGCCTAATTAGTGAATTGAAGTCCGAGAAAACATTACTCTCCCCTTCCATTTACAGTGAAAAGACATCCACATATGGCCAGATTAGATGTGAAAGTTTACCAATGGCGTTCTCATAATATTTTTCATTTTAGCATTTTTCACTTGGAATCTGTTCGGGTACTTGTTTGAAAATTTTGCAGAAACTCTTTTAATTCATCTCTGATGCCATTTTCAAACCTTCATAGAAATTTCACAATGAATTGATTCCAAGAAGTATAGGCTGAAATTTGATAGCAGAAAAAACCAAACAACTGTGAAAAGAACACAATCAGGGCATCATCTTCAAATTTTATGGGATGCACACCAACTCCAGAAAGATGTTGATCATATTTAAGGAGGATAAAAAAGTATCAGATCACTATCTCCTTTAAAATTTGATACCACATATGGCCTCGATGGATTTTTTCTTTTCTTTCTTCGTTAGGAAAAGGGGCCATTAGATTTGGGGAAATTGAGAAACAGAAGAGTTAGACGGTCAGTTTACCCCAAAAAACTGAAAAAGCTTATTTGTTGCCCAAATGCTCTGCAAAATGGAAAACCTTGCAGAGGAGAAGATGAATTAGCGTGTTAATATTCTCTCTCTTGGAGCTGGGCTATCTAATATCTATCCTGGGAATTAAAATCTGATCGGTAACGCTACTAATCACTCTTTAACTTTCAATCTCTCTCTTGCCATATGTAGTATAGAAGTATTATATGCTTAATTAGTGGTATAACCTATCGTTTCTGAATCTTAATCTAGTGTGATATTCGGTTTCTTCTCAATTTCTCAACATGTGCTCCACTTCACTGTTTTCAAGTGAATTATCTTTCTGGTGAATGATTTGAATGCTGTAGATTGTTTCTGGTGAATTAATTGAATTGTCTGCATTGGGTTTTAGAATAATCTGCTTCCTCTTTCTTTTTTTTGTTTTTGGTGAAATAGCTAGTGTTGTTTGGAGCTAGTATGAGGCCAAGTAGGAAGTCTGAAAGGAGTTCCGACTCCAACTTATGTGATTGCTTCAGTAACTTACCGGACCCCATTATTAGTCACATTTTGTCCCGTCTTCCTGCAATTGATGCGGTACGTGTGTTTTGTCGAGAGACTGAGAATATAAGTGGAACTCTATTTCCAAGGTGGTCATTGATGATAGTGAATCTAGGACTTTCCGAAGAAGAAAGAGTCCAGCTTTTGTCAACTTTGTGGAAAGGGTACTTCTTAGTTCCCATAACTTGAGAAGTTTCCATCTTTCTTGTTGGTACAGTTATGACTCAAGTCGCATGGAATCGTGGATATCTACTGCATTGAGACGTAACATAGAGAGTCTTGAAATAACATGTTTTCACAAAGGCATATATTACCCCGCACTCTTGCCAATGGTTGCACTTCATTGACATCATTGCAATTGGTAATGCCTTGCACTTACAAAGTTCATGGAAAAATCCAATTTCAGAACCTCACGTCATTGTTACTTGATGGAGTCATGGTTCAAAATGAGAATCCTAACACTGACATAGTTGAATTTACGTTCCCAGCATTACAGATATGTAGACTGACAAGGTAGGTGCACATGGTTGAATGTAAAATTTGTTAAAATCTATGCTCCTGATCTTTCTGATTTAACATTTGAGACCAGAGAAGATGCTGAAGTAAGTAGTGACTATTCGATATCCATAGTTAGTGACCGTGAGGATTTATCCTTTCAGACTTCTGGTGGTTTACCAGAAAACATTACTCTGACTGCACCATGTCTTTGTGCATATGTGGATAACTTCTGTGGGACAAGTGACCTTCAGGTACTTAAGAGTGGATTACAATTCCGAAAGCTACTAATATCAGTCTGCACCTAACAGGCTATGTGGTTCAGGTTTGTTCTTGTCAACCCTAATATGGTTATATGGTAAAAATATCATTGGTGCAACATAGATCTCTACACATGGGAATCGATTAAATAAACAGTAGTATTTTTTAAACGTTGTGCCAATAACCATGTGACCTAGGGGGGAAGCTTCATGGATTACATTTTAGATAGAATTGTATTGGTGCTCAAGGTTTTATTAGTGTGGGCTCTGCCTTTCCGCACATAGTGTAGATGGATCGGTTATCTTAGAATTTGAGAATTTAACACCATTAACTCCTGTCTTTGAATTCTATTATTTTTCTATACCATTTGAATTCATTCTCACATCCTTCTGGCCATCCTGGACCAGATTGAGTGGCTTGTTTCCTAATTTTCTAATTCTAGCTCAATAGTCTATACTATTTCAGAGTGTTGAAGTGGCAAACTATTATATGTTAGAAGTACAGTAATGAGACTGTATTTGGATTGTATCTTATCGGGTGATCTTTTTTTTTGTTTGTCCTATGTTTTTGGGTTTCATATCTTGAACTACTTGGTCAGTTCTTTTCTTTTGAAATTCGTTTACTTACTCTTTTTTGTCAGAATTGAAATTTAAATCTGGGCGGGCATTGTGTTCATTTTTCAACATTTGTGTCACTGCAAAGGCTTTTGCACCTTCAAAACAAGGGCTTCCAATACCGAAGTATGATAAGCTGAAAAAGCTATCTCTTAAGTCTCTCTGTAATGCTGGAGCATTACTGGATTTCCTTCATGCGACCCCATCTTTGAAGCACCTACTCCTACATTATGTAAGTTACAGCACTCCATTTTGACTCTAAGCTAAGGGGATAATTATAACCATGAGTCTGCAACGCTCACGTCTCAGCTATGTCTGGAAAACTATACCTTTTGCTTCTCTTATAGTAACCAATAGATAATTACAATTTAGAGGAGCAGCGAATAAGATTTTTCAACATCATTAAAAAAAATTAGAATTCCCTCAGAGCTCTAAGTACCCTCAAAATTCATTATGGTAATGAACGATTACAATGCATTCACTATTAATATCTCTTAAATAGAACTTCGCACTGAAATTGTGATATTATAATCCTTTTCTTTTCACTATGGATATATATCCTAATATCCTATATGTATGGTAATAAATGTAAGAAATTTGCAAAACTTTATAAATAACTATGATTATATCATGTTTCAGTATGCAATGTCAAAACAATACTATAATCTGTAAAAAAGGTAAAACTAAGGCAAAAAAGGTTTATGACGATGGAATAACTGAACTAATGCAATTGAGTAACACTAAAAATGATTTGAGTAATTGAGTTGATTAACAAACACATCACATGTTGGACATACAGTGTATTCCACCATATATATATCATGAGATAGTAGTGTATATATTTAGTCCATGCAATTATAAGCATCATTTATGTTGTAGGCTATCATTAGAGATTGTAATTTTGTAAATGTAAGCCTGCCTATTGGTGGTGCAAGATCTCACTCCAGAACTTCTGTCTTTTTTTTTTTTTTTTTTTTTTTGTGGTCTTCTCCAGTGTAAATTGTATGAGACCTTTGACTACAATGCAGTGGAATCTGTGCCGTCCTGTATTCGCTCTCACCTGGTGGAAGTCGATTTTTATGATTTTTCTGGATCTGCACTTGAGTTGGATCTAGCAAAGTTTATACTGAAGAACGCAGTACAACTGAAGAAAATTTATCTCTATGGTGACCATGTTAAACTGCATATTGTGGACCAGCTAGCAGAAGCTCCTAAAGGTTCTAATTGTTTATCAATTATTGTTCCTTGTGGATAGAGTGCACGTTGTTACTATTGAGTGCACCTGTGCACTGTTTCCGGAGGTAAGTCTCTCCAATCATGACTACTGAGTACTGACACAACATTTTGCCTGTCTACCATCGTCAAATTAATCTCAGACCTTTAACAACTTATGAACCTCATTTTGCAGGAAGGGGATGGTAAATAAAACTTTCTCTGTTCCTTGCCTTGACACTACGCAATCTGACTGGAGATACTACTAATCATGGATTATAATGCTGCCTCTGTTCAGTATTTTGTGAGAGCTGATATAAGGCTCCTGTAGACTTTGCTAGCTATAAACTCTTATAATGTTTGTAAGCCAATGCTTAGTTTTGCTAAACTATTATGGGATTGTCCGTGCACAAGTTCGAAGCACTGAAATCTTACATTTGTATCCAACTTAGAACAAAAGCTACCTGGTAGCTATCTTGGCCAGGGCATCACAATCGTGATAGTTCTCCTTTATTGATGTTCACATGACTTAGATGGCAAGATCCATTTTCAGAACCTTACATTCTTGTATTGTATTCTGTATTCTACTGTAGTTAAATTGCCAAGCATTCAGAGATGTGAAAATGTGTACTGTTTTCTCACTGTGAAGCCGTACTAATTTATGGCATAACCGAGTGTATATTTGATAAAGCTATTGTGTAGTTATGGAAAGCTATCCACTATGTGCCTTGTCAAAGAAAGCTCCGGTAACCTAACATTCTCAATTGGACTACATTGAGGAGTTAATTTGACAATGGACATTGATGCACTTTCAAGTTAATTTCATGTTTATAATTGTTTCTCAAATCTCACTTATTTAATCCTTCTGTTAGCAAAGCTAACTGTTAACTGAGTGCTAGTATAATTTATTTATATAAAAGTGTTTACTGTAGTAAATTAATTAGCTGAATTTTTAAATATAGAATGTGAAAACAAATTCAGTTTATTGAGGGCCAAGTTTTGTCGGCTAGGGGCTCTTTAAGAAGGCTTACCCGTCGCAATATGCAATCTTAGTCATCCAAAAAAGGTAAAATAAATTTAATAGTAACTGAATGCATATATTTTAAATATGAGTGGTACTGGTTTCATATACTATTACAATATTTTATTTTATTTTATGTATATAAGTGGACAACTATCATAATTGTGCAATTGAGTACTTAATTTAAGTTAAATTGAACTCTTTTGTAATATATATGTAAATTAGACTTTAATTATAAAAAAACAAATATCTTAGCTCTAATATAATTTCAAGCCATGATTCAACCCTAAAAAAATCAATTCATTATTTAGAAAAACAACAATAACCAATCTTTTTTCTCCAATTAAAAAACAAATCATTTCCCACTAACTAAAACACTAATTCAAAATCGAAAAAATGCAATTCATATAAAAAAAAAAAACAACATTAATTGCCTTCACATATTTCTTCTATTATTTGTAATTAGGTGTCAAAATAACACAAATAGTATGTTATGACGTTCTAGTGTAATTTATATCTTGCTAGGTATAGTATACTCATTTGATCATTTGCTACATCACTAATTGAAATGTAGAATTAAGTTTCATTAAAAACATTTGCACGCAAGCGATCAGTGACTCAGTGTTCATATTTTGCTAGTACACATGGAAAAATTCCACAATATTGTACTCCATAATCAGCAACATATATACTTCACCTGGCCAAACTTTTCTGTAGTACTCCCTCCGCCCCAGAACAAATGTCATGTTTGGTTCTGGGCACGGAGTTTAATGTGCAGTGTAAATGTTGGGGGACAAATGCACATAGATTGTAAATGTGTTGTAAATGTTGTTAAAAATGGAAATGTAACATTTATAATGAGACATATATAAATGGAATATCACATTTATTGTGGGCGGAGGGAGTAATAATTAATACTCACCCAAAATTTTCAATTTTCAAATTTGCTAAGACTATTCAATGTAATTAATTTTGGTGTGCGTAGCAATACGATTGGCAAAACGACTTGCCTAAAATTTCACAATCAATATGAAGCACCAGGTTTTTAGGAAGAATAATTATTTGTAATTAAACGTACCAAATTCGTATATTTCGTAGTATTTATTATGATCATATCCATATAATTAAAGTTCACAAATGTATTTAAAAATGTTTGTCACTGAACACCTATAAAAAGGTTATCCATTGAAAGTGCAACTATTTAAATCATTGTTGTAGCAACATTGATATGACTGTTGCATCAACAATGGCTCTAACAGTTTCAGTCAAGAAAATCTGCACTTTGAAGGACTTAATTAATAATTGCCTTTTTCACTAACGATAACCTAGTTCCATGTTTGTGATTGTTTTGTTTCAGATAAGATGCTAGTTATATTCAAGAAAGCCATGGAGTCTTAGAAGACAAGATACAAGGGACTCTTGGAAGTCAATATCTTATGGACTCTTAGAAGATTGAATGATTTGGACTCTTGAAGATAAGGATAAAGATGAAGACTTGATTCTGCGTATCTATATCAGATTAAAGCATTATAAATACCAGATCAAGTGATGAAGAAGATTACGGATTTTAGAGATTTGAGACTCACAATCAATAGTTGTAATCTTCTCATATTTTTACTAGTCTTTGAAGTGTCTAGTTTAGGTACTTTGGAATAACTCATTCCGACTAGTTCTAGTCTTTGATCTTTTCTCATTGAAGAGTTTAAATCTAGTTTTGTAAATCCTCATTATTATAGTGGATATTTGCCTTGGGCGCAGTAGGTATATTTATATACCTACTAGAAAGAAACATCTTGTTTCTTTATTCTTGTTTATTTAATTCCATTGCATTTGATTATTATCACATCGTGACACTAACTGTGATAGCAACATTGCTATACACAGGTATGTATCAGTATAGTAACAAAGTTCAGGTCCTTTATTTCTTTCAATTGGTATCAGAGCCAGGCACCTAATCCATAGGTGTGTTGGACTTTGGTACTTTTTGACATGGATTCAATCAATCCAAATGCAAACAGGTTACCTGTTTTGGATGGCCCAAATTATCACTATTGGAGTATCCGAATAAGAACGCATATCAAATCAATTGATACTCGTGCTTGGAAATCTGTTCTAGACGGGGATGTTGTAAACAAACCTGAAAGCCAATGGACTGATGATGAATGGAGGGAGTCTGCCTATAATGAAAAAGCTCTCAATGCAATATTTTACAATGTTGATGCTCACATGTTCAGACTCATTCAGAATTGTGTGACAGCTAAAGGTGCTTGGGACATCTTACAAGCTCATTGTGAAGGTGATGCAAGTGTTCGAGAGAGTAAAGTTAGAATGATTTTAAGCAAGTTTGAATTAATGAGAATGGCTGAGGATGAAACCATTACTTCTTATTTTGAGAAGATTTTGGATATTTCCAATGAATGCCAAATGCTAGGCGAGCCCATATCAAACAAACAGCTTGTTTACAAAGCTGTAAGATCTCTTTCTTCTCGTTTTGAAACTAAAAGATGTGTGTTAGATGATACTCAACATCTGGCAACCATGGAGTTTTCTTCCCTTCTGAATAACCTGAGAAATTATGAGATGAGTCTTGATGATCAAAAGCAAAACAAAGTTAAAGCCATATCTCTGTACACTAACTCCAAAGATTCTGCGGAGTCTAGTGATGAGGAAGGCTTATCTTTAGCTGTGTTTCAAAGGGACTACAATAATTTGGTCAAAAGGTTTAATAAGGGAAAATTTTTGAAAGGATCAAATTCTCCTTCTTCCTCTGATAGGAAAAACCCAAAAAAACCCTCTGATCTATCAAATCTTGATCCAAAGATGTTGGAAAAAGTTCAGTGCTATGAGTGCAAGGATTGGGGTCACTATCAAAATGAGTGTGCAAATACTCTCAGGAAGAAAGGAAAATCTTTTTGGGCAAGCCTAAGTGATAATGAAATCTCAGATCATGAGGTTGATGATTCTGAAAATTCTGGTAACTCTAATCATCAAGTGTTGTCTTTGAACACTATTGTGACTGATAAGGAACAATGTATCATAGATCACAAACACTGTTACTATGACAGTGATAACAACAGTTCCAATGACTCTGTCATATACTTAGGATATGATGATTATGAGAGTGATGATTATGATAGTACAGACAAGAGCACTTCAGATGTGTGCAGTAATATTGTTTATTCTGACACTAACTTTCGATGTTTACATGGATCTTTAGTCTCAGATACAGGTTTAATCTCAGATCAAGATGTCAATCAAGCCCAATTGATTGAAGATGTACGAAGAAATACTGCATAAACTCAGAAACATGAAGAAAGTTCTTAGGCCTATGGAGAAGGAGAATCAAAATCTGAAGGACACTGTTGTTCGTCTAGAAGTGATGTTGACAAAGAAGGATGCTGAGATACATGCCTTGACCAACAAAGTGGATGCCACCAAAGCAATATTTGCAAAATGGAACTCAGGTACCTCTAATCTCTGTAATGTACTTGAACAAGGTAATGAAGGTACAACTGGTCTTGGTTATTCAAACTCACTTACAACTACTCTTGAGTCTGAAAAAGCTAAACACAAACCTAAATCTTTTGAATTTTTAAAAGATGCTCCTAAGTTTGTGAAAGAAAGTAACAATGAAAAGAAAATCAAGAAAACCTTTGTGTGTCAGTATTGCTTCAAACCAGGACATAAGAAACGCTTTTGTTTTCTATATTTAAAAGATAAAGCAACTGATACAGACAAGATAGTCGATGTTGCTTCCACTGTTGCTCCAACAGTGAAACCAACACCGTCTAGATAGACTATTCACAAGAGTAAGAGTAAGCAAGTTTGGATACCAAAAACCAATCTGAGATGTAATGTTGTGTTGTCTGCCCTGAGTGCTAAGCAAAAAACCATGTGGTATTTCGATAGTGGCTGTTCTAGACACATGACAGGTGCCAAGAAACACTTGAAAAACTTTATTGCTCAAGATACAGGTATGGTCACATATGGAGGAGGATCCCAAGGAAAGGTCCTTGGTAAAGGAATTTTAAATCTTGATGGTTGTCCCTCTCTTGAAAATGTATTGTTGATCGATGGATTGACTGCAAATCTACTCAGTGTGAGTCATATATGTGATAGTGACCTCAAGGTGTATTTTGATAAAACTTCCTGCTTAGTCTTTAATGATAAGTATGAGTGTGTCATGAATGGTGAAAGGTCTCCTGATAATTGTTATGTTATGACTGCAAATCATAAATGTAACAATGTGCAACTAAGTGAATCTGTGATCTGGCATAAAAAGCTGGGGCATGTGAACTATAGGAACCTTGAAAAGATAATCAAACTGGGAGCTGTGAATGGTATACGTAATCTTACTAGTTCAGGCAAACTTGTGTGTGGAGATTGTTTAAAAGGAAAACAGGTAAGAGCTTCTCATCAAGCCCTATTCATCAAGGTCAAAACCGCTCACTTCCCAGTGTTTTGAACTACTTCACATGGATCTTATGGGTCCTATTGAGGTGGCTAGTCTGGGGGGAAATATTACATCTTTGTAATTGTAGATGACTTCTCTAGATTTACCTGGGTGTCGTTTCTAAAAGAAAAATCTGAGACTTTTGATGTTTTTAAGAAACATTATGTCCTTTTTAAAAACCTCTACAGCATGCCTGTTAGACGGATTCGGTCTGATCATGGAAGGGAATTTGAAAACCAATCCTTTTCTTTATTCTGTGATAAAAAGGGAATCTCCAATAAGTTTTCTGCACCAAAAACTCCTCAACAAAATGGAGTTGCAGAACGAAAGAACAGAACTTTGCAAGAAATGAGTCGAGTTATGTTGAGTTCTATGCACTTGTCCAAACGTTTGTGGGCTGAAGCGGTTAACACTGCTTGTCACATCATAAATCATGTGTATCTAAGACCTGGAACTACGACTACTCCCTATGAACTGTTAAAAGGCAAAAAAACCCAATCTTCAATACTTTCATGTGTTTGGTTGTGTGTGCTTTATTTTGAATGACAGGGAGAACTTGGGAAAGTTCGATGCTAAGAGCAAACGGGGAATATTTGTTGGCTACTCTTTGAATAGTCATGCATTCCGGGTTTACAATCCTCGAACAAAGACTATTCAAGAGTCAGTCAATGTGAAATTTGATGATTCTTTGTCGTTTGCTCAGTCACAGGTTCCTACAGGTGTTGAGCTGAACACTGAAGAAGGTCTGTCACAGGAGGATGATGTTGCAACAACTGTTGCTCCCACTGTTACAGAAACAGTTAATAGAACACTGAGTGATTCCAGTTCCTCAGATGAGAGTGAAGTGTCTCATACAGATATACATGATCCAGATACAGATACCCAAGTTACAAACCTGGATACAGTCAGGAGGGACCCACCATCTAGGATTCGTAAGCTACATCCTACTTCACAAGTGATTGGTGAAGTCAATGATGGTATCCAATTACGAAGGAAAGCCAGGGTAAACTACAAAGACATGGTTCGATCTAGTCTTTGTACTGAAAAAGACGGTATACAAGTTGATTCTTCTTGTTTTGTTTCCTTGATTGAACCTAAGAATGTGAAAGAAGCCTTGCAAGACAATTTTTGGCTTGAGGCTATGCAGGATGAACTTTTACAGTTTCGTACCAATGATGTTTGGACTTTAGTTCCTAGACCCACTAGTGTTAATGTAATTGGCACAAAATGGATCTTTAAGAACAAAAGCAATGAAGAAGGTATAGTAACCCGCAATAAGGCTAGAATAGTTGCTCAAGGCTATACTCAGGTTGAAGGAGTTGATTTCGATGAAACATTTGCACCAGTAGCCCGTCTAGAATCAATTAGACTTCTATTAGCTATTGCATGTTCTCTAAATATTACTCTTCACCAAATGGATGTAAAAGGAGCTTTCTTAAATGGTTTTATTGACAAAGAAGTCTTTGTTGAGCAACCAAAGGGATTTGAGGATCCACACTATCCAAACCATGTTTTCAAACTCAAGAAGGCACTTTATGGTTTGAAACAAGCTCCTAGAGCTTGGTATGATAGGTTGACTGAGTTTCTTCTATCTCTAGGATTTACTCGTGGTGAAGCTGATAGGACTTTGTTTATTCTTCGCCAAGGCAAAGATATATGTGTAGCACAAATATATGTCGATGATATTGTGTTTGGTTCTACTAACAATGCTCTAGTAGACAAGTTTGTCTCAGCCATGACAGGTACATTCCAAATGAGTATGATTGGAGAGCTTAATTTCTTCCTTGGATTGCAAATCAAGCAAAGCAAGTCTGGTCTGTTCCTGTCCCAGGAGAAGTACGCACGTAATTTAGTCAAGAGATTTGGTCTGGATGGTTCCAAGACAAGTTCTTCTCCTATGTCCTCCTCATTAAAACTCAGCAAATATGATGTTGCAGTCACAGTTGATATAACAGTGGATGCAACAGTGGATCCAACACTCTACAGATCCATGATTGGCAGTCTTTTGTACCTATCTTCCAGTCGACCTGATATAATGTTCTCTGTATGTGTGTGTGCCAGGTATCAATCCAATCCCCAACCTACTCACCTATCTGCAGTTAAACGCATCCTTAAATACATATCCGGAACTGCTAGTTTAGGCTTATGGTACACAAAGGAAACTGACACTAATCTCATTGGGTTCGATGATTACGATCAAGGGAGATGTAGATGATCGAAAATCCACTAGTGGTGGATGTTTTACTTAGGGAAAATCGGTATCATGGTATAGCAAGAAATGTAATTGTGTTTCCTTGTCCACCGCCGAGTCTGAGTATGTTGTCATGGTAGTCAGGTCACCGATTAATTTGGTTAAAAAATATGTTGTATGATTATGGTCTTATGAGTGACACTTTACTTATGTTTTGTGATAACCTTAGTGCCATCAATATATCTAAGAACCCGGTTCAACACTCACGCACTAAGCATATAGACATTAGGCATCACTTCCTTAGAGACTTGGTTAATCTACAAGTTGTTGACATCCAGCATATAGACACCAACAATCAACTTGCAGACATATTTACCAAACCCTTGGATTCCGAGAGATTCTTCAGTCTAAGAAGGGCTCTTGGCCTGTGCATTCATTAGGTACACTGTTACTGCCACTGTTATCTTAACATCACAGATCAACAGTGTTGCATTTGCTTATGATGTGTGTCTTCTTCCCTGCATCTTATATTTTTCTTGTGTGTTGTGTTTGTCTAAGTACACACATCTGTTATGACCTGGTCTACTGTCAGCCTCTTCTCTTCCAATGTCTTGAGAACCTTGTTTTTCTTTGTCTTCCTGATGAACTCCTCTAAATCTTGTCATATTGTGAAAGCAACTAAAAAGAGCCCAATGGTGGCCACAAAAGAGCCCAATGATGGCCAACCAAGAAGAGCCCAATGGGGGCCAATGTTTTGTTGAGTAATGCTATGAGTTGCATATGGCTTAAATCAGTCCCTCGATTCTCTAAGACTACATTGAATCATTTTCGCACTCAGTTCTGTTTAAGCTATTCTACCATATGCTAAAAGTCGCGTGTCTGCCTTCACTCCGCATAAGCTTAGGCTTTGGACGGGATTCATGCGCGTTCCAATTATTTGACATGGTTCGCCGACTTTTAGTCACCCATGAATAGCTACGAATAGAGGTCTCAACCAGTTGCTTTGTTTTAATTTTAATTTACAACGAGGAGTACAGATGGGAGCTTGGCTACATATCTTTCTTGATGTTGTTTTGGGGTGTTGTGTTGATAGTATATTTTGTCATGATAGATACTGCATGTGTTAAGAGTTTTTAGGAGTTTGCCTTAAGGGGGAGATTTATTTGGTCCATGTTTGTTCTTCCTGTGGGAAAGGGTGTTGGAGTAACTGTTGGTCCAACAGTGAGTCTTGGGAATCTTTTATGCTCGACCTCTAAAATGATACCAGGAGTTTTCTTAAGTTTAACTATCTATTATGACTTGGTATTTTTGAGAGTTTATGTCTTTCAGAACTTTTGGATACTTGTTTCTGTCCAAGTGCTATAATCCTTGACTTATCAGGTGACACCTAAGTGTCTTTGTTCAGATCTTGTTGCTTTAGGATTCTTTTAACTTTGGATACTTGAAGCAGTTTTTATCCAGATTCAAACTTCCTGTTTCCAGTTACTCTGTAATCCAAACACCTAAAGTCCTTTGTCTAACAGTTACAAAAACATTGTATCTAATGTTACATCAAGTGTGGACTCTTCATCTTCCCACAATAATTATGATGTTATTTTAATTGTGGACTCTTCATCTTCCTCCCTTTAAGGTCAGTTCATCTTCATGTTCGAAGTTTGTTTCTCCCATCTATCCCCTCTCGTGTTTATCTCCTTTCTGTGTCATTCTCCCTCTTTTTCATGTCTACCATGGATTCCTTTACCCAAGCTGCCGAAACACTATTTCAACTCTCTAATTCCCCTTCCCTATCACCTGGCACCTCACCTAACCCCATTGATACTACAATGAACAAAACACTTCAAATCGAGGTCAATAGCAGGGGATCCCAGGTTGGGCTGAAGTATCAACACAAGAAGCGAACATTGCAAGGTGATGTGAGAATAAGTGCTGACCTCCCAGTTTCTCACCAAGGTGATGACAACAATGAAGCTGTTGCCATGGACACAGATGGTCCATCTGATGCTGAAAACCCTAATTTAGGGGGAGATACTCTCAGTTCACACACAACTGGGAGTGAAGAATCTCTGGGAGAGATTAGGGCTACTGCTCTTCGGCGACAAACAAGAGCTATGTTTGTACAAAGGCTGAATGAAAGTGAAGAAGAAGAACATTCCTATGGGTCTGACAGTGTTGCTGCAACATCTCTTCCACCTGTTGCTGACACTGAGAGTGAGTCTGATGAAGAAACTCAAGTAACTACCCCTGCATCTCCTATGTCTGATTTTGGGGGTCGTGCCCATACTCTCGAATTCTATAAAGAATCAAGTCTTGTCGACTGGGAATTGTTTGTTAATAGGCCAATAATCAATGAATGGAAAATTCATGAGGATAACCTAAAAGAACATGGGATTTATGAGTTTTTGGAGTCCAGAGGTTTGTTGGGATCAGTGTCTGAGTTGACTGCATATGTTCCTAAGGTGATAAAGGAATTTTACTGTAATCTGTCAGACAATTTTGGCAAGGAAGAATCTCCTAAGTATGGTTGAGCCTATTTGAGAGGCAAAGTGTATATTTTCTCTGCAAATAGAATCAATACACATCTAGGCACTCCACAGGTTGAAGAAGATGAGCTTGATGTTTCTATGGATGAAGTGGCTAAAGTCATCACTGGTTCGAAAGTGGTTAAATGGAATTCATCTTTCCAAGCAAAACATTTAACTACTCTGATGGCTGCAGTTTATAGGCTCTCTATTCACAATTGGTTGCCTACTACTAACTGTACCATAGTCACCTCTTCTACTATAACACTTCTCTACAAATTGAAGTTGGGTCTTCCTGTGGATATGGGTCAGTGGATCTTTCAACATCTGACTTATTTTGGTTTGAAAGGAGCAGTTGGGAATTTGATGTATCCATCTCTCATCTATGGGTATATTTGTGCTAGAAATTTTGCTCACAGTCCAGGTGAGGTTTTAGTATCTCCATTTCAATCATACAGTGTGTCTCATAGGTTGCTCAACTCTACAAGAGTTCAAGATCTTCCCTGGACATCAGCAAGAATTCCAGTCGACATTACTCACACTCAAAGCAATACCGATTCAAATATCCATTGACTCAGGCTGATCAAATGCTTATGGATCAGATTCTGCACATTGATAATCAACTCAAGGAGCTTATGGAGGAACGTCAGACTTTGCTTTCCCTCCTTTCATCACAACAAGGGGGAGAGTAGTTTTGAAGTAGAAGGAAGAAGGGGAGTGGTGGAATCTTTTGTGTTTTAGTGTCTTAGTTTATTGTATTTAAAAAAAATAAAAAATAAATCTTCCTATCTATTTAGTTTCTCTCTTTGTATTGTGGTCTTCCTTTTAATTAATGTGAAGTATTTTTGTTTATTGTTATGTTCCTTCTGTCTGACATGTCACTAGGTGTTGTGAATAAAGGCATTAAGGGGGAGAATGAAAGTGCAGCTGTTTAAATCATTGTTGTAGCAACATTGATATGACTGTTGCAGCAACAATGGCTCTAACAATTTCAGTCCAGAAAATCTGAACTTTGAAGGACTTAATTAATAATTGCCTTTTTCACTAACGATAACCTAGTTCCATGTTTGTGATTGTTTTGTTTCATATAAGATGCTAGTAATTATATTCAAGAAAGCCATGGAGTCTTATAAGACAAGATACAAGGGACTCTTGGAAGTCAATATCATATGGACTCTTAGAAGATTGAATGATTTGGACTCTTGAAGATAAGGATAAAGATGAAGACTTGATTCTGCGTATCTACATCAGATTAAAGCATTATAAATACCAGATCAAGTGATGAAGAAGATTACGGATTTTAGAGATTTGAGACTCACAATCAATAGTTGTAATCTTCTCATATTTTTACTAATCTTTGAAGTGTCTAGTTTAGGTACTTTGGAATAACTCATTCCGACTAGTTCTAGTGTTTGATCTTTTCTTATTGAAGAGTTTAAACCAAGTTTTGTAAATCCTCATTATTATAGTGGATATTTGCCTTGGGCGCAGTAGGTATATTTATATACCTACTAGAAAGAAACATCTTGTTTGTTGTTACTGTTTATTTAATTCCGCTGTGCATTTGATTGTTATTGTCACTGTGACACTAACTGTGATAGCAACATTGCTATACATAGGTGTGTATCAGTATAGTAACAAAGTTCAGGTCCTTTATTTCTTTCATCCATCTAACGAATTTCATCATCACATCATTCATTCAATCATATACAATTCAAGTCAAGTTTTGCTTCACCAATTTCAAAAGTGAAAATGAAGAATTCATTCGCCATGTTCATGCTTTGCCTTATTGTTTCATCACTTCTAACTCCATCTTTAGGTACAATTCTTGCCTACTCAGAGTTTATTTACGTTTTCAGATGGTTTTCTATGTTGTTCTTCAAGATATCCATCTGTATTTCGTAGTTTAGTTGACATTTTTTGATAATTACATGTTAGCCAAAGTACTGTCCAGCCGATTCTGTCGAAAGAGTTGGTACATGTGTAGATGGAAATGTAGTACAAGAATGCACTATGCGAATCCTTGGACACTATTCTACAAGTCAAATGCCCAGAAGCACCGGATGCAAAGATGTTGGCAATAACAAGAGTTTATGTCTTCTCGAGATTGTTTGTCGAGTTTAATCGATGATTGATGAGAAAAGATAAGTGATAATAATTAAGGTTGTTGCAATATTCATTAATAAATACCAAAGACATCTTGGTATTGCTACATTATTTTGTACTTTCCTTTATTGATACTCGGCAATGAAATTAGTTAGCAAATGATCTACAAACAATTATGTGAATTAGTCTCATTGAAATAAATTGTTAGTTTATGTTGTACATACGATTAAAATTTTGAGTTCGAAGAAAAATTTAATTGTTTTAAATCAAATTTTTTTAATGTTTTAATCGCATAATGTACTGAATGTCCAATTACAATTTCGCCTCAAATGAAATTATTACTCACACACACATCTATTACTTTCACCAAGTGCAGCCATGTCACTCATAAGTGTTGTAAACCGGAAATCTAGTTCTTCAAGAGTCTTTGTGAGACCTTGTTTAAAGTTTTGGAATTTTAGCTTCAAAACTTCGAACTTATTTTCCTTTGTTTTTTCAGTGCCAGCACAGATTTCTTCAATCAGTTGCCAGGCCACTTTCGCCGTTTTTGCACCCCACAGTTTACACTGTATGTGCTCTGGAGTAGAACGTATGATGATATTACGAGCCTGTCCATCCAATCTATTTCTCTTGGCATCTTCCGATGTCCAGACGTCTCTGGGCTTTGGTTCATAAATAACTTGACTGGCAGGTCTCCCACTGGTTGATGCATCTGTCTATGAAGACCCATCACTTTGTTCTCTGTCTCTACCATTAGAAACCTCTATGACTTGCTTGAGTTGTTGAATGACTATTGGGCCATTCTTTATTACTTCGATCATTTCGTCACTGATGGCTTCTAGGTGGAGCATCATGTAGTTCTTCCATTTCTCATAATTCTCTGGCTTGAGAATTGGGGCGTCACTTAAAGACATCCTGCAGCAAACACACTAAACAAACGAATCAGTGTAGGTGAAAAGCAGTTAGTGGGCACTTATCTGGGATCTAGGTTCAGTGCAGAAGGCTTGGGAACCTCCTACTCTGATACCACTTGTTGGTCCAGATAACGGCAAAGTAAAAGACTAGGGGGGAGGGGGTGAATAGTCTTTTAAAACTTTTGTCGATAAGCACAGTTTCTCAGATATCTGTGAAGATATCTGATACTTAATTTCAGAGAGCGGAAGACTTCTGAGATAAGTGCACGTGTTCAGCAAGATAAGTGTAAGTACTTTGCAATATAAGTAAAACAAGTAATAAACTGCAGAAAGTAAATAAAACAAGTCTTTTTATAGTGGTATCTGAAGGTGGCGTAATCCTTCAACTAATCCACTTCGGTCTTTCTCAGACCTAGAATCCACTAAGATAAATGAGGTAACCTTACAGATATCTTTTCTTGATTCCTAAATGCACTAGGTTCCCAACCAAGTGTTCCCCCTGAGTTATTCCCCGGCTTTCACAGCCAAGTACTTCCTGTACTCAGAAACCTTTTGAGTTGTTCCTTAGTTTCCCAAACTAAGTCCTTCCTTTGCTCAATAACCTTGGAGTTATTCCTTAGTTTCCCAAACTAAGTACTTCACATACTCCCACGCTTAAGGTGTTGGTTAAGTTAAATTGTCGTGAGCTTCTTTAATAACTTGTTCGATTATTCGATAGCTCTGTGAATCAAGTATACTTAATACACTTTGCAATGTATGGTATCTTGTTCTCTACTGACCCAAGTCTATGGTAAGTGTTCAAGAGAATGAAACTTAGATATGAAATCTTAGTTCAACTCTTTCACAAATAACAATGCTCGTTAAGGATCAGGACACTTAGAACTTTTGTGCTACTTAGAATCAAGAGCTTTGTTCGCAACAGAAAGCTTGAAGGTAAGTAGTTTGCTTGAGAGCGCTTGTGTGAGTATTCAATGTTCTTGGAGTTCAGTGTGTGTTCTCAAGCAGTCTAAGTGTTGATATTTATAGATGAATTTGAGTGCCGTTTGAATAGTATCCGTTAGACTTAAATCACATTCAAACTATTGATATCTGAGTATAGTACTGTAGCAGGTTTGTCTTCTTTTTCAGAAGCTACCGTTTTTGTTCAGACATTTCTGTCCGCGTATTTAATGCACTGTACTATACTTTGTCCTGTAGTGCCAACGGAACAATGCATGCTTTCTGAGGCTTTGCACGTCCTTTTCCAGAGATCATCACAGCTCCAGATATCACTTGTTAAGAATATATTGTTTCCTGGAAACATAATCTTTAACCAAGGTATCTGAGTGTAGATATCTGTGGGCACTTTCCTCGTTTCAGAAACCTTTTAATTCTCAAATATCTCTTGTAACATTGTTTATTTAACAACACTTGTTTTTAAGATATCTGGTCATAGGTATCTGAAAAACCTTTGTCTTCAGCAATCTTGTGCAATCTTCAAGTCTTCAAAACTTGTTGAACTTTTCCTGCCGGATGCCCTCTTCTTGGTCTTCTTTAGAAAATAAAAATTACATTTCGAGACCTAACATCCTATTTGCTAGACTATCATACTCAGTGAGTTTCCTCTTTTACAGTGTTCAAGTGAACTAAGAATACTAATCACCTTTCTGAGCTAAGATAAGTCATAAGTTTGCTGATCAAAATCTAAACAGATATTCCTAACAAATAGTTATCTTATAAGTCGATAAATCATAGCATTTGAATCCACGATGGTTCTCCGGATATCCCAAAAACACACAAGGTGTAGACCTAGGTTGAAAATCTCCGGATAAATTACATCTCATGATTGCCATCCCCGTTTGAAAATCCTTTACAGAAAACCCATTAGGATCGAATTCAACAGACACAGAATTATCAGTTGTGAATTTGCGTACAGAAATTAAATTCTTAACGAGTCTAGGAGAGTGTAGCACATTCTGTAAGGATAAGGGAGGGTTCGGAGGAGGTAAACGAGAATGACCATAACCACGAATTGGAATAGACTGACCATTACCGACCATAATACCCTTATTTTGATTGCTCAAATTAAAATAAGCCGAGAGATTACCTGGCGAAGATGTCATATGAGAAGATGCGCCAGTATCCATGTACCAATTCGGATCAGCACAGACAAAACAAAGTTCCGTTTCCTAAAAAGCCTCACAAAGTCTCCTGATCTCCGTCAGATGAGTCGATACACCCTCCTTTTCCAAATTAAATTCAATAGCCCCCAACAATGTCTTTTCCTAATTTGTTGTTGGCTTATATGGATTACTCGAAACAACTTCATTTTCCGCAATGAACCGCTAGATTTTTACAAGTTTAATGTCTTTACAAAAGCTAAATCAATATTGACAATTCTGGAAACAAGGACCATGTTGGTATGTGATTATTCTTCGTAACCATTCAGGGATATTCTTGAGAGCTGCTGAAACTTATATATTGGAATCGAATAACAATACCGTATAATCCTGGGCAATTCGGCTTGGTAATAAAATGGCTCTTGCGTGAAATTATACTACATTTACTATACAGCCTGATCGATTCTCATTGCGCTATTTATTATCTTAGCAGGACCATACTCAGCTCAAATTTCTCCGGTATAAGGAGGGATAACCTTAAAATGTCGAAAAACTTTCATCCTGTGAGACGGAGGAAGGAAGTAATATTTACCTAAACACAATCAGGTAGGAGTCTGTTTTGTGTTATCTCCTCCTTCTCCCATATATAACACACTCTTAGTGTCATCATCAGTCCAACATGTTAATGGCATTTTGTGTCACATGCCATCAGCAACAAAGAGGAGATTCAATGGGATTTTATGCATATGCTAGCTACTTATATACACCACATGAATTATTCCAACAAAATAATGCAAATTATCAAATTTTTGGTAGAGCAGACCCTGCATTTGTGCCAACTAAAAGTCTAAAACAAAAAAAAAAAAAACAGTTTAGAACAGTTCACATTGACAATAACAAATCAGTTTTATCATACAAATTTTAAGAAAGAAGTAAACGAAGACACAGCAACTCTTACAAGTCTCAAAACATGACGAAAACCTGCTTAGCCAGAACCATGATGCAGTTACAGCAGTGTTGTCGTCCTTAAAAAAACAACAGAGTTCCAAGCCGGTGTGTGAGCTAGCACTCCAGGTGGTGTCTGACAACAACATAATAATAAGGCTGGACACTGACAGTCATGATGCATGTCCCACTGTTATAACTTTATACATTCACTTCTTCACTCAGTACGTACCAAGTTGCTTTCGTGCATTACATGGTCCGAGTAATTGTGAACTCCACAAACTTTGACGCCCTGGGAAATGCAGACAACTTATTTCTGAGTTCATCTATATTAGTATCACTCGAACTACTGCCAACACAAAATTCCTTTAATTGTGAACCATTCTTCAGCAAAAATCTAGCTAGATTGAATTCATGTGGACAGTTGTTAAAGCACATAAGCTCAATTTTCTTGAGGTGAGAAACAAGACATGATGGAATGGACTCCACAGGCAAAGCATCATAATCATACGAATCCTCATTCTCATCCTCATTCTCATCCTCATCCTCATAAAGATCATCAATATCCTGCCAGAAACGCGACTATGCTTAGATTTAAAGCAGTACTCTATAAGTTGTTGTCGTTGCAACAACAACAAAAGTCGAAGAAACCAGGAACATAAAATGAAAAGATCTTGGCGTTTCTTGCAGAGGATGAGATAAAAACTGGATTAAGTAATGTAACCACTTACTATGCCAATGATTAGATATTCCAGAAATGGTGCTGCATTTAGTAACATGATTAGGGCTTCAACACAAACAGAGTAATCGAACTCTTCCGAAATAAATCCAAACAGTTGTAACCGTTCCAACTTATTGTACCTGGGAAGATGATAACTATATACAAATCCTTTTGCAATTGCCTACATAGAGATCAAAGAAGATAATGAAAAAAAAAATTGAAAATGAACAAGTCTTCTTGAAACAAAAGATTAACTGAGACAAAAAAAAAAAAAAAAAAAAAAACATGTTAACTGACATGTCAAACTATTCCTAACAAGGAGCATTACCTACACATAATAGTATCAAATTCAAAGTGGCTTTAAATCCCATATGCCTATGCAATATTATGATATAGTGATACTTAGAGAACTACTGATATAGTGATATACTCCAAGTCTACCAACAACATGCATTAGAACCGAAGGAGTTTTAGTTATATTATTGCCAGGGTTGCTGTCATGACATCAAAAACAACATTCAACCAGAAATCATCTCCTATTGAGACTTTCGCATGACTTTCATGGAAAACAAGATATTCGCAAAACATGGAAAATTTAAAATTCAATGGGATGAATGGTGAGATAGCACATCAAAAAGAATCTTAACTCCCTAATTAAAATTAAACTCCTAGAAACGGATGGTGCGATTTCCCATGTCATCTTTACGCAGAGAGAATACCGGACTAATGTACCAAACTTCCGGAAAAGGAAATCTAATGGACCAACAGTAGCTAACATGCACAGGAGAAGAGTAAGAACTAACCTCTGCTACGGAATAATATATTGTCAATTCCCTCACATCGGAAAATTGTTTCAATAAATATAGAGCCTGTTTTCCAGCATCTCGATTGATGTCATCGTCATTGATGTGGAGAACTGCATACTGAACCGTAGATACTGTAGATCCAGGCAAACGAAGATGTTCTGGAAAAAGACCATATGTTTCAAACCTCGTGAGGCTTTCTCCAACAATCTTGATTTTGCACGGATCAATATCAGCGTCGAAATGCAGTTCATAAATGAATGTGCCCATTGAAGGAGCAAAGATTTTGAGAAACTTCACTTGTATGCAGCACTCAATAAGATCAAGTGATTTGAGCATAGGGAAACTAAATTCCAGCTTTATTTTTCTAGGGTTGGCATTCATTATTTGAACATTATTGAGGCGCAACGTGGTGAGGCTGGGGAAACGAAACTTTTTTGGAGCTCTGAGTGTGCAGTTCGATAGCTCCAACTCTTTGAGTGACGTGCATTTGGAAAGAGTAGAACATAGAACGACCCCGTTACGAATCTTGATACAGCAAAGAGAGGTCCATTTGTATCTCCAATCTTTAGACAGAAGGCTTGTTTGGACCGCATACTTGGTGGGGAGGCATGAGAGAATGGCAGTTATTAGAGAGTCTGGTAAGTTGCTAATCAGGTCCTCATTGTCACATTCATGACTCATCTTCTGAGATTTCTTGTTGCCTGATGAGCTCATGACTGTCAAATTAATTACAAGACAGATCTGAAAAGGAATAACAACATTTTCAGCAGAATCTAAAAAAGTAGAGATTAAATCCAAGTCTCTGGCAGGCCTACAACAAACTGCAAATTCAAGAATTGTGGTTGCAAAACAAATTAAATCCAGACTATTCATCCACTAGTCTTGTTAGATCCTAATGGATTAGTAGCAAAACAATTACTCAAGACAAGATGCAATAAAATCCATGTTCGTGTAGCAACAGCCAACAAATTGGTATCAATTTAACAGCAACTTTTAAACAAAATCTATTGGAACAACAGTAAAGAAAGAGAAACCGTACCTGATGAAAGTTCGCAATTAAATTAAGCCAACAGTACTGAGAGCGAGCTAGCGGTCGTTCGAAATTTTAGGGATTTTGTTTGGGATTAAATAAGCAAGGCGGTCTTCCCAAATATATATATATATAGCCTAATCAAGTTTCACTTTCGTCAGGTGTCGAATGAATGTACTAAAATATTTATTGCATAAAATCCCAGTCCTAAAACCCCATGACTATCGTGTTACTACCAAACAGCCTGAATTATAGGTGTTGATGCACGAAGCCCCATGTCCCAGCCCAAATGTCATTAATTTCATGTTAATTTCGCAAACATGTAGTAGTATAATTTACATGTGATATCATCGGAAACGTAAATTTAGAGTACAACCTTCGCTTATGGATGACGATCGTTTTGATGCTGGCTACATTTACATAGGGTTACCATATAAGCGATGTACGTCTTTAGTCGTTTTTCTTTCCTTTCTTCTTTTAAAGGTTAAATTTTATGTTATTTAATGATGGTGTAATATGTTAATACACAGTTCTGGGAATTTGATGCGAATATGAGATAATTATTGAATTTTTTACTCAAGTTGCCCTATCTGATAGGGATCGAGATCTTACATGAAACGACAATATGGTTGCGAAACTTACCCAAATCAACCACAAACTATCAACTACGAACGATCGATTCAACAAAATAACAATCGAACAAAAAACTCAATTGAAAACAATAGAAACTCAAAGTATTTACGTGGTTCGGCAAACGCCTACATCTACGGGAGTAATATCAGAGATTTATTGATCACACAAGCTTTACAAGATTGTACAATGAATTTTCACAAACATAAAGTTGCATATTTCATCAATCTAAGCTCAAGATACCTAACTTATCTTCTATGTCGAATTGAAGAAGAAAGGTAATTGTAATTCTCGAATTGAAAGATGATAATCGTGATCTAGATAGTTTACAATGACTGGGAACAATCAATTTATATAATCCAGCTGCCAGAAGATCGAATTGATCGATTAAGTTGTAACTGCTATTGCACCGAGAAACAGAGCAACAAACTTTGCCTCCAAAATGCCAAATTCAATCTCAGCCCTCCGATCATAACTAACTTTGATCTGAACCGTTCATTTTCTAACCTCCTAGATTGAGCTATATTCTCACAAATATCATTTCAACTTCATAACGTTGATGCTAAAACCAAGTAGATACCAAAATTAAAAAAATACCAACCATAGTCGGGAACGTTTCCCTTAGTTCGTTTTTAAAATTGAAATTTTGAATTCAACTAGCCCAAGTTAGATACAAAGTTTTGAAAGGTAATTGTATTAGTAAGAGACTTTAGTGACCAACTGATGTTCGTAGATATATACGTATAATCTTTTAAACAAGATTTATAATGTTTATGAGCGAAGATTTTATTTTATTTTTTTTTTTTTTGAGTGCCTATAATACCGATGTTTTTAGTAGAAACCCTTAAAGTTTATGGCTATAGCAGTTTTTGTTCGTTATTCTCTTTTAGTCCATATATAAAGACAGTCCTTAAGAGACTTGCTTTAAGTCAAATGAGTTTGCTTGACTATTTAACCACAATAGGATGAATCTTGCAATTTTATATTACGTGTAATAGATATAATCATACGGGAAAGTTAGGATATCAAAAGTAGGGTTATTCTATTGTCAAAGCGTTTGTAGTGGTATTAAAAGAATTCTGCACTCCAAGAGGTCACACGGTTTAAAGATTATATTGATAATAGATTTGTCCAGCCAAGAATCAGTAATTGTAATATCAGATCTCAAAAAACTAACCTCAGGTATTTCTGTACTTTGAATTTGAACCATAAAAAGAAGTACAAATAAATCTGATTCATTGATCAATGTACAAGTTAGCACAATAGAACTTAAATATAAAACTGTAAAATCTAAAATCAAAATCACTTCTGCTTCGATCTGGTTCGCCGTCGATGATGTTGATACGGTCTGTACGTTGATTTGATCCAATCCGCACCTGAGTTTATAGTACCATTGATCTTTAATCTAATTACGTTTACAATTGAATTGGTTGGAGTTGCCTTGCAAGTTAATTAATAACCAAAATTGCCATATTGAACCGTAAATCATCAGAGACAAGTGAAGATTTGAAGCATATATAATTGGGCATGAGATTCATTTAATTTAGAACATTAGAGAATCTCCAAACGTTCGCTAAAATAAAACGAACCACTATATTTAGAATGAAAAATTAGGCGCATTTGGGGTATCAGTACACTGTGTTGGTTGATAGAATTGCACGATTTAAAGCGTGTTGTATAACTCGATTGACAACAAAAAAAAGTAATGTGTTTGATTTACGGATCGACTGGGTTACATAAAAATTGTATGATAACTGTACGTTAATATTAATTGTTATTAGATCTCTGTACATTGCTCAAACTTTAAAACTCGAATCTGAACTATGCCGAATCAAAACGCAGAAATATCTATATAGAAAAACATTAGCTAGTATATATGGGTTTTAATTCATTAGAAACTTCATATATTAAAAAATGAATGAAATTCAACCAAACAAGGAAATAGTATGTATAATTAACGATCCAAATCTAGAAAAAGATGCTCGGTAAAATCTTAAACAGAATTAACTAAACTAAGTTCTTGAAGAAGAAGAAGAAGATGGCTGATACATCATTGAAGAAGAAGAAGAAGAAGATGATGGCGCATAAATCATTCCACTATGTGATCTTGTCAAACCGTATAGCTTGTGGCTGTATTCTCTGGAGTCTGCAACTTGTTTGTAGTTTCTGTAAATCGTCATGAAAACTTTCATCACAAGTAAGCTGTCTGACCCCGCCTGATGCCTTGATCCAATGGCTCGCTGCACGCCCAACCGTGTTGCCACCTTCTCAAGACCCCCGTGGATTCCTAAGCTCCGAGCGATGAGTTTTATATCGAATGTACCCAATCCGAAGTGCTCACTCATTAGCTCCATGAAACTATCAACATCGTTTGGCAAGTACTGCCCTCTAATGTTCTTGATCAGGAAAGCAAAATCATAGGAGCCTTGGAATGTGGCCCACATCACCTGTTTATGTCGCAACAAGTCCAAGATCGGACGAAACCCGAGAACAAACTTCCACAAGTCTACACCACACAACTTGTTGATGTTGAAGTCTATGCCTTGATTGCGAAGCATATCGATGGATTCTTGGTTGTGGAGATCCATTGATGGGTCGAAATCGCGGAAGTTGAAATGCCAAGTGTGCATTATACCTCGTGAATCGCTTAAAGTTAGACCGAGCTGGATGAGCTTCAACGAGTCAGCGTTTTTCTTCATTGTCTGATAGTATTCTTCGGGACTCATTGCATAGTGGTGCTTTGGGATGGTGAAGACCGTGCCGGGAAACTCGGTGTCGAGGGCGGCAAGACGGTAGTCGAATTGGAACAAGCACTTGTGAATGAGAGGGATTTCATGGTCGAAATTGTAGTTCCAAACCTGACGAACAACATCGATAGTAGTCAATGGATTATACATGGTGGATGTTTGTTTGTGTTTTTGGTTCCGAAAGAAATTGAGCAGATCGAGCTAGGCTAGCTAGCCTGTGCTTGAAATTACGCACGTAATTGTAAAGAAAGAATGTGAGTAAGAATTGAAAGGAAGCTAGATTATTTATAGGAGCATGTTATATCCGAATTAACGTACTGAACTAGGAAATATTTACTACTCCTACCTGGCTAAGGTCTACATGAAGATTCTGGTCGATAAAGAAATAACTAATCTGTTGGCCGCCTTATCCTAGTCTGAATCAAATCTATTAATCCCTTTCCTGTTAGATCTCTACTTTCCAGATTTTTAGATCCAGCCTTCTTAATTTTAACCTTGAAACCAAACTTACCCTTTTTGGACAAATGGCATAGCCAGGATTTTAAGTCATGTAAGGCACAAATCAAAAAATTATGAGGAGTCTCCTAAGAGACCAAGTTAAGAGAGACCTAAGAGACTAACTTTCATTAATTATAAAACTACCCCAAATAAAAACTAACTACTAAAACACCCCAACCCAACCCAAAGCCAGCAACTGGGTCAAAAACGGGTCACTATATATACTAAATATCCATCATTTACAATCATAATCTCATAAATCCAAAAACCTAAAAATCTTCTCTTCTCCAAACAAAAATCTCCGCCATACCGAAAACCTCCCGAAATCAGCTAAATCTCACCAGAATTTATGGAATCAAGCTCAACAATGAAGAAATCAAACTCGAAATCTTCTCAAACATCACCTCAAAGGTTAGCAAACATTCAATCTGGCTTATGTGACCTAGTTTACATGTTATTGATGTTTATTTGATCTGATTTACATGAAAAATGAATTGATGAATGGTTTTTTTGACAATTGTTGTTGAAATTTCGATTCAAATCTGAAAATCGCGTAATTATTTTTCAAATGTTCTAGCTAATATGTGTGATGTTTTGGCATTTTCCTATAATGTTCTTGCTTATATATAGGATGTTCAACTGAACAGAGTACATGAAAATATGCTCGAAAATTAGTGTTTCTACTACGATTTGGTTGTTTATCCACCGATCTACTCAAAATATGCTCGTATGTAAGTTTCAACAATGTTTTATTGGAAACAGGTCTGAAAAAATCGCATAGAGAATTGTTCAAATGTTCTAGCTAATATGTATAATGTTATGGCTTATGTATGTAATGTTATCAGTGATAAGGAGGATGTAAAACTTAAACAAAGTATTTGTGTAATAATACATGTAATGTTGTTAATAATACGTGTAGTGTTTCGAATTATGCATGTAATGTTTACGTGTATTCGTAATGTTTTCAGTATATGATATTGCAAATGTTGTAATGTTATTGCTTATATCGTCAATGTTCTCAATTATATAGTCTATGTTCGTTGGTTTAAATATATGTTCTCATCAACGTAATATTTGGGACCGGGTACTACGTTGGAAAAACTAGACTGGAAATGAAACATGGCTGCTAGGGGAATATTGGAAGATGGATATCAATGTGATCTGCTCCCAATATCTCAGATATTAAATACTATTACTTTAATGTTATGACTTAAATTAGTAATGTTATAAACTATATCACTAATGTTCTTTGATATATGTTCAATGTCTTAGTGATAAAAACTTTATTGGTTCCGTCAATGCCGACAAGTACAACAAGTCAATGCCGACATAATTGACGAGGCAAATGAAGAACGTGAGAAAACTCTAAATGTGATTAAAAAGAAGTCCATATATTAGTTAATGTTGTACTATATTTTATATTCAAGCAATGTTCTTACATATTCATATGCGTGACACTCCATATATTACAATTTTGAGAAATGTTTTTCACTATTTGTGTAATGGTCTTAACTATTTGAGTAAGGTCCTTGTTTATATTGTTCTAGAGTATAATGTTCTAAACTATGTTGGTAATGTTCTCAACTATTTGAGTAAATGTTCTCAACTATTTGTGTAAAATGTTCTTAGGTATATGAGTGATGATATAGGGTATAATGTTCTCAACTATTTGGTAATGTTTTCAACTATTTGAGTAATGTTCTCAACTATTTGAGTAATGTTATTAGCTATTATATAATGTTCTTTACTATTTCGGAAATGTTCTTAGGTATATATAAAATATGTTTTACTATTTGGGTAATGTTCTCACCTATTTAAGTAATGTTTTTGCCTTTTTGAGAATGACGGTTCATTTCTGATTTTGTCTGAAATGGATCTGGACAATAACCCGCGAAATTATATAATCCGACCCAGCAACCTGCGAAATTGATTGGACGTGTGTAAATTCACCTATTTGAGTAATGTTCTCACCTATTCGTGTAATGTTCTTATCTATTTGGGTAATGTTCTCGCCTATTCGAGAATGACAGTTCATTTCTGATCTTGTGTGAACTGGATCTACTCAATAACCCGCGAAATTATATAACCCGACCCAGCAACCCGCAAAATTGATTGGAAGTGTGGTAAATTGCAAATCAGTCCGTCTTTTTTGTCTCTCTAATAAGTTGGTCTTTCCTATGACTTTGTGAAAATTTAATAAGCGCACGGTAAAATTTTGTGAAACTCAAAACAACAAGATTAAGTCTCCTAGAAAACATACTTATAAAGGGATTCAAAGGGACGAACAAACATCATATATGTTATCTCCATAAACATTAGAGTGCACTTAGTGTGTGTTTGCAAATGCTTTTACTTGTGCTTTTTTATCAGCTTCTACTAAAAGTTGATTAAAGTTCATTTTAAGCAAAAGTTAGTAGTGTTTGATATATCAGATAAAAATCAACTTAAAATTGTAAAAGTAGAAGTTTTAGTGTTTGCAAAAATTAATTTAATTAGTTGTTTTTAATTGAAAAAAAAGCTACAACTTGCTTAAAGCAGTTAGAAGCAGCTATTGGGTTGCTTCTCTGCTTTTGGCGGTTACCTGCTTTTTTTCAGAAAAGTTGCAGCAGAAGTTGTGATACAAGCTTGTGTTTGCAAATGCTTAAAAAAGTGTTTTTGTGCTTTTAAAGTAGTAAAAGCAGTTTTTTAGTGTTTTATATTACAACTTCTGCTGCAACTTCTCTGGTAACCGCCAGAAGCAACCCAATAGCTGCTTCTATCTGCTTTAAGCACGTAGTAGCTTTTTTTCCAATTAAAAACAACTAATTAAATTAATTTTTGCAAACACTAGAACTTCTGATTTTACAATTTTAAGCTGCTTTTTATATGATATATCAAACACTACTGACTTTTGCTTGTAATCAACTTTAATCAACTTTTAGTAAAAGCAGACAAAAAAGCACAAGTAAAATCATTTGCAAACACACACTAAAAAACTGCTTTTACTACTTCAAAATCACAAAAGCATATTTTTTAAGCATTTGCAAACACAAGCTTAGACTATCAATGTTTTAGTTTTACATAAACATAAAATGGATAATTATACAAAACAAAGGAAACTGAAAAACGGAGAAGGTAGGAATCGAACCCATGTCCATATGGAGAAGCAGCATTCTGAACTTGTGATACAAGCTTGTGTTTGTAAATGCTTAAAAAAGTGCTTTTGTGCTTTTAAAGTAGTAAAAGCAGTTTTTTAGTGTTTTATATTACAACTTCTGCTGCAACTTCTCTGGAAAAAAGCAGGTAACCGCCAGAAGCAGAGAAGCAACCCAATAGCTGCTTCTATCTGCTTTAAGCACGTAGTAGCTTTTTTTCCAATTAAAAACAACTAATTAAATTAATTTTTGTAAACACTACAACTTCTGCTTTTACAATTTTAAGCTGTTTTTTATATGATATATTAAACACAACTGACTTTTGCTTAAAATCAAATTTAATCAACTTCTAGTAAAAGCGGACAAAAAAGCACAAGTAAAATCATTTGCAAACACAAGCTTATACTATCAATGTTTTAGTTTTACATAAACATAAAATGGATAATTATACAAAACAAAGGAAACTGAAAAATGGAGAAGGTAGGAATCGAACCCATGTCCATATGGAGAAGCAGCATTCTGAACTTGTCAACATATCCATTGGGAGCAAATGATTTTCCTTTCTCTCTTCGATTTTAAAAATCTCATATTTATACTTATAAGGACAAGGTTACCTATTTCTCTGCGCTTGTAGATTTATTTTGCTCTTTTATTAGGTCTTCTAAATCACGCAGAGAAAGGTTATACTTATAGCTATATTTTCAATAAAAACATTTGAAAACCGAATCATATATGCTTCGTAGCCGAAATCTAGATCCGCCCCTGCTTTTGACTGATGTAAACCTTCACAAGTTTTGAGAAGAACAGAGAGTTTGCTTCTGCGCACAGGTTTACGTAATAAATATTATTAGTCCATATACATGTGCCAATTAAGATTTCAATAGTAGTAATCGGAATTCAAATTTGGAAATAATGCGCAAGTTAAACAGAATGAATATAACAAGGAAACAAACTTTTTAAAAGGTAAATCTGATACTACTACAAATCATGGATTATAATGTTTCATCTGCTCAGTGTTTTGTGAGAACTGATACAAGGCTCATGCCTCATGTAGACTTTTGCTAGCTATGAACTCGTCTGTAATGTACGTAAGCCAATGCCAAGCTATATTATGGAATGGTAATTGTTTGTGCACCATTTCGAAGAGTTCAAAACTGTTTCTCACTAAAACATCCTACTTCCTTCGTCCCGTCCCGTCCCGTGTTTGCCACATTGACTTTTTACAATAAAACTTTTCTAACTTTGACTACAAATTAATCTTAACCGGCAAATGTAAAATGTTTAATTAAATTATACTATTATACTTCATGGACTAAGTTAAATAATATGACTCAAAAAAAACTTAAGTTAAATAATACTCTTATTTCATTAATTATTAGAACATGTAAAATATTTAATAAAAGAATAAAAAATTTAACGACCAAATAGAGTCAACTGTTAACGACCCTCAATGGTATAGATTTAAACATTTTTGTCATAACTCCGTTGTTGGTCATTTGCACCGACGGCCATGACCAGCTCTACATCCGACTTGTAAGTCTGACAAGTGAACCCTGGATTTTGGTAAACGAAGTAAACGAAGACACAGCAACTCTTACAAGTCTCAAAACATGACGAAAACCTGCTTAGCCAGAACCATGATGCAGTTACAGCAGTGTTGTCGTCCTTAAAAAAACAACAGAGTTCCAAGCCGGTGTGTGAGCTAGCACTCCAGGTGGTGTCTGACAACAACATAATAATAAGGCTGGACACTGACAGTCATGATGCATGTCCCACTGTTATAACTTTATACATTCACTTCTTCACTCAGTACGTACCAAGTTGCTTTCGTGCATTACATGGTCCGAGTAATTGTGAACTCCACAAACTTTGACGCCCTGGGAAATGCAGACAACTTATTTCTGAGTTCATCTATATTAGTATCACTCGAACTACTGCCAACACAAAATTCCTTTAATTGTGAACCATTCTTCAGCAAAAATCTAGCTAGATTGAATTCATGTGGACAGTTGTTAAAGCACATAAGCTCAATTTTCTTGAGGTGAGAAACAAGACATGATGGAATGGACTCCACAGGCAAAGCATCATAATCATACGAATCCTCATTCTCATCCTCATTCTCATCCTCATCCTCATAAAGATCATCAATATCCTGCCAGAAACGCGACTATGCTTAGATTTAAAGCAGTACTCTATAAGTTGTTGTCGTTGCCAACAACAACAAAAGTCGTAAGAAACCAGGAACATAAAATGAAAAGATCTTGGCGTTTCTTGCAGAGGATGAGATAAAAACTGGATTAAGTAATGTAACCACTTACTATGCCAATGATTAGATATTCCAGAAATGGTGCTGCATTTAGTAACATGATTAGGGCTTCAACACAAACAGAGTAATCGAACTCTTCCGAAATAAATCCAAACAGTTGTAACCGTTCCAACTTATTGTACCTGGGAAGATGATAACTATATACAAATCCTTTTGCAATTGCCTACATAGAGATCAAAGAAGATAATGAAAAAAAAAATTGAAAATGAACAAGTCTTCTTGAAACAAAAGATTAACTGAGACAAAAAAAAAAAAAAAAAAAAAAACATGTTAACTGACATGTCAAACTATTCCTAACAAGGAGCATTACCTACACATAATAGTATCAAATTCAAAGTGGCTTTAAATCCCATATGCCTATGCAATATTATGATATAGTGATACTTAGAGAACTACTGATATAGTGATATACTCCAAGTCTACCAACAACATGCATTAGAACCGAAGGAGTTTTAGTTATATTATTGCCAGGGTTGCTGTCATGACATCAAAAACAACATTCAACCAGAAATCATCTCCTATTGAGACTTTCGCATGACTTTCATGGAAAACAAGATATTCGCAAAACATGGAAAATTTAAAATTCAATGGGATGAATGGTGAGATAGCACATCAAAAAGAATCTTAACTCCCTAATTAAAATTAAACTCCTAGAAACGGATGGTGCGATTTCCCATGTCATCTTTACGCAGAGAGAATACCGGACTAATGTACCAAACTTCCGGAAAAGGAAATCTAATGGACCAACAGTAGCTAACATGCACAGGAGAAGAGTAAGAACTAACCTCTGCTACGGAATAATATATTGTCAATTCCCTCACATCGGAAAATTGTTTCAATAAATATAGAGCCTGTTTTCCAGCATCTCGATTGATGTCATCGTCATTGATGTGGAGAACTGCATACTGAACCGTAGATACTGTAGATCCAGGCAAACGAAGATGTTCTGGAAAAAGACCATATGTTTCAAACCTCGTGAGGCTTTCTCCAACAATCTTGATTTTGCACGGATCAATATCAGCGTCGAAATACAGTTCATAAATGAATGTGCCCATTGAAGGAGCAAAGATTTTGAGAAACTTCACTTGTATGCAGCACTCAATAAGATCAAGTGATTTGAGCATAGGGAAACTAAATTCCAGCTTTATTTTTCTAGGGTTGGCATTCATTATTTGAACATTATTGAGGCGCAACGTGGTGAGGCTGGGGAAACGAAACTTTTTTGGAGCTCTGAGTGTGCAGTTCGATAGCTCCAACTCTTTGAGTGACGTGCATTTGGAAAGAGTAGAACATAGAACGACCCCGTTACGAATCTTGATACAGCAAAGAGAGGTCCATTTGTATCTCCAATCTTTAGACAGAAGGCTTGTTTGGACCGCATACTTGGTGGGGAGGCATGAGAGAATGGCAGTTATTAGAGAGTCTGGTAAGTTGCTAATCAGGTCCTCATTGTCACATTCATGACTCATCTTCTGAGATTTCTTGTTGCCTGATGAGCTCATGACTGTCAAATTAATTACAAGACAGATCTGAAAAGGAATAACAACATTTTCAGCAGAATCTAAAAAAGTAGAGATTAAATCCAAGTCTCTGGCAGGCCTACAACAAACTGCAAATTCAAGAATTGTGGTTGCAAAACAAATTAAATCCAGACTATTCATCCACTAGTCTTGTTAGATCCTAATGGATTAGTAGCAAAACAATTACTCAAGACAAGATGCAATAAAATCCATGTTCGTGTAGCAACAGCCAACAAATTGGTATCAATTTAACAGCAACTTTTAAACAAAATCTATTGGAACAACAGTAAAGAAAGAGAAACCGTACCTGATGAAAGTTCGCAATTAAATTAAGCCAACAGTACTGAGAGCGAGCTAGCGGTCGTTCGAAATTTTAGGGATTTTGTTTGGGATTAAATAAGCAAGGCGGTCTTCCCAAATATATATATATATAGCCTAATCAAGTTTCACTTTCGTCAGGTGTCGAATGAATGTACTAAAATATTTATTGCATAAAATCCCAGTCCTAAAACCCCATGACTATCGTGTTACTACCAAACAGCCTGAATTATAGGTGTTGATGCACGAAGCCCCATGTCCCAGCCCAAATGTCATTAATTTCATGTTAATTTCGCAAACATGTAGTAATATAATTTACATGTGATATAGTTTTCATCGGAAACGTAAATTTAGAGTACAACCTTCGCTTATGGATGACGATCGTTTTGATGCTGGCTACATTTACATAGGGTTACCATATAAGCGATGTACGTCTTTAGTCGTTTTTCTTTCCTTTCTTCTTTTAAAGGTTAAATTTTATGTTATTTAATGATGGTGTAATATGTTAATACACAGTTATGGGAATTTGATGCGAATATGAGATAATTATTGAATTTTTTACTCAAATTGCCCTATCTGATAGGGATCGAGATCTTACATGAAACGACAATATGGTTGCGAAACTTCCCCAAATCAACCACAAACTATCAACTACGAACGATCGATTCAACAAAATAACAATCGAACAAAAAACTCAATTGAAAACAATAGAAACTCAAAGTATTTACGTGGTTCGGCAAACGCCTACATCTACGGGAGTAATATCAGAGATTTATTGATCACACAAGCTTTACAAGATTGTACAATGAATTTTCACAAACATAAAGTTGCATATTTCATCAATCTAAGCTCAAGATACCTAACTTATCTTCTATGTCGAATTGAAGAAGAAAGGTAATTGTAATTCTCGAATTGAAAGATGATAATCGTAATCTAGATAGTTTACAATGACTAGGAACAATCAATTTATATAATCCAGCTGCCAGAAGATCGAATTGATCGATTAAGTTGTAACTGCTATTGCACCGAGAAACAGAGCAACAAACTTTGCCTCCAAAATGCCAAATTCAATCTCAGCCCTCCGATCATAACTAACTTTGATCTGAACCGTTCATTTTCTAACCTCCTAGATTGAGCTATATTCTCACAAATATCATTTCAACTTCATAACGTTGATGCTAAAATCAAGTAGATACCAAAATTAAAAAAATACCAACCATAGTCGGGAACGTTTCCCTTAGTTCGTTTTTAAAATTGAAATTTTGAATTCAACTAGCCCAAGTTAGATACAAAGTTTTGAAAGGTAATTGTATTAGTAAGAGACTTTAGTGACCAACTGATGTTCGTAGATATATACGTATAATCTTTTAAACAAGATTTATAATGTTTATGAGCGAAGATTTTATTTATTTATTTATTTTTTTGAGTGCCTATAATACCGATGTTTTTAGTAGAAACCCTTAAAGTTTATGGCTATAGCATTTTTTGTTCGTTATTCTCTTTTAGTTCATATATAAAGACGGTCCTTCAAGAGACTTGCTTTAAGTCAAATGAATTTACTTCACTATTTAACCACAATAGAATGAATCTTACAATTTTATATTATGTGTAATAGATACAATCATACGGAAAAGTTGTATTTGAACTAACCTTAGGTTTTTTTGTACTTTGAATTTGAACAAAAAAAAGAAGTACAAATAAACAAGTTAGCACAATAGATCTTAAATACTTAGTAAGTCTAGGAAAAGACCTGCCTTTCCATTAGGAATAGGAAAGACCAAGTTTTTACATTAAACTACAAAAATCTACCCAAATTGAAATCTTCACAGCTTTCCCCAAGCTCACCAACAATGGCATCCACAACACTCTCCGGTACAGTGGCTGACGGATCGATCGTCGGTGATCCACGTGGACGAGGCGGCGCTGAGTTTCGCGTGCTGGAGCAAGCCATCTCTGATTTCAAGCAAAGAAGAGATGACACACAAAGAGAGAGTTTGTTCTGAGTAGGTTGAAAAAGGTGAGAGAGTGGTAGTTGGAGAAGAGGATGTTATTGGTGTGATCGAACAAGGGAAGGTCAATGAGACAACAATGGCGGATGAATAAATCACAATTTTATTGTCATATGCGGATATACCCAACCATTAAACGTCACGAATCACAGGCATGGTTTGGTGTCAACATCTACTAAATTTTAGGTTTTCCACTTTTTGTGTTTCTGATTGGGGTTTTTGTGAGATTTGAATGTGAGTTTGTGAGTTTTTATAACTGGGGTATTTAATGTTGTGTCTGTGGATTTTTATAACTAGAAGATTTAGTGTTGTGCCTGTGAGTTTTTATAACTGGGGGATTTAATGTTTTGTCTGTGGGTTTTTACATCCTGCCTGTGGGTTTTTGCATCTGGGGGATTTATCTGGTGTCTGTGAGTTTTTATAACTGGTGGATTTAATGTCGTGTCTGTGAGTTTTTATAACTGGAGAGGGATTTTGCATATGGGGGAAGTTGAATGTGAATTAAAAATAGACCTTTCCTATTCCTAATGGAAAATGTATTGTCTAGTTTTTCATATAAACTGTATAGTTTTTAATATGTGTTGATTGGACTTGTAATCTTAGTACTTCTAACTGTGGTGTTTTTATGATGAAGCATATGGAGCTATTCCAAGGAACTCCTTTTCCTTGCAAGGATCTAATGCAAGTATGTACTAGTTTATTATGTTTTTAGATATTTTTTTCCCTAAATTTGTAGATAAATTGTGAACTTCTTGCATAATTTTTTTTTTAGCTTTTGTTTTGGTTTTGTGTATTAGGTGAATCTTAGGAAATTGAAATTTCTTCGTGTTGAAATTTGCTCAGCTCTTATTCTTGCTGATGCAAATGGTTTGAGATCTAATATTTTGACGAAGGTTGCATCATTTAACAAAGAAGATGCGATAATGCAAATGAAGGAGAATGAAAATTTAAAAAAGCTAGAAGCAAAGAAAATTGCTGATGAAAAAGCTTATCAAGTTTGAAAAATTGTCTAGTTTTGTAACTGAATTTTCTACTTTTGTAAATGAATTGTCTAGTTTTATTACTTGTTCAGAAATTTACTTACTCAGTGTTTCTAGTTTTTATTATATTGTCTAGTTTATGAAAGGAATTATCTAGTTTTTACATGATACTCCCTCCATTTCAGAAAAATTGTTACATTTTACTATTTTGCGGTCAACTGTCTCCGCGTTTGACCACAATTTACTCTTAAATGATATTAATAAATAAATTATTAAAATTATATAATAAAAATTTAGTAATTAAATTTTTCTTATATGATTTTATTAAATTATTTACTATTATCGTTTATGAGTAAATTGTGGTCAAACTCGAAGACAGTTGACCGGTCAAAGTTAAAATGTAACACTTTCTCTGAAATGGAGGGAGTATTAAATTTACATTATATTGTTTAGTTTTTACATTATATTTTCTAGTTTTTACTTGACCCATTTTTATTGAATCCGAGTCAAAAGATCCGCGAAAAACCATCAGAAGCCAAGTCGAGAAAAAATGTATAATTGTTTAGTTTTAACGTTTGAATGGGACTTTCGGGACTCTCCTATATATAGGGGTCTCTCGCAAAACGGACTCACTTTGAATTTGAACAAAAAAAGAATTACAAATAAACAAGTTATCACAATCCATATATTATGTAAAGGACAAGGGTCTAAACCTCACCAGATTTATTCAGTCCTACGTGGAATTTTGTGGAATTAGTTGTATTTTAGCTATTATATATTTCACTGTTATTTTTTGGTATGTTGATTACATATATAGTTTTTATTAAATCTCATATAACTTTATATACAAAAGTCTGAAAATTAATTTGAATATATATTTGAATTCGTCGTGGTAAGACGAATCCATAGACAACAATTTTGAATACTATTATTATTTATATAATCATTTTATACATTAAATAAAATATAAATTTATTAAATAAGATACAATTAAATAATGAAAATTTAAAAATAGAGTAATTAAATTAATTCAATCCAACGTGAAATTTTGTGAAATTAGTTGCATTTTCAACCAGTATATCTTTCACTGTTTATTCTTTAATATGTTTACTGCATATATAATTTTTATTAAATCTAATATATATTTATCACAAAACTCCGGAAAATATTTTAAACATATATTTTAATTCACCATGACAAGAGAAGAATCCACAGACACCAATCTAGATTATTATTATTAATTAGATAAATCATTTTATTCACTAAAATAAAATATAAATTTATTAAATAAGATAAAATGAAATAATAAAATTTTAAAAATATATTTGTTCGAGATTTTGAGTGGCAACATATAGTAATTGAAAGGGGATTGTTCTTTGGTGATTAAATATCTTAAATCGACAAATTTTAGCTTTGCACCTCTATTTCACTTTTCAAATAAATTCAGGTAGTTGATGGAAAATTTTATTCTCTGAAGTTTTGCCAGGTTAAACGTGAAGTTAATGTTTTAGCACATAGATTATCAGTTGGGTGTTCTTATGATGATGTTGGTTTGGTAGATTTGCATTTCGATTAATTTATTTTATCTTTCCATTTCTATTTATTATTAAACGTAAAATTTATGGAATTAGTTGCATTTTCAACTAGTATATTTCACTATTAATTTTTTTTATATATTGGCTGCATTATATAGTTTTTATTAAATCTCATATAAATTTATATAAAAAACCCCGAAAAATTTGTCGTGTTAAGACGAATTCATCTAGAATTACTTTTCGACCTTATGACTCGCATATTTTCATAAAGGCCGCTAATACTGCCAGAGCAGTATTTATGCTGCCAAAGCACTTGATTTAATTTATCAATTATTCTTTTATTAATTTTGTTAATTATTGAATAAAACATTTGGAAAAGGCAAGTGTATCTTCAGTGACGTGATGAGAGGAAAGATCCTCAAATTTTATCAAACTCATCAACACTCACATTTTCTTCCAAATCAATGACTAATTAACAATCGTATTTCTGCTCTCCCGTGACAGAACATGGTTGTGGTTGTAGGTGTATACAATAAGAGAAGAAATCCACCTTGAATTTACCGAATCGGATCAATCTCTACACAACTACACTCTGTTCTGATAAAGATTTCAATTGAACAGAGAATCATCTGACTGTATTCTTCATGCGCTCCTCTTTTCGTTTGTTAATATAGATATGCAGGGGCGGACCCAAGATTTCAACCTCGAGGGGGGGGGGGGGATTACATATATGAGGTTTTTCCGAGGGTTAGGGGGGCGAAATCCAAAATTTTCGAAAATATTACCTATAAAAAATTCCAAAAAATTTTTTTTGGGGGCGCCTCAGAGATATGGTAGCTGTAGAATCTAGATCCTCTATCAGGAATGGATGAAGCTTCATGGCAGAAATAATATAATAGAAACCAAAAATATCTTCTAACAACCCTGCAATTAATCAACCCTTAAGCCGAAGTCACGGTAACCAAAACCAAATCTCCGTTTCGGAAACTCAGATGGACCAGAATAAATTATCTTTTCTTGGTCTTCCCCTTCAAGTCCCTACCGACAACTGGTGGAAACAAACACTACAAGAAACCCTTTTTCTAGCCACGGAAAGCTAGCCGAATCCGTCGCTAGCTAGCGACGAATCGCTAGCTCTAGCGACGGATAACATCCGTCGCTAGATCTAACGATGGATAAGCATTTCCGTCGTTAGATTTAACGACGGATAGGCTTATCCGTCGTTAAATTTAACGACGGAAATGCTTATCCGTCGTTATATTAGTTGACCAGAATTTTAAAAAAAAATAACGGAAAACTGCAACTCTAGCGACGGATAGACTATCCGTCGCTGATAGATTATCCGTCGCTAATAGCGACGGATAGTCTATCCGTCGCTAGAGTTGCAGGTTATTATGGGAAGCAGAATGCTTCCCTCCCCCATTTTTTCTTCTTCTTCCTTTCTTCTCCCCATTTCGGCCAAAGCCATTCCAGTCCAAATCTAAACCATTTTGTCCATTCTTCGTGTCCATTCGAAACTCGTGAATCAAGGAGGTCAATTTTGCCGTCAATCTCAAATTCCATCCGCTCATTTCTCCGGATTTGAAGGTAAACCCTAATTTTTTATATTTGGGGATTTTGTTACTTTGGACTAATTTGAGCAATTGAATGTAAATGGAGAGTATATAGTACTTAGTTTAGAGGCAATTAGGTAATGTTTTACCTTTGAGATGTGCAATTGATATATATTGATTGTGAATTTGAATTTTTAGTATAATGTTAGTATGTTTGTAAGTATGTTGGGCTTTTAATTAATTTGATATTGGTGTATATTTAGTAAAATTATGAAGATTTAGTACCTCGTTTTGAAACCCTAACTTTTTGACATATTTGGAAAATTTAGTTAATTTAGACTAATTTAATATGTTTACTATCTAGTTAATTAACTTTGAGATGTGCAATTGTTTGAATTGTTAATTAGTATAATGCTAAGTATGTCGTATTTTTTATTTAAGTATGTTAATTAAGATTTGCAATTGTTTCATTTGATAAATTTATACATGTACTAGATTATAAATTATGAGAATTTAATTAATGAAGTGTGTTGATATAATTTGGTGATTACATTCGTAAAATGCATGTAATTTATAATTTATAAATTCGTATTAAAGGGTTGGAATGCTTTATTTGTAATGGGAATTTTGGTAAGAGACAAAAACTTTATAACATGCAAGAAATGGGGAAATGGGAATCGAGTTGAAAAAATACGATCTAATCAATGCAAACGTGTCAGGTTATATAATCATCCAATGAACACCGATCGTTCATGGATGTACCAAAGGATAGTTAATGGCAGAGTTTTACCTAGTTTTGTGGAAGGTCTTGATGCCTTCGTTACATTTGCACTGACACACACTAATTGTTTGAGTGGGGGGATGATGAAGTGCCCTTGCACCCAGTATAAATGTAGAAATAAGCAATTTTTACCTCCAGAAACGGTAGTGGAACACTTGAAACGTAAGGGGTTTGTAGCTGAGTATGACGTATGGACTTCTCATGGTGAGACATACAAGTCGTTCATGGATTATGAGAATTTGGGGAAGCGTAAAAGAAAACAGGAAACTGTGATGGGAAGTACTCAAAATACTTCTACATCTGATGCTAATAATGATCATGAATGGGTTGAGCAAATGGTATATGATATTGCGGGTCCAGAGTTCATGGACACCAGGGAGCCAGTAACCGAGGGGGATGCGGAGGAGCCTCCGAATCCTGAGGATCAGGTCTTCTTCGACTTGATGGAATCCGAAGAAGCTTGGTTTATCCGGTGTAAGCACCCGAATTGTCATTGTTGGCTCGGCTAATGAGTTGTAAGGCTAATGGCCAGAATCAATCGAGCTTCAATGAATGGGTATAAGTAATGTCGGACTTTGTCCGTAACCAAACCTAGTTCCTGACTTTTACGGCGAAGAAAAAGATGCGAGGATGGGGTTGCCCATGGAAACCATAGATTGTTGTGAGGGTATGTGCATGATTTATTGAGAGGAGGATAAAGATCTCTTGAAGTGCAAGTTACGTGGTAAGGACCGGTACAAAGCGTTACAAGGAGGCGCCTCGAAAAGCGCTAAAAGAAAAATCTCCCATAAGAAAATGTGGTATTTCCCTCTAGCACCTCGTTTGAAAAGGTTATGCGCTTCAAGTGCTTATCTTGATAAAATGCGTGGCACAAGGAGAGAGTAATCCGGTAGAGGGTAGAATGGAGCATCCATCGACTCACCGCATGGAAACACTTGACGAGAGCTATCCGGAGTTTGCATCGAACTAGAAATGTCTGATTGGGCCTTTATGCGGATGGTTTTAACCCCTTTGGAAGTGACCGAAGTACTCTTGTTGGCGATTATCTTGACACCGCATAACCCGCCCGTGAGTGCATGAAGGAACCGTTCATGTTCTTGACGCCTTTGGTGCCGGTCCATATGATCCGGAGATGGAAGGTGGATGTGTTCTTGCAGCCCTAATCAAGGAGCTGATCGAGTTGTGGGAAAAAGGTATCCCAAAGATATGATGTGTCAACGAAGAAGAACTTCAACTTGAGAGCGGCACTATTGTGGACCGTGGTGATTTTCCGACCTCCATGCTATCTGGAAGGAAAACCGCGGGCTTTAATGCTTGTCCACATTGTTTGGACAACAGTAGTGCATTTAGACTGAAGGAGAGCGGAAAGGAATGTTGGTTTGATCATCGTAACTTTCTACCAAAAGATCATCCGTTCAAGAAGAACAAAACTCAATTCTTGAAGGGTCGAGTAGAAATGAAAGGGCCCCCGACAAAACTTACTGGTGCACAGATACTTGCAGAGATAGAAAGGCTGGGTCTTATGAAATGGCGAACTTGGGTCGGAGAAGCATAACGATAAAATTAGCAAAAATTGTGGATGGAAGAAGAGAAGCATCTTCTGGGACTTGCCTTATTGGAGCACTCTTCTTATCCGTCACAATTTGGATTTCATGCACATTGAGAAGAACGTGTTCGAAAACTGCTTCAACACGATTTGCAACATTACAAGGAAAACAAAGGATACAATTAAATCTAGATCTGAGTTGGATACATTTTGTAATAGGCCGGAGTTGACAAAGCGGAATGATAAGGGACTGTGGCCCAAGGCAGCCTACACAATTGACATTGAAGCTAGGAACAAGCTGTTTGATTGGGTGAGGGGATTAAAGTTCCCCGACGGTTATGCATCGAACTTGGGAGGGTGTGTGGATTTGAAGAAGACAAAGATGTATGGGATGAAGAGCCACGATTGCCATGTGTTCATGGAGAGGCTTCTCCCTGTTGCATTTCGAGAACTACTACCTAAGCCTATATGGAGCGCTCTCGTCGATCTGAGCTTATTTTTCAAGAATTTATGCTCAATGGTGCTTGAGGATGAAGTGTTAGCAAATCTTGAAAGCAACATACCATTGATTCTATGCAAGCTTGAGCATATCTTTCCACCGAGCTTCTTTGATTCTATGGAGCACTTGCCGGTTCACCTCCCACATGAAGCGAGACTTGCTGGACCGGTTCAGTATCGATGGATGTATCCATTCGAGAGGTGTGTAATAAATGCATCCATTTACGTAAAATGTTCTTATTTCCGAAGGAACATTATCTTACCTAAATATATATACAACTTACAGGTATTTGGGAAAATTGAAGAAGTACGTTAGCAACAAAGGTAAGCCTGAGGGGTCGATGGCCAATGCATACGTGAGACAGGAAGCTGCCATCTTCTGCAGCTATTACTTTGGAGACCACGTGCCCACTAAGGCATCTAGGCCGGCCAGAAATGCAGACACGTATGAAGTTCAAAAGGATGATGAAGTTACACTTTCAATATTTAGGATCTCAGGTAGACCTATGGGCGAAAGGAATCTGAGAATGGTCGATGATAAGGAGGTGAAGGCAGCCCACTATTATGTCCTCTCGAACTGTGCTGAAGTTGATGAATTTATGAAGATCTTTGCTAGGTGAGCAGCTTACTTATTATAACACATAAATTTGAACTTCTAACTACTATCTAATCATGTCATCATGTCCACAACGTTTTCAAAAAGCGTTGTCTGAAGATGGATCCAAATATGGCAGATGACACACTTGAAGAACTGCTTGAAGAGAAGTTGCCAATTGAATTTCCTGATTGGTTCGGGATTATGTCCGAGATCCGCAAACCAAGTCACATGTCCTTACTTACGGTCTTTAGCAAAGGGCCATTCGATGAGTATCCGTTTTCCTCGTATATAGTAAATGGTCTTAGATTTACGCAATGGATTACGACACGTCCAAGTCTACTAGCAATTGTGGTGTGTGTGAAAGGGCCGATCAAAATGGAGGTGATGATTTGTTTGATTTCTATGGAAAACTTAAACGAATTGTGAGGCTTGAATATGCGGTGTGCATCTGAAAAGAACCGCTACATTTGATGTCGATTGGTATGATCCCGGTCGAGAATGTGCAGGTGTACGAGCAATATCAAATGGTTGAGATTAACCATAGGAGGAGAAGTCTTGTACTAAGTCTGAACCTTTTATCTTAGCGGATCGAGCACGTCCACTACAAAAATCGGGGCATGGCGACGGATAGATCCGTCGATGACTATCCGTCGCCTCTGGCGGACGGATCGGGCGACGGATAGAAAATCCGTCGCCCCTGAGCTAATGGCGACGGATAAAAATCCGTCGTCAATTCGCGATTGACGACGGATTGACCTTTTTAAAAAAAAAAATGATTATGGGGCGACGGATAGATCTATCCGTCGCCCCATTTTTTTTTTTTAAAAAAAATATAATCCGTATACGCAGTTTTATATTCGGATACGGATTAATTCGGGGAGTGGTGGTGCGGTGGTGGCAGTGGTGGTGCGGTGGGTGTGGTGCAGGTGGTGGTGGGAGGTGGTGGTGGTGGAAGGGTGGTGGTGGTGGTGGAGGAGATGGTGGTGGTGGCAGGGTGGTGGTGCGGTGGTGGTGGGAGTTGTGAGGTGGTGGTGGTGGAGATGGTGGTGGAGGAGGATGGTGGAGGAAAGGAGGTGGTGGAGGAGATGGTGGTGGTGGAGGATGGTGGTGGTGGCAGGGTGGTGGTGGTGGGAGGAGAGAGGTGGTGGTGGTGGTGGTGAGATGGTGGTGGAGGAAAGGAGGTGGTGGAGGAGATGGTGGTGGTGGAGGATGGTGGTGGTGGGAGGAGAAAGGTGGTGGTGGAGGATGGTGGTGGTGGGAGGAGAAAGGTGGTGGAGGAGATGGTGGTGGTGGAGGATGGTGGTGGTGGGAGGAGATGGTGGTGGTGGGAGGAGAAAGGTGGTGGTGGGAGGAGGAGGAGAGGAGAAGTAGTGGAGAAAAGGAGGTGGTGGAGGAGATATATTATATTTTTTTTAGGTTTTTAGCGAGATCTATCCGTCGCTAATTTTTTTTTTTTTTAATTTTCCGGCCTTGTAGCGACGGATAAATCTATCCGTCGCTACATAGCGACGGATAGATTTATCCGTCGCTAAAAATAGCGACGGATAGATCTATCCGTCGCTAAAATTTTTTTTTTTATTTTTTATTTTGGTCAACGCTCTGTAGCGACGGATAATTTTATCCGTCGCTACAGAGCGACGGATAACCTTTATCCGTCGCCAAACGGGGCGACGGATAGAATCCGTCGCCCCAAGTAGCGATCCGTCGCCCCTTTTCGTCCCGTTACGGATGGATTCTTGTAGTGGTCAAGTGATGTTCATTGAATATCCAAGCCTAAAACGCGATAAGGCGGACTGGTTGGCAGCAATACACATACAAGCCCGCTCCAGAGTTGAGTACGTTCATAAGGACAAATCAACTACCAACTCGTACCAAGAAGAGGTTGTCGATGAAACAATGAGAAATCAGACGCCGTGATGAGTACATTGACACTGCGAAGACATATCTAGACTTAACCATTGGTGACGAGGATCAGAGTATGTGTGTAGTGTAGAGTAGTATATGTATCTTAATTGTTATATGCTTACTTTTCCCATTACATGCCAACTCATGTCTTCATTTATACTAATACAATTTGTTTGTGTTTGTCATGTGCTTTTTGCAGATGCCCCGGCAAAGAAAGTGTAGTTACCAGATTCCCAGCTCTAGTGGGACCCAGGGTTCACCTCTGACTGCTGAGAGTAGCCACAGTGGATCGGCTACTCTCATGTTAGTCGACTCGAAGGATCGAGCATGGGGACGTCTGGTGGTGTTTATGGGCAGACGACTACCGACGGGTGTCCATATACCGAGATCGTCGATGGTGCTACGTGGGAGGGGAAGTTGGTGTTGTTCCCTAATGGCAGGAGGAAGTAAGTATTATATATACATTTGTAGAACATAACTTAAGATAAGTGTTTATATATATGTCACATGAATTGTCTAATAAATATATGTACTCTTCTATATGTCATTCATAACTGCAGGTTGTGGCCTCAAAGAATCTTGACGACCTGCATGAGATATTCAAGCTTAGGAGGGAGTTGCCGGGCCAGGGAGGCGAAAAGTGGAGCACACTCAAGGCTGAGACGAAGCACTTCTACTTTGATGAGCTTCGGGTAAGCTTTTATATTTCGACAATTTAATTTGTTGTGGTATGTTAGCCACTTAATTGGGTGATATGTTAGTCACCATTGTGTTAGTAAATTCTAGGACAATTTGTGTGGTATGTTAGCCACTTACTTGGGTGATATGTTAGTCACCATTGTGTTAGTAAATTCTAGGACAATTTGTGTGGTATGTTAGCCACTTACTTGGGTGATATGTTAGTCACCATTGTGTTAGTAAATTCTAGGACAATTTGTGTGGTATGTTAGCCACTTACTTGGGTGATATGTTAGTCACCATTGTGTTAGTAAATTCTAGGACAATTTGTGTGGTATGTTAGCCACTTACTTGGGTGAAATGCACCATTGTTTATCTTGAAATTGTGACCTTGGGGCATTAATTTTTACTTTGAATGGAATTGGAATGTAGAAAAAATACTACATTCCGACTGGTCTTATTCCCCAGATGTGGCCTGTTTTCGAGAGTTTGGGCTCTGACCTGTATAGGCATATGGTGGCTGACATGAAAAAATACCGAGACAAAGGAAAGCCGCCACAGTATAGGCATATTGGGGACGAAGAGTGGGCTATGTGGGATGAGTGTTGGAGACTTAATCACGTTCAGGATCAGTCCTACAAGAACAATGAGAACCGGTCGAGCCGCGAGATGGTAAGGGCTCTGCCAGGCATCACTTCGGGTCACGAGCTGTTGTCACTGATCGCCAGATGTCGGTAAGTATATATATGTATGTTCTGATTACAACATGATTTGTACACATGTGTATTGCTTTCATTTATACCAATTTACCACTTGTTTGCATTCCTACCAACTTACTAACTACTTGTTGCAATATATAATGTTCTTTAGCTGAACCTGAACCAACCCAAGACTTGCCTAGAGCAAATGAAGATGGGGAAGTTCAAGAACGGCGTTTGGGTGGACCAGAAGTCCGAGCTTATTGTGGTATGTGTATTTGCTAAGTGTTACAGTTGTATATGCATGTGTATTATAAATTAAATATGAAATTGTAGCTCATTTCGTATACACTTGACTATTACAGAGTGGGGTGGAGCGGATCATTGCGGAGAGGCTGCTCGAGGGTGAGGAGTTGTCCGTGGAAGAACAAGACCGGATCTTTCTACAGATCAACCCACCCGAAAACAAGGGTCGGGTTTATGGTCTTGGTAGTTATGGCGAGACACTGACGCAGAGCTTCTCCGTGTCCCAGCAGCAATCTCAGGGACATGGTGGTGTTTACACACAGGGGCAGGTCGAGCAGATGGTGAATGAAGCAGTGACTCCTATCCAGAATGAGATTGGAAATCTCAGGGATGAGCAGGCTCGTATGAATCAGAGGATGGAAGAGCTCTGCCGCTTGTATATGAGCCAGAATAGCCCTGGCCCCTCGTCTTAGTGATGTTGTGATATTTTGGATACTATGCTACTTTTTACTTTGTTGGATATTTGGATTTATATTCGGATATGTAGACTTTATTTTGGATAATTTGTTTTTTTGGACGAATCGTTGTTGTTAATTAATGCACTATTATATTTGTTGAAAAAAACAGGTGAAAATTATAAAATAATTTATAAAAAAAATAGTAGTTTAGCGACGGATAATTATCCGTCGCTAAACTACGAATTAGGGCGTTCTAGCCCTAATTCGATAGAGACGGATAATTATCCGTCTCTAATGGCGACGGAGGGTCAACGCCCTATCCGTCGCCAATTCCGTGGCTATTAGCGACGGATTTGTATCCGTCGCTAATTCGCCTTAGAGACGCCCGTCATTAAGACGGTCGTCTATCCGTCACTAAGGCCTTAGCGACGGATCGGCAGGGGTTTAGCGACGGATAATTCCGTCGCTAAACCCCTGTTTTTTTGTAGTGAAAATTGCCAGATCCTTGATGGTCTGTATCTTTTGTTGGTGAGGGAATCTTACCATAGTTAGTAGTTGACTTAGAGGGAAAGATGAAATGGGGATAAAATTTGGGGTTGAGATTCTTTTCTCTAATTACGCTGTAGAACTTACATTTTAATTTTTCAGAATTTTTATTCAACGATTAACACACTTAATTAAAAAATAATTAGGAAATTAAATTTAAGTGCTTTGGCAGCATAATTATGGTTCTGGCAGCATCAATGGGCGTCTTTCATAAAGTCAGCTACGCATATTCTTCTTGAGTTGTTTTTTTTTTTTTAATTTGATATGGATCAAGATAAATTTGATGTTAATTTCTATTTTTTGACAATAAGCTCCATCAAATAGGGTTGGAGTGGTTGTAAAATATTATTTGACTTGGATACAAGAGAAATACCCTTTATTTGTGATTCTAAAAAAGGGCAAATATATAATCCGTCGTGAATTGGACGACGGATTATCTATCCGTCGTCCCAGCTCCAGGGGGCGACGGATTTTCTATCCGTCACCCGATCCGTTGCCATAGCTGGGGCGACGGATCGCTGGCCTTACGCGACGGATCTATCCATCGCCCCAGCCAAGTTTTTTTGTAGTGTTAATAGGCAGAGGTTGATGCGGAAAAATGCCGAGTCAAAGTTTACTGCACGACTTGGATAAGGAAGACTAACCTTGAGCACGTGTTTGTTCTCCACCATCATGTAAATTAGCTGAGTTAGTGTTATCATTGACGAAATGTGGCTAAAGTACCTTATGACTTAGTATTAAATAAAATACAGGTGAGTAAGTTGATGATGTATACGAGCTTTGATTATAATTTAAATGTTTATAGAGATCTCTAAGGTTTAACTTATATTCCGGTTTTACGCTCATTGTTCAATGGAGCTTAATTATATTTTATACCTTCAGTTTGTATGGTTTACTGTTGAATATGAAATTTCTTAATGGGCATGAATCCAGTTAGGAGGACCTTTGGCTCTATGCTTGATATAGTCCCTTCAACCCGAATTCAATTCCGTTCGAAAATGATGCTCATGTCCGGTCTGGCATATACTCAAACCCATTCCATACTTTTGCTACAAGACCCAACCACAACATTTAAAAATTAAGTTAGTAAAAACTACATTTTTTTTTTTTTTTCATATACTCTCTAGGCGGGGAAACTCTCTTCGATCTTCTCTCTACTTTCTTGATCCATAACGGACCTGGGGGAGATGATACTCTCTAGATGGGAAACTCTCATCGATCTTCTATCTACTTTCTTGATCTCCATAACGACTCGGGGTGATACTCTCTAGGCGGGAAAATTGTCTTCGATCTTCTCTGTACTTTCTTGATCTCCATGACGGACCGGGCCGGGAGGGGGTATGGCAGATACTCTCTAGGCGGGGAAACTCTCTTCTATCTTCTCTCTACTTTCTTCATCCATAACGGGCCCGGGGAGGGGGCTTGTGAAAAAAACAACCGTACCATTTGAAATTATGTTTGTAGAACAACAACTTTTATCTCATTGGTGGGGTGACGTATACCTCCGATCAGAGACAAAGGTCGCAAAACCAACACCATAAGTTCTACAGTTAGACATGGCCCCTCACACTAATCTTTCTGACTGGTTGTTGGGAACCGGTGGGTTGGAAAAACAACCGTAACATATGAAATTATGTTTGTATAATTTTTTTTTTTTTTTTGTGTTGGGGTGGACCACATACTACCGCGGGGGTTGTTGGGAACAATCCTATTGATTGTGTTGTATACTTTTGTATTTTATTTTGGTTTCGTTTGAGGGATAAATTTTTTATTTTAAAACATGTACATGTTACTAATTAACATGTCGGGTACGGTAGGACCCTATTTTTACATTTTATATAATTAACATAAATAAACACTCAATGATATAATATTGGATGAAGAAGGACTACCGACCGATACCATGATCAACGTTGTTCACACAAATTTGACTACCTTATTTTTTCGATTAATTTATTTTATCATCTCTTTTCTATTTATTATTAAAAGTAAACTATACAGTGACATCGCCACGGGTTAGTACTAGTAGATCTTAAATACTACTCCATAAAATTGTAAAATATAAAATCAAAATCACTCCTGCTTCGATCTGGTTCGCCGTCGATGGTGTTGATACAGTCAGTACGTTGATTTGCTCCAATCCGCACCGAGTTTATAGTACCACTGATCTTTAATCTAATTACGTTTACAATTGAATTGATTGGAGTTGCCTTGCAAGTTAATTAATAACCAAAATTGCCATATTGAACCGTGAATCATCAGAGACAAGTGAAGATTTGAAGCATATATAATTGGGCATGCATGAGATCCATTTAGAAATTAGAGAATCTCCAAACGTTCGCTAAAATGAACCACTATTTTTAGAATGAAAAATTAGGCGCATTTGGGGGTGTTGGTTGATAGAATTGCACGATTTAAAGCGTGTTGTATAACTCGATTGACAACAAAAAAAAGTAATGTGTTTGATTTACGGATCGACTGGGTTACATAAAAATTGTATGATAACTGTACGTTAATATTAATTGTTATTAGATCTCTGTACATTGCTCAAACTTTAAAACTCGAATCTGAACTATGCCGAATCAAAACGCAGAAATATCTATATAGAAAAACATTAGCTAGTATATATGGGTTTTAATTCATTAGAAACTTCATATATTAAAAAATGAATGAAATTCAACCAAACAAGGAAATAGTATGTATAATTAACTATCCAAATCTAGAAAAAGATGCTCGGTAAAATCTTAAACAGAATTAACTAAACTAAGTTCTTGAAGAAGAAGAAGAAGATGGCTGATACATCATTGAAGAAGAAGAAGAAGAAGATGATGGCGCATAAATCATTCCACTATGTGATCTTGTCAAACCGTATAGCTTGTGGCTGTATTCTCTGGAGTCTGCAACTTGTTTGTAGTTTCTGTAAATCGTCATGAAAACTTTCATCACAAGTAAGCTGTCTGACCCCGCCTGATGCCTTGATCCAATGGCTCGCTGCACGCCCAACCGTGTTGCCACCTTCTCAAGACCCCCGTGGATTCCTAAGCTCCGCGCGATTAGTTTTATATCGAATGTACCCAATCCGAAGTGCTCACTCATTAGCTCCATGAAACTATCAACATCGTTTGGCAAGTACTGCCCTCTAATGTTCTTGATCAGGAAAGCAAAATCATAGGAGCCTTGGAATGTGGCCCACATCACCTGTTTATGTCGCAACAAGTCCAAGATCGGACGAAACCCGAGAACAAACTTCCACAAGTCTACACCACACAACTTGTTGATGTTGAAGTCTATGCCTTGATTGCGAAGCATATCGATGGATTCTTGGTTGTGGAGATCCATTGATGGGTCGAAATCGCGGAAGTTGAATTGCCAAGTGTGCATTATACCTCGTGAATCGCTTAAAGTTAGACCGAGCTGGATGAGCTTCAACGAGTCCGCGTTTTTCTTCATTGTCTGATAGTATTCTTCGGGACTCATTGCATAGTGGTGCTTTGGGATGGTGAAGACCGTGCCGGGAAACTCGGTGTCGAGGGCGGCAAGACGGTAGTCGAATTGGAACAAGCACTTGTGAATGAGAGAGATTTCATGGTCGAAATTGTAGTTCCAAACCTGACGAACAACATCGATAGTAGTCAATGGATTATACATGGTGGATGTTTGTTTGTGTTTTTGGTTCCCAAAGAAACTGAGCAGATCGAGCTAGCTAGCTAGCCTGTGCTTGAAATTACGCACGTAATTGTAAAGAAAGAATGTGAGTAAGAATTGAAAGGAAGCTAGATTATTTATAGGAGCATGTTATATCCGAATTAACGTACTTAACTAGGAAATATTTACTACTCCTACCTGGCTAAGGTCTACGTGAAGATTCTGGTCGATAAGGAAATAACTAATCTGTTGGCCGCCTTATCCTAGTCTGAATCAAATATATATATTAATCCCTTTCCTGTTAAAACTCAATATATTTTACGATATATGACCCTGGTCCAGATCTCTACTTTCCCTGTTAGATTTTTGTCAGTCAATCCTTTATGATTTTCGAATTACTCTTAAACGACATTGATTAAATCTATAATAAAATTATATTATAAAATATTACTACTATTACTTAAAATATTTTGTTTAAGAGTAATTTGAGTGACCCGAAAGTCAACACGGAAAATTTAAATCGAGAAGGATGGAGTAGTTAATTAGGTCGTTATTTCCTTGTTGTGCAAAGGATCAACAGTTTCTAAGTTTAGGTACACCATCCGTTACTTTTAGAAAAATCATTCTAACTTTTTTCGGTCTAATTTTTTTTTTACTACAAATTACTCTGAAACTATAATAAATAAATTTTTTAAATTATTATTATAGATTAAGAGTAGTTTGTGGTCAAAATCGAAAACAATAGAACCAAAAAAGTTGAAAATGGAAAGTTTAATTTAAAAGAAACATGAAGTATTATTATGTTTGATTGGATTTCATACTAATGCGTCTGTTTTTCTAGAGTTTAAAATTCATTTATATGCTTATTTGCATCCCACCCCCTAAAAAAAGAAAAATAAATATGATGTCAACTTCAGACTTTAAATTTAGCCATGTGTTAAATATGGTCTTCAGCATTTTCCACATAACTTCATAAAGTATACTGTGTTGATTAGTTCAATATATAGGGACTGAAAAAGAAAAGGATAAGTATACAAGTTGAAGCTGCTTTTGCTGTACTACTAATACCAGTTTCAAGATCAAAAGTAACTGTTAATTAGTCTCTTGTAGAAATGGCAGGAGGAGGAATATTAGATGTTTCAGCAAACAGGATGGAAATGCTCAATGCTTTTGATGAAACTAAAGCTGGAGTTAAAGGCCTGATTGATTCAGGGATACAGAAAGTTCCTGACATATTCTTGATTCCATCTGAGGAGCTTGCCAAAGAGGCGCCTTGCGGAACGCCTCATCATGTTCAGGTTCCGGTGATTGATCTCAGCGATATTCTAAACCCGGATAGGCGAAGGCTGATTGTGGAACAAGTGAGGATTGCCTCAGAATCATGGGGATTTTTCCAGGTGGTGAACCATGGGATTCCGTTATCTGTTATGGATGGAATGATGGAAGGCGTTCGCCAGTTCAACGAGCAGGACGTTGAGGAGAAAAAGAAGTTCTATACGCGCGATGACATGAGAACTGTGAGGTTTAATAGCAGTTATGATCTGTTTACTACAAGAACTGCTAGCTGGAAGGATACCTTGTCCATATCGTTCTCGGATCCTCATTGTGATATTTACGATGAATTGCCTCTTTGTTGCAGGTATACGTGCTGACTTTTAATCTGTTCAGAGCTTTCAATTTCAGAACATAGAGACTCTTTAATGTGTTGTTTTCTAAATTAATTAGGGACTCAACTGTGGCATACTCAAAGCATGTTGAAGGTTTAGGAAATTCTCTATTAGGACTACTGTCAGAGGCACTTGGGCTCGAAACCGATCATCTAAAGGATATGGAATGCTCCATGGGGCATCGACTCTATTGCCACTATTATCCGGCATGTCCTCAGCCAGAACTGACTACCGGAACCGCAAGGCATTCCGATGCTGGATTTCTCACGATTCTTCAACAAAACCAAAACATCAGTGGTCTCCAGGTTATGTATCAAGGCCAGTGGGTCGACGTTCCTCCCATTCCAGGAGCATTAGTCGTAAATATAGGGGATCTTCTCCAAGTATGTACTGTGTTCTTCAGCTAAAATTCAACTCATTTCTTTCTTTAACACTGACTTTTAATGTTGGTTCCCATGCAGTTGGTTTCAAATGGAAGATTCAAAAGCATCGTGCACAGAGCGACTTCAAACCGCATTGGTCCAAGGATTTCTGTGGCCTGCTTCTTCTCAGGTCCGATAAATGGGGATAAGATTTATGGCCCCATCAAGGAACTGATATCAGAGGACAATTTCCCCATATACAGACAGGTTTCAGTGAGCAAATATAGAGCAAACTTCCTCGCTACAAGCCTTGACAACTACCGTGGCCTTGATTACTACAAGGCCTGAGACTCGGGGGGTGAAAAGGCCAATTTGCATATAACTATTTTAGTATTTGCTGATAGTATGTATCTGTAAGAATAAATTGTCAGAGGTCCATGAAAGATAATCATGTGTACTATGAAACATTGCATTACAGTTCCTATCAGAGTCCTATGTTCAGACACAGCATGTGAACAAAGTTCCAATAACGCATTTGAGCGTATCGAACTATCCTCTGGCATTTCAAGAAATTAGTGCATTATGGATCTAACCAAGCGATACAGGTAAAAGCGTCGATTTATTGTACAACCTGAACGCTAATACACGATTCTTTCCGTATGATATACAGTTCAAAACTGTTTCTCCTAAAATGACCACACCAGACTCTAGGTGCAATTGTGTTCGTCTAACAAGTATACTCAATTAGCGCTCTTGGTACTATGGTCTGGTCAATGCCATAACAGTAGCCTTCTCTTCATAATACGCCATGCAAAATCTTGGTTCTCCTCACCGAGGCACGGTATTGGGGAAGATCCATCAGCTAGAACTACAATTCTGCTTTCGACTCCTCATCTTCTAAGGTAGACTTGTCACTTGCACTCGGTTGAATGGGAGGAGGTTGTGCTGCTGCTATTTGGGAGTCAACAGTTTCACCTAATATTTTGTCCGTGAAATGTCTAGCCTCCTGATCAAGATCTGGCCATTCTGTAACTATTCGTTTAGCTCCCTACAGGAAAAACACAGTTTTGAAATCACGGTATCATGTACAAATTAGAGAAATTAACTTGAGTTGAAATTTTACCTGAAGCTTGGGCTCCTTTGTCATGGGGTTGTTACACAAATCTATAGTTTTTGCCCTGGATTTTGTTGCGTTACCGCACCATGACTCACACCATAGCCATTCTTGCGGGAGTGAAAAGATGGGGACCATATGTTGAGCATAGTTTGGAAGATCCTAAAACATTCATCCAATTCTTATTAGCAAAAAGATTCTACGGAAAAGACTAGACTATCAGGCAAACGCCAACACGTGCATAATTTTACATTTCCAGCAAGGAATTATGATTTCAGTTTCATGAAATAATGAGTAATGCACTTCCAGAAGGACAAGGGAAAAAAAAGCCTACTAAAGAACAGCAAGACATGCATATGTTTGTCATTTTGCTATATGAGTAAAATATCTATTTTGTTTGGACAGAGCTGTGGCTTGTTCATAGGACAACATGTAGTGTCAAACTTAAATCACTTACCTGATCAAGATTCGACAGACTATTTGGATCTTTACTTAGTGTTTCATAGACTACTCTTAATTGATCTCCTGCTGCTGTCTCTCGGAATTTGACCAGATCAACAACATACAAAGCACTACAAAGGTACAAGTCATCGTAAGACAACTTTCAAAAACAAGCAAATAAAAGTACATGATCCGAGCAAAAAAGTACCTAATATGATAAGGTCTTCCTCGTAAATGATCTTTCCAGAATCCCTGCCGGACAGATACAAAATTTATTCATCTACTAACAGTTTATTGTAATTCATGAGGAAAATATTGTTGATAGGGGGCGGAGAAATTACTTGTTTCCAAAATCGATAGCCATCCATATCTTTGTTGTTGTCACAAAATGGAGTATAGGCAAGGGATCTTCCTCTCAAGTCCATGTCATAGAGTTCGCCCATGTCTGCCCTCACAATCTGGTCAGCATCGTGAATATAACCTGCAGGAGCAATACTATTTTGTAAGATTTTTGCCTGCTGGCTAATTAATAAACTTCAAGATGAACCATCACTGAAGAAATTGAAAATTCATGTCGACGCATCTTTTCCAAAGCAAGAGGAAAAATGACATCAAGAAAAAGGATTTTGTAAGCCCATATGATTCTTTGTTTCTCTTTTTGTTTATGCAGCCATGTAGGCCATTTATAGGTGATCAACTCATACTCAAAACCATATTCACGAGCCATATGTGGGATCACGTCCTGCGGAAAGCCATTAAAATTGAAGGTATTACTAAAACAGGAAAACAATTTAATAGGCTAATCCAAAAAACAGCATAAAGTGGGAAAAAGGAAAGGTCACAGTGAAATACCTTGAATTGAGGAGATAGATAGTTCTTTATAAACCAAAACTTGACGGGTCGATTTGTATTTTTCAGAACACTCAAAATCATAATTTTCAGAAACCGTTCATACCTGAAGAGATGTGAAATAGTTTGTCCTTTAGATATGGAAAAATTGACTAGTGATTAAAGTAAATGGGCAATACTTAATACCAACTTATATCAGTATATGCACAGTGCAAAAAGGAAAGAAAGATAAATTTCAGCTTGGAATCTAGCATGAATGTTTTTCTTTTTTCACTTCCACTCTGTTGATAGATATAAAGAGCTTACAAGTGTCCAGAGGCAACTGAAAAAATATTAATCATCTTCCCGTGACGACGGTTTCCAGACTCCTGTAAGAAAAGGGCATAAAGCTAGTCAGCAAATATAGCGGAAAGAAAGCTTGCATCACTACTGCCCTTTTCTTTTCAGAATTCTTTTTGAATATATGCAGTTGAAGAAGAGGAAAGATGGATCACCGAAGAACTGATTTCTCCTTTGTTTGACTGGTCATTCCCACCAATTAATCCGGTAGCCCATTTAAGAAATTTTGAATTCCAGACCTTTTGAGTTGCCTGAACATTTTTTTGTTGGTTTAGAGCTTAAACTCATGAGTGATCCAAATGATAACTTCTGAAGGCATTTCATAAGAGACAAGATATATGAAGAATACATGTGAGCTGTAGCTTCTTACTTTGTGATCCGCCGATTGAGTATCGTCCGAAGGAATCAACAGTGTCTCCCGTTCCTTGCCCTTTTTCTTGATCACTTCCATATGAACCAATAAACCCCTCAAATCATCAATGGTAATCCGCTTTAACAATGTTGTATCCTTACTTCCTTCACTATCATCTTTCATGACATATAGCTCGGAGCTCCGACCTGGAGCAAGCTGCAAATACCAGACCCCAGGGTTCACCTTCATTTGCCAATAACCGAGATTGGCCATCACAAGGGTATCGACCATGTGGGGATTGTTTTTTGCTCCAAGAATCAACTGTAGACCCCGAGGAGCTTCGTGATCTTTCTCGGAGCAATGACCTATTCAAAGTTTTTTAATTAATACGTACACCATTCAACTACCTTCAAAGTCATGAAACCAATAATATAATAGTGATGATGACTATAATACCAAGTAAATGAGTAAATAAGTACCAGTGAGAACAAGAGTTTCAAGTTCAAACACTGCTTGCAGTGTCCTAGTGTCAGCTAGATTTTCAAGCAATATGTTATCCAGGTCATGGCTGCAAAAGTGATTGCAAGATAGTAAATGCAGAGCTCAATGTTAATGAACTATGGCCAGATTGTTTGGTAGAATTAATGATGAATGATGAATCTTGATAGTTCTACTTGCCAATACAGATGATAACTACTTTTTTTCTGGGGAAACTTACATGGCAACAACAGGCTCAATGAGCCATGGTTCAGGAACATCAAGATTCATGGTGAGTGTCTTCGACAAGGGCATATTTGCAAAAAATGCTTTGGGACCATGTACTGTTTGATCGGTTCCGCTAAAATCATCCTGAAAGTGCAAAGAAAGTGTAAGCACATGAAGCTATTGATTCTACATTAGGATTTTAAGAGCAAGGAACATTTGGAATACCATTGTTGGCACTACATATCTGTAGTAATTCTTCAAAGGAAGATCTGCTAGAGAACTCTGCAAAGAAAATGACAATAGAATACAATATCAAACACAAGTCCAGGGACCACTAAACTTAACCATTCTCCAACAGATTTATTTTCTTAAATAAGACAAACAAGCTGTCATATATCATATATGCATACATAATGTATCCAAAATATACAGACCACAACTAAGTAAATTTTAATAGCCTTTATTGTAATTTATGGTTCAGTATCTAAATTCATAGTCATTCCCAAAGAAGATACAACTTGAAACATAGAGAAAAGATTACTAAATGCTTGGATCACCATACCGGCTATTTTTTAAGAGTAATTTTTGAATCCTGATTAGCACCTCAACATTGGAAAGCACATAAAGTGTCAGAATGTAAACGGTGTTGGCTGTTGAGGCTGATTTATCAGATAACCGTGAAAGCAACAAAGCAAAAGTACACTGAGTGAGAACAGATTCAAATGCTTTTGCATAAACTTACCACGGGATTGAGCACAATCCTCAGGCTTGGCTGAACATATTTTGACAGTATCCGGAGAAGGGCAGCGAGCTTTTGACCAGAGGAACTCAGGGGATCAATAACGGCATCTATATGAATGCATGACAACTCATTTTGGAAAATAACAGCACTGCAAAGCAATAATAATCTCCTCTCAATACAAATATAGTCTAAAACGGTTGCAGCAATGATAGAAAGCAGAGAGAGGACATAATCAGCAGCATATGATGTTGCTGGCATCACATTATTATCTTATTAAGTACTAGAAAACACCGAGCAGCGCTTGCTAAAACCATAATTTAATTAAACATGCACCCAAGGAAAAATTAAATTATGTAGCCTTTTAAGTCAATTCCGTCTAAAAGTCTTACGAACCTGTAGTCTGCACTCAAAATTTCAAAACGAGCACCTTCAGAGCTGCGATCACGCATAGCAAGCGAGGAAGAAAGAGCCATAATGACGTCACTGATGAATTTGCTGCAACAAGAAAAAGGATAGAGTACTTAGCACATCAAGCCGTATGATAGGATACAATTTTAAGTGACCTTCAAAGAAGAAATAGTGGTCAAAAGGAAACATTGCATATAAAAACATGTACAGTCTGTGTTCTAGCCTTTGGGATGAACGAGGTTCAATCACAATCATCTCCTAACAATACAGTGTGGCTTTACCAACATAAAAAGTACTCAAGTGCGGTTTCTAATTGATGAAATTTACTTGGGTACTGATTCTAAGTCTTAGCAGACCATCTAATTCAAAAAATGATGCAGCGAGCTAAAGTAGAATTTTATTGAAGGCAGGGTGATTAAAATCTAATCCAACTTAAAGTGCAACGGTGCTAATTCTTTTATGCAGATAGGTATAGGTGTTGCCACTACATGGAGTTTCTACCGACATCAACACAGTAGTAGAGCACACATAATCAAACATATAAATCCCAAAACTCAAAAAATGCATCGGGGTATACAACACTGACATCTCTCTGAAGTATTATTTATTTATTTCCACTTGAGGCTTTCTCCTTAATATAATCATTTATCCGAAAAGAAAAAATGCAAATGACAGAGCCTGGCACACGGGTAACAATGAAATCAACTTCAACTGCTAACAGCGTAGAACTAATCAAGACATTTGAACAACATGGTCCTCTGAAAGAATGTTAGTATTCATGAGACATTTGTTTATACTAAAACCTATACAGCCTCAAATTGCAAAGCTAGAGTTTTCGAAAATGTCAAGAACAAAACTTTCAATCTGATAGTAAAATGTGTATTGATATCCTATGCAGAAGAAAACAAACACTAGATTGAATAACCTTGTCAAAATGTCAGGATCTACTCCTTCCCACTTCACATCTTCAATAATCTCAGCGATATGTTTTATTCGTTGTTTGAACTCTAAGGACTCAAGAAGATGTAAGTCATGGCTCAAGAATGTACTACCGTCAGAGAGCCGGATCACCTGAAAAAAGAAACCTCTGTCAAATCATCGGATAAAATTAATCCCTTGATTATTATATTAGTAATGACTAGCCCAACACATGAACTCTAACAAATAGATATGGAAAAATACTCACTCTGCCATTGGTAATTACTGCATTTACACCGGATTCAAGGCCGATTTGCCTGTTCAAAAACTCTGTCACCTGTGCATGAGCAGAGACATCAGACGAGAATAGCTAGGCATTTTAACTTCACATATGTCTAGTTTGTGTGAAATATAAGGAATTTCATGATCACTCTCACTTACTCAATTATTTACACAGATAATCTTTAACTCATTTAGTGGCAGTAGTCAATATGTTTGTAATGATCTGATTCTTTCCTATCCTAGACGAATTAAAGTTCTGGAAACCAACTATGGGAATGGAGGGTGAAGTGCTACTAGTACAGGTTATGAATTTCAGATAGCACGGCAAACCACCACCAAAGGATCCCACTATAGTCAAACATAAACAAGTAATATAACAACCACCGCAAGTGATACTAGAAAGGGCATGGAGGGGGGAATTGAGAGTGGGTAGAACTTTATAAATTTTTAAAACTGGAGAGGACAAATCATATGAAAGGTAGACCTTGTATCTACATACAGAATGAAAAACCATTTACTAATAAGTTCAACTGATGGCTAATCCAGTGATAGCCTAAAGAGGATACCTTCTTGAAAAGGGCCGTCACATCCTGAGCAGAAAACCCGGAGAGGGCAGACTCATAACTCTTGGAGGAAAGCCCATTTGCATTTGCCAACCTAATTATCACATCAATGAGTGGCTGATAGCTCTCAGCAACCTTAGAAGCAAACATGTACTCTTGTTCATAAGCTGAGCAAAGCTGATCAAGAAACTGCAGTACTCCTTTCTTGTAGCTGCAACATATAGTGCCAAATAGGAATCAAAGGAGAAATAGGCAGAAAAAAAAAAGTTGAAATTTTCATTTCCAGATACTTTGCCAGATTCACCTTTTATTTTTTGCATTATCTTGTTAAGAACCAACAACTATAAATTAATGGACAAACCTATGAGTGGATGCTGTTACTTGGAAGGCCTTCATGAAAATCAGACTTGGTAAATTTGCATCTTCATTGGTATTAAACATAACACCAATACGAGCGTTTTTCGAACCACCAATCTGCAATAGGATTATTACGATTACGGAAGGCAAAAAAAGTGAGCACGCTGATACTAGTCTATCAGCCAAAATATTTAACACCAGAGGAACCAAACTTATCAAGCTGCAGTGTGCCTAGACTGGAACAAAACCAAATAAACATCATAATTTTGCAGTTGAAGTAACATAATGGGACAGTTGAAATAGTACAATTTGTGCGAAGCAACATATCATGTTGCTCATCAATTAGTACCAACATACAAACACGAACATGCATTGAACTGGATTTAAATAGTTATACAAATTAATGCAATCTGCTGCATTACTATTGTATGTCAAGTGTGTAAATATTAACTTCATAGTTATCAAAGAAACTCTTCATGTCTAAGTAGTACATGTAACAACCCCTTCATCTCTCCAAATGCAAATGCAAATTTCCAATTTTACCCAAAGGAAGCAACAGATTTAATAAAATTTAGGGAAAATAAGATAATGAAAAGCTTAGTCTTTAATTAACTGCTGTTACCAGATAATGTATTCCTTCACGCAGCAGCTTCATCCCCTTCTTTGATGTGATATCAACAACAAGATGATGAGTCACAGGCTTCAGCTCATCCACGGCTGGAACCAGTTTAAGATATCATATGTTAAACTGCAGGTACTTCAATCAATTTAAAAGACAATTAATCTTCATTTAACAAGGCAGGTACATACTGTCAACTGAATGCAAGTAGTGAAGGTCACTTAGTGCAGATTCCTCTGCAATGATGGATGGAGCCAAAGATACAAATTTTGGTTTGGCCTTCCCATCAGCGATGATCTATACATTAAATTTGGTGCGGAGCTTAGCAAGAGAGTAGCGTAGATGGAAAAGGATAACATAGATACATACAAGTGTGAGGTCGTTCTCGTTCCTATATATACCTTTGGATTATAGCGCTGGACACCACTTTCAGAGAGAAACTTGTCCAGAACATCAGTCTGGGAATTTATATGGCCGTAGTAGACTTGCTCCTGTATTCTGGGAAGTTCTTCATTCATGGCATTCATCAGAGCCTCCTGGCAAATACGGCATGCAGATATAGTTGATTTTATATGTCATATACTGCTAATATAGGCTCTATTTTTCTGATAACAGAACTTAGATCTTGTTGGAAAAAAAAATAGAATTGTGAAAACTAAGACTTGGCCTGAATTATGCTGGGAGTCCATTCTTTGACTGGTTTATAATACTATAATCATTACTCACACAAAATTTTGCAGAATGATGGCAATTAATCAAAGGGGTATCAAACAATTGGCTACACTTAAATATGACTTTCCCTCTCTAAGAGTAAGCTTCATGGGAATTTGGTCATAACAAGTGTCAAATGGAGATGGTATTATAGGTCCTGCAGAGACTTAGGTCCAAGACACCTTTACACTAGAAAATCCAACTCCTTAGCTCTGAAAAAACTCAACCCTACATGCAGGGCATTTGAAAAATGCCTGATGAACAACATTCCCACATAAGATAAAAGATTTCTATAGAGGTTTTTTTACAGTAATTGCACGTCAACAATTGTAGTACCACCACCAGAGCTCAAATTGTTCGATTGAAGTAATTTTGATAACTAAAGATTTGAAAAAGAACAAGAGAATCACCCCACTGACAGAGTGAAAATGTAAACTAAGATACAGGATTGAGTTGCACAACATAGCAAATACAAAAGGCAGCATCAGCCAAGAAGTACCTCATTAGATTGATGGACAAGTCCGTTAAACAAGAGAGAACACTCCAGATTCGTCAAACCCAGCTTAAAAGCAAACACGGAGGTCTCATGAGACAGTTCTTTAAAAGTTTTCTCCTTCTGCAATCTTAATAGGGTATCTTGAGGTGGTGATTTTGCACTTGGCCTAATGAGGGAAAACCATGGGTGACCAGAAGTTCCGATTATATCAGATGCAAAAAAATAAATAAATAAATAAAACAGATAAAACTAAAAATCAGAAACAAAAATAGTTTGTTAACCCGACTTACAGTAATGTTTCCACAAAAGCTCCTTCAACATGATGCATTTCAGTACTCTCGTCATCAGATGAGTCAATTCTCAATTTGTTCACCTTCAATGATGGGGGGAAAAAAGAAGTTAATTCAGATGAAATGAAGACCTCCTTTTCACAGTTCCATTCTCCAGCAAAAATCATCTAAATCTTAAATGAGATGCTTGACACAAGGACTGCCCATTCCACTTGTTCAGAAAAAACCAAAGAAAATGGAAATAATAAACCTCAGTAAGGATCCTATCTGGAGTCTATGTTATCTTACATGAATAGAATATTACTCTCCTGCATTGTATATAGAATATACATGGGAAATATATTTCTGCCATGTTATATACACAATACGATAACATCTCTAATGAAGGAAGTGTGAGAAGATTCTTTGAGTGTGTGTGTGCGCATGTGTGTGTGTGTGTGACTATGGAAAAAAAATACATATAGCTGCATATATATAGATAGATATACATGAGAAAGTTTTTGTTTAACTGCACCTGCCAGCTTGTATGAATACTTCTTTGTGCGAAGATAAATAAAATATACTGTATAGGACTAGAATTGTTAATATATTCATATCATAATATGCATGTCAGTGAACCATATGACTGTCATCGGTGATTATAAGTAAACTCGCTCTTTAGAAATTCCGCTAGTAGACTACTTATAACTAACCATTCCCATACGGCTTATTTCATGAGTATATTTAAAATAAAAAAGAACCAATATTTCAGTTGTTGCACAAAGTGGCGTTAAGGTAAAGGGATCAAACTCATACATTGCTCAAAAACTGGAAAGCAGTCAAAGTCCCATGGTTTTCTTTGATGTAAATGAAGAGGCGTATGATCTGCAAAACAAAAGCAAACAATACTGAGAGATAGTAAATAGTGATAGTTGAAAGTAAGTCCGGATACAATGGCATCCAGATTCGATTTATGTCACTGTAACAGTACCAACCAACTTAAATGGATAATCTATTACGTTTACCATTCCTTGTGCTTGTTTAATTTTGAGTTTGTTGCCTATTATAGAGTCCTTGTCAAATATGGGGAATAGATTGGCCTTCTCAGAATGTGTCACCACGGCCGTTCATTTGAACAACAATACAAGACTAACTTTTACTTGAGCAGCATCCAAAATTCCGAATGGAGTGTTAAGACAGGGAATTCCATCAAAAAGTACACAGAACAGTTTTAAGAACGAAAATACTAAGGGGGTGGTGCAGTTTTATAAAACAGCTAGCTAAAATAGGGAGCCAGAAATGTGCACTTTAGATCAACATTCAATACAACCAAAAGGAATTAAAGTAGTAAGATATTGCAATTATTATTTGGTTCGAACAAACAAAATTATATCAAAGAACCACGTCGTAGACCATCAATTAAATTGACAAACTACCAGCGTCCACAGAAGATTTAAAGAGCCAGTTAGGCTTGTAAAAGGGTTCTACAATCTCAAGAGAATGAGAAACTGTTTTCACGCAATAGCCATGTGTAATTGTCATGATAGATATAAACTCTGCAAAGACATTACCAAACTAGAGACATCTTCCTCACTGCCATCCTTTAAGTATGCGGCTGGAAGTTCACCATCATTTTCTTCAATCTCCTGAACCAATTTTGCTGAGTACAATACCACACCAAACCTGATTGGAAGTTTATTCTCAAACAATGATATGATCATGTCTATTGTCTGCAACATTAAGAAGATTGCAGGGCGTTAGAGGTTAATGTGAAGCAGAAAACTCGAAGCATCCATATTAAATTTAACGAGGAAAGAGAAAAACTTGCCTCAAGACCACAGAATGAAGCAGGATCCAGAACATGAACCGCATGGAATATATTCTTACGGATGTAACGTAATTGTCCAGGGAAGACTGGCATCAAAATCTATAACGAGGTACAGAATAGAGCATGTAAGCCATCTATGAACCCGGCCTACTATCCACATTGATTGAAGAAAAAGGTGGTTTACCTCATTTATATTGCTTCTCCAACGCTTGTACATGGGATCCACTTCCAAGTTATTGATGTAGTAAACATGGGGAGACCGAAAATCAACACGGAATGCAAACGACTCAGAAGGAGGCAAAACTGAAAGCAACTTCCTCACAGTGCTTGGAGGAATCTGTGATTTTAACAATATTTAAATTACATTAGTATCAGAAATGCTTGAACACAAACAGATCATAATGCACGACACTTTTAAAAGTTTCATACCTTCAGCTGTGTGTACTGATCAGCCGATGATAAATCCTGATGGACCATATCAACAAGCCTGAAATTCAACATCATGGGTAAAAAAAAAAAAGAGATCTGCTAAGTTAAATTGGCTATTAATACATCAGGGGAAGTTAAATCAACTGGATGGAAGTTAAATTGATATGCCATTGTTACGCAAGGGAATGAACCAGACCATAACCTGGATTTCTTATAGAGACAAATCTAGTTTTTCCTCTATCTTCAAGACATTATACAGTGGGTATATCAACTGGATGGAAGTTAAATTAAAATAGCAAGGAATTAGATAGAGAAGAAAACAAACGCAAAGCACAAACCGATATGATTTAGATGAGCTCATAATCGAGAAATCGGTTACCCATACAAAACAAACTCGGAAGTTCAGGTTGATCATTATAGCATAACTAGGAAAATCATGCTTGTGAATGTCTCCAAATATAAGTAACGGATTTCCAATTGCAGATTTAAATAATCTCAGGTAATAATCAAAGCACGCAAAGACTAATGAAAGACATGGACAGCCTAGCTGGGAAGAAATCATTACAGGTAAAGGTCAATATCTTCGATATTGATTAAGGCACCATTCAGAGCCATTAAGGACTTGCCCGGGGGAATCATTCGCTGGTTTGCAATGATTTCATCTTTTATGGAATCGTTCATCTGAAAAAAAACATATCAAAGTAAGATAATGAGCAAAACACCATTCGATGCTATAAGACCTTGAACTAGTATCAAGTAGTATCAGAAGTAGAAGTACATACCTTCGTGCGAGATAATGAAGAAACAACACTAGGAAAATTGTGATTGATTTCCAGCATAGCTTGCAAAGGATCTGATGCATGAACTATCCTCTGGGCCGTTTGGTGTCCTAGATCTGCAAAGTGAAGCCACAAATGGAAGGAAATTGGTTACTCTCTAAACCTTGCGATCAAATGCTTTATAAAGTTTCACTGAGAGGTTTACCTTTCAATTCCCAAACATCAAGAGAATCAGAAACTGTAGAAGACAATAGATAATCCCTGAATGCCATTACCTCAGATGTTAGCTCCGGTTTGCGTTCCTGCATTCGTATGAACCTGATTAACTCTAGATCGACCATTTTAGGGTTTGATTAACCGAGAATCTTAAGCAACATATAAAAGTATGGAACACATAGAAATGTGCATTAGCATTCCTTGAAAAATGTATCAGGCATGGGACTACAGATGAAACTTCCATCTATTTGTCATATGATACTTTTATGGTTTGTCTAATTTATTACTATTAGTACTTGTAGGAAAAGAAACCAACCAGAATCCGGGAGAAAATGAACCCCCTGACTTCTTGGCTAAGATCCTCAGTGTGTGGATCTTCGAGAGTCACGCCTGCATTGAATATAATATTCTTAAAAAAAACTCCCACCGAAAGCAGTAAAACTGAAAGTTGTAGAAAATATGCTAAATTAGATGAAAATGAAAAGTTGGTAGTGTTTCCTGAAAACAGTGGAACGTAGGTCGAAGGTATGCTTGACTAATTTGTGAAAAATAGATGCTGAACATTAAGTGCCCATTATAGTTGTAATACTAGAAAGGGATAAGAGAATCATATGAACGATAGTAAGGGAAAAGAACATAAAACTTTGAAGAACGAAATTTTCCAGATCCATTTTCAAACAATTCCAGTCAACGCAAGATGCAATAAGCAGAAGGAGAGAAGCAGCTCGAGACTGCTGCAAACTGCATTTTGCTCATGCCGTTTCTATCATGAAATGTGAAAGCAAACGAACAATTAGAAGTGTAAAACACCGAATAAAGTTAACCAAGTTTCTATCATTTTCATCCAAAAAATTATGTGAGGAATATCCAGACCTGGGTTGGACTTTCCTAGGGAAGCACCAAATGAGATAAATTGGAATTCTATCTAACCCTTTTTCACTATGCTGTCATCCATAGCCTTGTATTCCATATTCTTCAGGGCAAGTTCCACGCCATAGCCACCGAGGGTCAAAGGGTCTCCAGTACCAATAGCCCCACAACCACTTTTTGGTTCACACCCAGATGGCAATATGGATCTCACAATATACTTGACTTTTCCCTGAAAGATGATGCTCATCAGCATATAATGAGCATAAATGGAAAGACAGAACGAAACCTAGGATCAACTGACATCATATCAGAAAAAATAAGGTAAGAGCTAGTACTGATAACCTTCACAAATTGGAAAATCTATAAATATATCTAAAACAGAAGCAAATCCACAGACGAAATGTCCCTTCAGAATAATCCTGTACGGACCTCATTTGAATTAAAATGGGCACACATCAAGTGTTTCTAGTCAAGAGAACTAGAAACTGGCCAGCATCAATACAGGGAGGGGGCTGCCATTCAGAATCACTGTCATCAAGACCAATCACTGGTGGAATATTTTAGGTATCTTATGTCCTGTTACATCTTAGGGATTGTGCATTCTTTCCTTGATTAGCCTCTTTTTATTTGACACCTAATAGAATGAAGCACCCACAAGGAATCTAGTCCCCTAGTATTGCACAATTACTAAGAGAATAATAATGATCCAGATTCACAGACTTGTCGTAGCCCAGATAATCTCATTCCAAGCAAAAACTTTGTGTAGACAAATTTATAAGAACCCAAAGAACCATGAAACGCTGATAAATAGCAAAATCAATTCCAAGAAATCAAGAAAGTTTGCACCTTTTTAGCAGCTCCTGACAAGGTTAGATGAAAGCTTTTAAAGCATTCAGTCCCAACAGCTCCATAAAAAATGACAGCAGGGCTGCGAGTAGCTGAATCCGGGTGTACATGATCAAATTCAAATATCTCAGGCTGCTGAAATGTATCATCCCTTCTGAAAATAACAGCAACACCATCGTGGGAATGGGAATGAAAGTGAAAAATCAACAATTTATCCATGTATGGAGCTCCATGGCTAAAAGTTGTTTTTCAGAATAAGTAAATTAGAATGACAGAGTCTGTCAGAACTTACGCATAATTAGGATTTTCCAGCCACTGCTGCAACTCTTTTACATCAAAAAATAACAACCCACCAGTATCAACCCAACAACACTTGTTTCTAGGTTTGGCGGTATTCGAGCCCGCGATGGACGCATCAGACCCTTTTACCTTTGTACTTTCATTTGGATCTCCATTTATGGTGTTTGAGCTGATATCATCTCCCAGAGGAAAAGAAGAGAGAGATTCCTCTGCTAATTGGCGGTACAGCACTAATCTAGGGGATGCTGACCTAAGAGTAAGAGAGAATTCAAAAATCGATGCTAAAGGTTTGCTTAATAAGGATTTCCCAAAATCAGCAATTTGCCTCAAGCAATCCTTCGCCGTATTTGAGTTAGTATCTTCACTGGAAGAGTGAATCCATGATTCAACAAAGTCCCAGAATAAGTCTTTCCATTCCTTAGATAGCAATTCCCTGTCAAATATACAAATGGAGGATGTTATCATGATTCGAGAGAAGTCACTGCTTAAGGATTTGGTAGGAATTTGAAGTAATGTGAATTTTCATCAAAAAAATACTTTACAAGTATATACAACGAGAATGTACAAAAAAAACATGCAAGTCTAACTCAAGCTAGTATAACTTTAAATCTGATTTCGTATCTGCTGACCTATATTATTGATGATGTTCAACATATTTCCATGAACTTCCTATAATCTATTATGGCCATACAGATAAACTACAAGCAACATGCCTTTCTGACATGCCAGAACACCTTTGCAGCGGACTGAAATGGTATAATTACTACCATTTCACTAGATTAACAACTCACATCCGTAACTAGGAAAACATGTATAAGCAATGGTAGATACTAAGGTAGCTTTGCAAAGATAGTTCTTTATGAAAACTTCAGTAGAAATAAAAGCAGAAATTCGGGAAAAAGTTTGCATTTGATACACAGAAGAGCTTTTGTATTTAGATGGCGGAAAGTTCCCGCTGCCACGGCTGTTTAAGACAGTGCAGCTGCATTTCCTAAACCAAGTCGCATGCAGGTCATAACATTAAAGATGGCCACAAAGAGATGAAAGTGTTTACTAGATAACAGATGAATAAGAGATTAACGGGAATAGATTGCCAATATTGTCACAAAAGATTAACAAATATCATAGAATACAACAAAATTAATAATTGATGATCATCCCAAGAGAAATATGAAGGTTATAAAAGCATGTATAGACCTTATGGCCTAATGAAAACCGAAAACAATTACTAAAAAACTGTTCCGTATCTTTATTGCATCATTGAGGTTGTCCAAAATTCAGATTAAGAATGACACTTCTAGACTGACCAACGCCGCACATGTTAATTTAATACTCAATGACTAAAGTAATCTTATGGCAGCTTATAAAACAAAATCCCGAGTCAGAGAAGTTATATATAACGATTTAAAGAGATATCAGCTCATGATATATGTAAAACAGGTATTCCTGAACAGTCCAATACTACTTCTGGAAGCCCATGTGTAAGGACAAACTATATCTACAAATAAATTAAGCGGAATATGTGCCAAAGATCATCCTTACTATATCTACACCAAAATTAAGGGAGTATATGCAAAAAATTGACCAACAACAAAATGGCATATCATCGAATAAACAAGAAATTATATTTCACAAGTTTATTCCGGAAGAAACGCAAAAACATTACACCCTTACTCTACGAAGTCGAAACGATTAAACAATAACTGCTTTACACGTAACTCAGCTAGCAAAATCCATAACACACCTCTACTATAACACGAAACACGAAACTAAGACCTCCAAACGTCTAGTACTAATCTTACAACCTCTTATACAAATGCAGCTTAATACAAACCAAGGCTGTTATAGCATTCCCAGTTATAGGTTCCCAAAATCACAATAATGACAATTTAATAATACATCATACTACCACAGCAAAACTATTCAAACACAAGAATTTCACACTCCAGCAATCTTACAAGAACTAAAACTAAGCTCCTGTAAAAAACCAATAGCATAAGTAGTTGAGGAAATAGCATTGATTACCCAGCTTCTAGAAGAATTGGAGTGCCAGACCACTTGGCCCTAAGCGCCACCTGCACATTCTTAGGCCTCTGATTCTGGGCAGAAACTGTGAGCCCAGAATGACTGACACAGACAAGTACAAGGACCAAAATGCAAATCCCAGATCCCAATTTGCTCATTCTTGAACCTTGATCGAGTTTCTCCCCAATCTTAGATATGAATGGCGATCAAAAAATCTCCATCAAGACAATCCCACGAGTAAAGATTGAAACTTTATGCTCGTCTCGAGTTTCTTTTCCAGTAGTTCGTTGATTTGAGTGATCTGTGCAAGACTTTGGTTGGGTTTTAAGTCAAAAAGACTGAAGAGCAGTGAGCGGACAGAAGTTAATTGGGTGCACCTGGTAAATTTGTGGGGTAAATCTTGGAGAAGAACAACTATTACAACATGCTTTCGATGGAGTAATTTGTTTCGAGAAACTGGTTCATTGTTTCTTCGTGTCACAAGTCCACCGTGGCAGTTTTTCATTGGTGGTTCGTTGTTGACTCGTCAAAACTCCTACTGTTGTGGTTTTGGTCAACGGATTAATTGAAGATTTTTATTTAATTTGTTACGATTATTTCGTGCACATTTGGTTAGATTGGACCCGATCGAATGGAACCAGGAATTGAACTTCGAATTGAACAATGGCTAACGGTTCTAGAATTGTGGAACCGGAAATTAATGGTTTTGTTGTTTTTTATTTCAATGTTGTTGCGACTATGGAATAGGTGATTCAAGGTCGAACTGTGCTATTTTCAAGTAAAAAGACAAAATAAATCCAAAATCAATAACGGAATGATTGGACTCATTTTCATGGTTAGTCAAGCAAAGTTGGAATCAACAGGTGTGAAGCCATATGGAACTGTAGGTCGTATATGAAACAGGTGATTCAAGTACCATATGGAACACGACGATGTTAAAATCAAAGTCTACATTGGTATTTGGTACAAACTAGTCAGTTAGTGCCTCTCCAAATTAAAGTTTTCTCTCTAAGTTCGAAGAGTGTTATATTTGTTCGATTTTTTACCTAAATGTGTTGATTTTGTTCAATTTCAGTTTATGATTCATAAGATTTACCAAATTAAGCAGGGACGATGGGTCATAAATTATAAAGGATTTACACAATATATACATATCTTATTTTACAATACATGTACATGTCTAGTAGAAAGTCTGCATAATTAAAAGTTAAAACTCATCAAGCGTCGGACCATGTAATATCCAAGTCACCCCAGTTATCTTCAGGTACTCCAAGTGCCTTCCAGACGGCTTTCGAGGCATCAACGATGTTATTGGGACATGGAGGCTGATAATCATGATCACTGTCACATCCCATGGTTGAGTCGCACTCATCTACCACCATAGCATTCACACTGCGACCATTTGCACTTACGGTAACGTTTTTTAAGCACCTTGACCCTCCACTGTACCACCCAGTTGATAGAGCCACAACTGGTGTGTTATCATTGTGGTATTTATTGTCGCATTCTGATGGCGCGCCACCATCTCCACCTTCCTCAAAGCTATTAAGAGTAAGAACGGCCTTGGTCCTTCCAGAAACTTGTGGTGAGCATTTATAAGTAGTGTAAAGCTTTCCTGCCTTGCAACAATCGGAATCATTTTCCTGGTTGCATTGCCCTGGTGGAGGCTTTTCACCCTTTATATGACCGCTTGGGCTGCATCCTCGTAGCCTAGCATCTGCAGAACAGGCAGCAAGGAGTAGTACTAGAAGAAGAATTGCCCCAGTTGTAAAGCTCCTCATGTTTCCTCTATTTGGTGTATTTACTAATTGAGATTTGAGTAATTTGATGATGATGGATTCAACTTTATCCCCTGATTATATATAAGATTAGTTCTGGAAAGTGTCAAAAGAGTGGCGCAATGTAGTACTGAACTTAATCTTAACCTTTTGTTGGGAGATATAATGTGTCTTAATCAATAAATCCACAGAAATGTTCAATGAGATTACATCTCAGATAAAAAGACTAGGATGCCATGCCGTATTGGGTAAAACTTGTTAACATCACTCTCACTAATCTTTCAAAGATAATTGTAATTTTTTGAACTAGTACATACATTCCCTAATCCATAATCCTATGCGGGTCTAGGCTTAATGATTACTCTATTCTTCCCTGCTAGTGCACCAAGGAGTTAAAATTAGAAATCTCAGTTTTCTATCCAGTTGAGTATGAATCAACCCGTTTAATACTCAATAGGCTTGTAAGGCTTGATACAAGGTATAAATCCGTAAGACTTGATATGACTCGTTCAAATAATGTATCTTGTTGTTTTCCTTCTCATTTTTATATCTCGAGCTTGCGCGAGTTTGTTATAGTGACTCGAGCTTGAACTTGAAGTGGCACATTTGTTCAGTTTGTTAATAAGTCAGAGTTAGACGCGGTTCAACCGCTCAAATTAAACTTCAAGTATGAAAAACTATGTCACGGCTCGGATAGTTTTTGTCTTCAATTAAAGCGTCTGCAATTGCTCTGTTGACACCGTTTCCATCTATTGTTAAGTTATCAATGCAACAATTGTACCACGCCGTCAATTCAAGTAATACTCCCTCTCATCCATTAAAAACTTACATTTTTATCCCATTTAACAATTTTATTATTATGATTTATGTTTTCTACAAACAGAATTTTTTATCACTATCCCAAATTCTAAATAAAAGTAGTTACTAGGAATTTTCAATGGAGCATGTGTGGATTCTCAAAAACTTAGTATGTGTGGATTACTTTTTTAATGTACATCAATACATCTCAGCCGGTGCGGATCCTCCACCTCATAAAATACCTAACTTTTTACCCCACTCTTCTTATTGATCCACTTGGCATCATTAAACATGATTAATATTGAAATATTTTAACTATGGTCAACGTACTCACACAACAATCACATATTTTTTCTTTCCAATTTACTCACTCATTTATTTTTCCTATTTACTAAAAATAGGTTTGTTCGTCATTCTCACATGACTGTCAGATTCACAATCTCCATCTTATGCTGATAAGATTTTTTCACGTCTTAGATAGTTCTTCCTGTCTAATGAAACCACTTTATAGTTTATCCTAGCTCATAACTTGATGAGAAGCTCTTTTAAGCAATTCATAAACGTAGACTAGCTAATGATCTAGCCAGCTGATTGGTTGATAAAATTTTGAACATTACTTAGTTGGTTAATCTGTAGATATATATCATCTATCATTCATACTTGGAAGATTTTGTATTCTTGATTTGATGTTGTTAAGTTGAATATAAAAAATAGCACACTTTCAATTCAATCTTAAAAATTAATGCTAATGCAATTATTCAACACACTCATCTAATTTATACAACGGGCAGATAGATTACTCACACCAATTTATGTTATAGACTCACGTTTATACAAATTGAAATTTTGAAAAATAAAGATAAATAAAATTGAATCAAGAAGATTTCTAATTATGAGTAAGATCAAGAGTGACTAGGATATATATATCATACTGTATTATACGAAGGGGAGGAGAGGAGTACTGTAATTAAGTTCATGTAAAGATGGAGAAAGATCTCATGTCCAGTGCGTGAAAACTGAGGAAGATGAAATTAAAGTAGCTATTTTTAGTAAATAGAAGGAATTAGGATATCTTTCAAACGAAAACTACGGGGTGAATTAGTTAAATGATTGACCATGGTTAATTTAACTTGGAGTTAATAGTGACAAGTGTACAAATAAGAAGAATGGGATAAAAAGTGAGATATTTTATGGTTAGAGGATCCGCACAGCCTCAGCTAGCTTACAGGATAACCAAAGCTTTATTAGTACTGGTTTTACGCTTAGATTATTCCTAGGAATTTTAATTTAATTAGGGCAAATGACCATCATATGAGAGAGGATAAACAACAACTGATTAATTAAACAATACACATCATATACATACAAGTACAATATTTTCAGGTTCTCTATTTTACAACACTCATATTTCTCAGGAAGAGTACATAACCTTCATCAAGCGTCGGACCATGTAATATCCAAGCCGCCCCAATTATCTTTGGGTACTCCAAGTGCTTCCCATACAGCTTTTGAGGCATCAACAATGTTGTTGGGACACGGAGGCTGGTAATCATGATCGCTGTCACAACCCATTGTAGAATCGCACTCATCAACCACCATAGCGTTCACACTGCGGCCATTTGCACTTATTGTAACATTCTTAAGGCACCTTGACCCTCCACTGTACCATCCGGTCGATAACGCCACGACAGGTGTGTTATCATCGTGGTATTTATTGTCGCATTCCGATGGTGCACCTCCATCTCCACCCTTCTCGAAGCTGTTAATAGTAAGAACGGCCTTGGTACTTCCAGAAACTGATGGTGAACATTTATAAGTAGTGTAAAGCTTTCCCGCCTTGCAACAATCTGAGTCATTTTCCTGATTGCATTGTCCTGGTGGAGGCGTTTCTCCCTTTATATGACCGCTCGGACTGCATCCTCGTAGTCTAGCCTCTGTAGAACAAGCAGCAAGAAGTAGTAAAAGAAGAATTGCTCCAGATGTAAAGCTCCTCATGTTTGCTCGCTAGCTAGCTGTAGTTTAATTTAGTAGTGAAGATTTTAAGTATTTGATGATTAGAGTGGATGATTGTTGCTGAATATATAGAGTTGGTTGTTCAGGAAAGTACCAAAATAGTTGTCAATGTAGTGAACTTAATCTGAACCTTTTACTGGGACTTTCAATACTTATATGGTTCTGTATCATATGTAAAGTCAGTGAAGTGTTCAATGAATTACATCTGAGGTTAAAGAATAAGATGCCATACCGTTTTGGGTCAATTGAATTAGTTAATTAACATCACTCTCACTAACCTTGATCAAAACGATGAACTATTGATCTGTATTTAATTCTGCAAGGAAACTTTGAATTGTCTTTTGGCAGCCTTCCAGTTTCTCTTTCTGTATCCAGAAATGGACTGGTATTTGAATATTTATTGGGTGTTGAACCCGAAGTGTGACATGTTGTGTAGGGTGAATCATGAATGTCCCTCAACTTTGTACGGTGGGTCGGATTGAAATATGTCTTCCTACGAAGTACTGTGATACAGTCACGTGGCTCGGAAAATATGTCCAAGGAAACTTCATTCGGCAGCCACTTCCGAGAGGCATCATTATATGTCGAAACCCGAAAATCAGGTCATCATCCCCGACCCACTGTGGTCCGGGGGTGGGCCTCTGACATGGTCAATCTTGGTTGGACACGTGTATGTCTTCTTGAAGGATAGTGAGCCTTGTCTATATGTGCTCTATAAATAGCATGCCCAGACCAACTGGTAATTCCCAGGTGATCAAGTATGGCACCTCACTCTTCATTAATTGTTATTTGAGAGGTTTGGACTCACGTCTCGGAACTCCTAAGTTAAGTTTACGACTAGTCTATCCGAGAAAGACTAGCAAAAAGGGACTAACTATCCCCCTTCCTTTGAGTTAAGTCTACGACGAACAGTCTGCCCAAGGCAGACATGCAAAAAGGGATGGAGCCCCTTCCTTTGAGTTACGTCTACGACCAGTCTGTCCAAGGCAGGCTGAAAAAAGGGACTAACCCCCACCCTCCTTTGAGTTGTGCAGGTTTGAGTAACATTTTTCCGTTAAACAATATTCTAACCTTTTCCGAAAAGCTTTACTTTGGCTTTCTGAGCTTTTGGACTTGGTATAATTTATTAATTTAACACTAATACTTTACCATCACGTTTTTACCCAAATTATGATTAACATCGCTATCTTGAACATGGTACTAATTAACTTGAGTACCTGCTTAGTTCATTAAGGATTGTTCCTCCGACCAGCTTCACCTGAAGCTTCCTCAAATTAACGAACCCTGTCCAAATAATAAATGCGATTTTGAATGATTGGAATATATATGGATGTACATGATCCAGGTTCTTTTCTAATTTGACTTCCAAAAACACAGGGTTGACCTCAAGTAAACGATAAATGCTTGGCTGAGGAATTTTCAATGAGACAAATACAATTTATACTAGTCTTACTATAAAACCAGCCATTTTCAGCCTCACTATAAAACCAGCCATCATATAACTCAACTACATACCATATATGCATGCCTGAAAAATTCTCTTTACTTTCACTCTATATATAATTTGTCTTCGATTCACTATGGGGACGAATTCTTTGGCCTTTCTCATTTTTACTATGTTTCTAGTCGCAGAGTTGGTGATTTGTTTCCCAGGAGAAGAAGCGGATGCAAATTTTGGTTGTATTTTAAGGGATATGAATGCTCTTTTGAGGTTCAAGGCCAGCTTTTCTGATCCTTCAGGTAGATTGTCATCATGGAATACTAGCACGGATTGTTGCAAATGGCAAGGCATCAAGTGTGACGAAACATCTCGTCATGTTATTGGTCTTGATCTCCAAAATCAGAGGTATGGTGATATCTATTCTCAGTACATGTTGCGTAGTGAAACACTTGATTCTTCCATTTTGGACTTGAAACATTTGAGTTTCCTAGACCTGAGTGGGAATGATTTTCACCTCGCCTCTATCCCCACGTTTCTTGGGTCGATGAGCCAAATGCAACATCTTAATCTCTCTTATGCAAACTTCAGTGGTGTTGTTCCTCATCATATAGGCAATCTTTCGATGTTGAGTGTGCTTGATCTCAGTTATAATGGTGTCCACCAACTGATTGTCGATGATTTCTCATGGGTGTCTCATCTTCCCTTGCTTAGTCACGTTAATATGAGCCAGGTGAACCTAAGTCGAACGAACAATTCTCTTAACATACTCAGTATGCTTCCTTTTGTTGTAGATTTACGCATGTCACGTTGTGAACTCGAGAATTGAAACCTAAAACAGGAATGTGTAAATTCCACAAATAGACATATTGAAAACCTTGATTTGAGCGATAATATGTTCCATGGAGAACTTCCTTGCTTTCTTGAAAACATGACTTCACTGCGATACCTGAATCTTTCATCCAATTTTTACAATTCTTGGAATCAACTTCACCTTGCCAAATTGACGAACCTTGCCAGACTCGACCTTGGTTACAACTCACTTGAGTGTAATGTCGATTCCATCTCTAAATCCATTTCGGATAAACCTCACTTGGAATATCTGTCTCTCGCTAATAATTCTTGTAATGGGGACGTTTCAAAGATTTTCCTAATCTTATTAGGTCATCACAAGTTCAAGTTTTTAGATTTATCTAGTAATCATTTTTGTGGTCAATTGCCTGAAGAGATTGGCGGAATTAGGAAACTGCATACTCTTGATCTTCGTCATAACAACATCAGCAGTTTAATTCCAACAACCATAGGAAATTTGAGTTCCCTAAAAAAATTGTTTCTTAGCGATAATCAACTCAGTGGAGAAATTCCTACTTCTTTCGGCCAACTTTCAAATCTGGAGGTCCTTTATTTGAATCAGAATAACTTGAATGGCACAATTACTGAGTCTCACTTCGCCATGCACTCAAAGTTACGGTCTCTCGCCATAGGCAGCAATCCTGTAAAATTTGGCCTGAGAAGTAATTGGATTCCTCCGTTCCAATTACAACTTCTTGGGACGCGTTCTTGTGAAATTGTTGGAGGTGAATTTCCAGAATGGATTCAAATGCAAAAGGATCTCCAGTCTCTGTACATGCCCAACTGTAGCATTTCGGGACCACTGCCAAATTGGCTTTTGAATAGAAACATATTACATGTGGACCTGTCGCATAATTCTTTCAGTGGAGAGATTTCTGATTCAATTTGTCAGCTGAAACATTTGGAACTTTTAGATTTGTCTGAAAATAGATTATCAGGTGACCTGCCAGAATGTTGGGCGATGCTAAACATGTTGCGGTTTTTGTCATTAACATCGAATCGCCTTTCTGGTGTTATCCCAGAATCCATTGGTGGAGGTTACTCATTGGAGTGGCTACAATTGAACAACAACAGTTTTACAGGAGAACTTCCTTGTAATTTAAGAAACTGCACTCGACTGGTAGTCCTAGATGTTGGAAAGAACTCGATTTCAGGGAAACTGCCCAAATGGATCGGGGACCACCTTCCGAACTTGAGAGCGCTTCAACTAAGTAATAACATGTTATACGACAGGATTCCATCCAATCTTTGTCAATTATCACAACTGCAAATATTGGACCTTGGAAATAATATGTTGACAGAAAACATTCCACATTGCATTGGCAACTTATCAAGTATGTCATTGTACATATCCGACAATTTACTTGCAAGGAATGCTTCACAAAGTAGATTGCAACTGATGGTTAAAGGAGTAGAAGTAGAGTACTTTGCTACGCTATAGTATGTAGTGCATATGGATCTTTCAAATAATAATCTTGTAGGAGAAATTCCAGTGGAGCTGACCAACCTCGTTGAATTGCTTACTCTGAACTTGTCGCGTAATTATTTACTGTTAGAATTTTAGCACTAATGAGGCTAGTCCATGACTTTGTACCTCAACCAAAGGGGCCCCACACGTTTGAAATGAAGTTTCATTAAACGTGTATAATCTACTATGGTAGTAGATGACACTTGAGAAAGAATTACTAAAATTCATTGAAAGTTGAAAGAGTTATTGAAGCTCAAAATGTGTTGGTTGATGCATTGAATATGGAATGCCAAAAGTTGAAATGGGTGAAGTCCCACATGGCTAAAGTTGAGGAAGAAGGAACTACTTATTAGTCCAAGACTTGGGTTAAGTGATTGGGCCATTAGGGCACCCATGCTTTTGGAAGGGGGAGGAGCTAGATGCTCCTACACACGCACCCGCCGGGCCCGGGTCTCGGGTCGTGGGCCGTGGGCTCGTGGGTTCGCGGGTCGCGGTCTTGAGTTGATTATTATCTTTTTGGGCCAGAAACATATTGTGTTTGGTTAAGCCCAATAAGATAATCGGTTAAGTCTGAAACCAGCCCATCGGTCGAGTTCGGTTGGTCTGAGCGAACGGTTGTGTCCGTTCGGTTTGAATTTGAGTGGTAGTCGACCATTCGCAAAGGATGTAATCGAAACGAAAATTCCAACAGAAGTGTCTGTTCGAATTTTTGTTTCTGCAGGGACCTTTCTGCGAAAGGATACATCTATTCAGACTGCAACTCTTCAATATTATAAATAGCCTCCCCTAGAACCGATTTCAACACACAGCAATCCATTCTTCTTCCTTCTCTTAAATTACTCTCTCTAAAGCCAGAAAAAACCTTTATTGTATTAGTTCGCAGAGTCAAAGTTCGAGTGCTAGAACTTTGATTCACATACTGCTGTTCTATCTTGGGAGACTATTTGTCAAGTAAACCGTCAAGGCAGAGCGGGCAATCTGGTCTTAAGGAATAAGGCCCAGCCTTTGCTCAGCAGTCTAATCCTATTCCTTACCTACTCCATTTCTGTCCTCATACACTACCGCCACTCACAACACTTAAGACTGTACTTTGCCAGTGTATCGAAGATGTCTGCCAACGGAGTTGCTGCTGACGTTCCTGTCCCCCGAATCAATGTTGCTCCTTCCAACCACGGGGAGAAACCAGAGAAGTTCCTGGGGACGAACTTCAAGCAGTGGAAACAAAAGATGAGGTTCTACTTGACAACCATTGGGTTCAAAAGTTACCTTACTGCTGAATCTCCTGCTCCACCCACTCTGCAGGAGATTGATCAGGTCGCCATGTCTCCAGAGGAGAAGAAGGCCACTGAAGAAGACAACAAGCGGAAACAACTATCCTATGATGCTTGGATCCATGCAGATTTCATGTGTAAGAACTACATTCTGAACTCTCTTTCAGATGTTCTCTATACTACTTTTTTCTGCCAAGATTACCAAAGGAGTTGGAGCAACTCGAGACGAGTATCATGCACATGATGCCGGTGCGAAGAAGTTCATTGTGGGAAAATGTTTTAACTTCAAAATGAGTGACTCGAAGTCTGTGATGAGTCAGGTTCTGGAGTATCAAATGATTCTCCATGATTTGGAACAGGAGGGCATGAAGCCTAATGAGTCATTTCTGGTCGCTTCACTGATTGAGAAACTGCCGCCATCATGGAACGAGTTCATGAGTTATCTCAAATTGAAGACCAAGGAAATGGGGCTTGAGGAGTTGATCATCAAGCTTCAGATCCAGGAAGACAACCGCAAGGCTCTAGGCAAAGGAAAGCAGCAAGTTGAAGCAAAGGCTCACCTTGTCGATTCCAAGGGAAAGTCAAAGGGGAACTCCAGCAAGAAACGCAAGACGCGTGATGGGGACGTGAAGTCTCAAGGGAATTCCGGGAAACCAGGACCTTCCAGGAGAATCAAGGGAAACTGCTTCAATTGCGGAAAGCCAGGGCATATGAAGGCGGACTGTCACCAACTCAAGAAGGAGAAGGCCAATGTTGCAGAAACAAAAGATGACCCTATAGTGGAGGATTTGGTTAATTCCTTTTCTTCTGTGGTCTTGGAGGCAAACCTGGTTGAGAATCTGAAACAGTGGTGGATTGATTCGGGTGCGACTCGGCACATTTGTTCTGACAGGGGTGCTTTCTCCACCTACTCTCGGGTGAAGGATAAGAAGCTGTTCATGGGGAACGACGCTACATCCGAGGTGAAGGGAGTTGGCAAGGTGGTTCTGAAGATGACTTCCGGGAAGGAGCTCATACTGAACGAAGTGATGCATGTTCCGGATATTCGCAAGAATTTGGTGTTCGGACCTCTGCTTATTAGGGCAGGTTTTAAGTTGACTTTCGAGTCCAGTCAGTTTGTAATGATGAAGAATGGTCAGTTTGTAGGAAAGGACTACATGTGTGATGGGCTCTTCAAAATGTCTGTAATGTCTGTTGTACGCTCTTTTGCAAGCAATGAAAATAATGATTCTACTTACTTGACTGAGTCTTCTAATTTATGGCACCATAGATTAGGACATACAAACTACAATGTGATTCGAAAGTTAATTAAAATGAATCATTTGCCGTCCTTTGAAATCAACCCTCAAAGTAAATGCAAGGTTTGTGTGGAAACAAAACTAACAAGGGCACCATTTCATTCAATAAACAGAACCACGTCTCCTCTAGAATTAATTCACAGTGATTTGTGTGACTTAAAATTTGTGCAAACTAGAGGAGGGAAAAAGTACTTTGTTACTTTTATCGATGACTGCACAAGGTATTTTTATGTTTATTTGCTAAGGAGTAAGGACGAAACCTTAGAAGCATTTAAACATTACAAAACTGAAGTTGAGAATCAACTTAGTACTCGAATTAAAGTAATTCGAAGTGATAGAGGTGGAGAATATGCAGGACCACTTGAAGAATATTGCTCACAGTTTGGCGTTATTCATCAAACCACTGCTCCATATTCTCCTCAATCTAATGGTGTTGTTGAACGCAAAAATCGTACTCTAAAGGAGATGATGAATGCATTATTACTAGATTCTGGATTACCCCATAATTTGTGGGGGGAGGCTATTCTCACGGCCACTACCATTCTTAACAGAATACCCCGGAAAAATAGTGATATTACTCCATATGAACTGTGGAAAGGTAACAAGCCCTCTTACAAACACTTGAAAGTGTGGAAATTTGGCTAAGGTGGTAATACCCAAACCAAAGCAAGTAAAGATTGGACCAAAGACTGTAGATTGCATATTTATAGGATATGCAAACAACAGTAGCGCTTATCGCTTCCTAGTGCATAAGTCACTGATACCAGACATCCATGAGGGTACTGTCATTGAATCAAGGAATGCAGAATTCTTTGAAGAAGTTTTTCCTAGAAAGGAAAAGATAGTCTCTCGTAAACGAGACTATGATACGGCAATAGGGTCAAATGTGGTGGTCCCTGTGGGGGACCCTGTGGTGGTCCCTATGGGGGGCCCTGTGGTGGTCCCTGTGGGGGATCCTGTGGTGGTCCATGTGGGGGACCCTGTGCGGGTCCCTGTGGGGGTCCCTGACCCAAGAGGCCCTAATGCAGAATTCGATGGTGTACCTTCAGAAAATGTTGCAGAACCTATAAGATCACCTCCTCTAGAGAATGCTACAGATGTAAGATTTACCACCGAGAATTCCAGGTCAAGTCGCACATCAAGAGAACGTGGAGGTTCCTGATGTCGAACCAAGGAGGAGTAAGCGGGCTAGGACTCAGAAAGACTTTGGTCCTGATTTTCTCACATACCTTGTGGAAAATGAGCCTAGGACTATCCAAGAGGCGATGTCTACTCCTGAAGCCCCCTTTTGGAAAGAGGCCATTGAAAGTGAAATGGACTCCATCCTGCAAAATCATACTTGGGAAGTGGTTGACCTTCCTCCGGGGAATAAGCCATTGGGTTGCAAGTGGATACTCAAACGCAAGTATAAAGCAGATGGAACCATTGATAAATACAAGGCTCGTCTAGTAGTCAAAGGCTATAGACAAAAGGAGGGACTTGACTACTTTGACACATACTCGCATGTGTCTAGAATAACTTCCATTAGAGTATTCATAGCCATAGCTGCACTGCGTGGTTTTGAGATACACCAAATGGATGTTAAAATTGCTTTGAGATTTGGACGAGGAAATTTATATGGAACAACCTGAAGGGTATGTGGTTCCAGGACAAGAGAAGAAGGTCTGTCGTCTTGTCAAGTCATTGTACGGACTCAAGCAAGCTCCTAAACAATGGCACGAAAAGTTTGACAACACGTTGCGATCAAAGGGATTTTCTATAAATGAGTGTGATAAGTGTGTCTATGTGAAAGGGAACGCTGAATCCTTTGTCATGATATGCTTATATGTAGACGACATGCTCATTACTGGAAGTAGCCTGGATTTGATCCTGAAAACAAAGCAAATGTTGAAACAACTTTTCGATATGAAAGACTTGGGTGTAGCAGATTTAATCTTAGGGATAAAAATCTCTAAAACACCCGAGGGTTTGGTGCTTTCACAATCTCATTACATTGAAGAGATGTTAAAGAGATATGAGGTCTTTGACCGTCAATGTGCAAGGACACCAATGTACGAATCTTTGTGTTTGGACAAACACTTAGGTGATCCTGTAAACCAAACGCAATATGCTCAGATAATTGGCAGTTTGATGTACGTGATGAACTGCACTCGTCCTGATATTGCTCATGCAGTCAACAAGTTGGCTAGGTTTACGCGTAATCCGGAAATGCTCACCGAAAGCTCTACTTCATCTATTGGGATACTTGAAGACCACAATAGATTATGGATTACACTATGGAAGATATCCGGCAGTATTAGAAGGATACAGTGATGCAAACTGGATATCTGATAGTACAAACACCAAGTCCACTAGTGGTTACGTATTTACCATTGGTGGCGGTGCTGTTTCATGGAAGTCCTCTAAACAAACGTGCATCGCCCGATCCACAATGGAATCGGAATTTATAGCTTTGGACAAAGCTGGAGAAGAAGCAGAATGGCTTCGAGAATTTTTAGAGGATGTCCCTTGTTGGGATAAGCCTGTGCCTTCTGTGACAATTCACTGTGACAGTATGTCAGCATTAGGAAGGGCAGCAAACAATATGTATAATGGTAAGTCTAGACATATACGTCGAAGACATAAAACCATTAGGCAGTTGGTCTCTACGGGAGTTATCACTATTGATTACGTGAAATCAAAGGATAACATTGCGTGGCGGTAGTGTATGAGGACAAAAACGGAGTAGGTAAGGAATAGGATTAGACTACTGAGCAATGGCTGGGCCTTATTCCTTAAGACTATATTTTGCCAGTGTATCGAAGATGTCTGCCAACGGAGTTGCTGCTGACGTTCCTGTCCCCCGAATCAATGTTGCTCCTGCCAACCACGGGGAGAAACCAGAGAAGTTCCTGGGGACGAACTTCAAGCAGTGGAAACAAAAGATGAGGTTCTACTTGACAACCATTGGGTTCGAAAGTTACCTTACTGCTGAATCTCAAGCTCCACCCACTCTGCAGGAGATTGATCAGGCCGCCATGTCTCCAGAGGAGAAGAAGGCCGCTGAAGAAGACAACAAGCGGAAACAACTATCCTATGATGCTTGGATCCATGCAGATTTCATGTGAAAGAACTACATTCTGAACTGTCTTTCAGATGTTCTCTACATCGCTTTCACCGCCAAGCTACACAAAGGAGTCAGGAGCAATCGACAGAAGTACCGTGACAGGATGCGGTCGAAGAAGTTCATTGTGGGGAAATTTTGAACTTCGTAATGAGTGACTCAAGTCCGTGATGAGTCGTTACGAGTATCAAATGATTCTCCATGATTTGGAACAGGAGGGCATGAAGCCTAATGAGTCATTTCTGGTCGCTTCACTGATTGAGAAACTGCCGCCATCATGGAATGAGTTCATGAGTTATCTCAAATTGAAGACCAAGGAAATGGGGCTTGAGGAGTTGATCATCAAGCTTCAGATTCAGGAAGACAACCACAAGGAATGCTTCACAAAGTAGATTGCAACTGATGGTTAAAGGAGTAGAAGTAGAGTACTTTGCTACGCTAAAGTATGTAGTGCATATGGATCTTTCAAATAATAATCTTGTAGGACAAATTCCAGTTGAGCTGACCAACCTCGTTGAATTGCTTACTCTGAACTTGTCGCGTAATTATTTACAAGGTAGCATTCCAGAACAGATCGGAGATATGAACTCGCTGGAATCTCTTGATCTCTCCAACAACAATCTTTCCGGAAACATTCCTAGGAGATTATCGGATTTGGATTTTTTGAATCACTTGAACTTGTCATACAACAACTTGACTGGAGAGATCCCGACAGGATATCAATTGCAATCTCTGGAAGACACTTCAATATATGAGGGTAACCCCGGACTTTGTGGAGCACGATTGCCAAAGAAATGTCACGAGGACGAATCATCAAATGCCCTGAAGGAGGAGAATCATGGTGTAGAAGATGAAGACGACGAAGACGATATAATTTTGTTTTATGGAGCAGTGACAACTGGATTTGTTATGGGATTTTGGGATGCCATTGGAATATTGTTCTTTAGCTAGAGATGTATCATTTCAAATTTACAGATGGGGTCATAGCCAGAATAATGAGAGTGTAGTTGATATTCTTCTATTTTCATGTTGTTTGTTAGCTTGCATTGTAAAATTGCTTCTTGTTGATCATAGTTAATCCATGGTTTTCTTTTTAGTTTTTTGCAATGTTGTTTTCTATTGTGTTAATTACTATGTATTCCAGATGTCACTGCACAAGATATAACAAAGAAAGATAGTATTGAGTTAATTTATCAACTACCAACTGAACTATCAACCTAGTCCTAGTAATTTATAAGCCATCTACTCTTCATTTCTAGTTTTTTTGCTTAACAAAATCGTGTTTGAATTGAATAAATGTTTGCGTATCAATTAGTTTTACTAATTTCCCGATTGTGGAGTTGTTGATTTACTGCTCGGAAGAAGAATTAGATGCTCTGCTTTTGGTTTGTATTCCAAGAGCATAAGAAATAAGATTAGTGTTTGACCTAAAACACCTGGATGTCTGCATAAAACCAGATAAAATTGCTAAAACGAATATAAAATGGAGCTCGATACCCCTATGGTAGTTATTTTGTATCTAATGTCACGGGATGAAACTCTTAATTCGTAAGAAAACCTTGACCCGTGCGGCACTAGACTAGTTCGCCTCGATCTAGCTAGTAAGCCTTCCTACCAACGCACTAAGTGTGTATGGAGAGAGTGTGTTGAGAGCTTGAAAGTTTGCAAGAATGCTTGTGTATTGCTTGATTGCTTGATGGTCAAAAAGTGAAGGCCAAAGTCCTATATATACATGTATCTCACCTCCTTGAGGGAAGAGTGGAGATGTTTCTAGTCCCTCCTATGTTCTAGAGAATTCTACCAAGCTCCTACCATTTACAAGTCTCCATAATATACAAGATCCTTCTAGAACCTTCTACCAAGTTCTATATCTACAAGCTTTTATTCATCTACTATACAAGAACATTCTAGAGAATGCTTCATTATCCATGGACTTGGTAACATTCTAGAGAATGTTTAATTCCTTCTTGGACTTGGGCCTTGAAAATGCTTGGGCTTGGACCGCAAGATTGTTGGACCGTGACATTCTCCCCCACTTATGTCGTTTCCGTCCTCGGCTCGACCTTCTTGGAATTTCACGCGCCTCTTGCTATCTATCCACTTCTTCATTTCCTCCGTAGCCTTGTCCAACGATGCCTGTGCAAGATCGACCTCTTCCTGTAATGATTTGGCAAAAGTGTAGGCCGAGGGGCTGTGTGCCGAGTACCTCGTCGCTAAGTTATGCGGAGTCATAGGTTGCCTTCCGGTTGCTAGCTCCCTTATGTCCCGGGTCACGGGATCTTGTTCTAAGCCTTCTCGTATGCGCTCCTTGAGATTTTTCTTTATTTGGCTTATTGCAGCAAGATCCGTCCTCCGTCTTGGAGCATCGATTACACGATTTGTTACCCTCAGCTTGCAGTCCAAGGTGTAGTCGAACTCCTTGTCATTCAGCTTCCGGCTCTCATGAGCTCTCGGGAGTCCATCTTGCATCAGCGCCCCTCCTATAGCAAAGTTTGATGCATCGGTCTGGACCTCGTACTCATTGGCATGATCCGGTAAAGTAGGTACCGGCTCTTCAGTTACCGCGGCCTTGAGTCGCTCAAAGGCTTCCTGGGGAATCATGCCTCCTCCTTTGGGCTTGTCCGCGCCCGAAAAGATTCCTTCACCGTTTTTTAGTCCCCGCTCGAATTGCATGGCCGAGACCATACTCGTACCCCTTACTTCCCTCCTAGTTGGAATGAACCTAGTCTTTTCATGATCTAAAATGATTAGTGCATCAGAGAAAGGAACAATGAAAGCCCGAACCTCATCAAACCGTCGCAGTCCCAAGACTGCTTCATAGTCATCCATGGGAACTACAGTGAACGAGATTTCTCCTTGCCAGTCTCCGATGCGCACCCCAACATTCTTGGCTTGCCCACAAACCTTCTTCGGAGCTGCATTCACGGACTTCATTGACCCTTGTCTTGGTGAGATGGCCAACTCCAAAGCCCTTGCCACTTCTTCCCGCATATAGTTGTGGGTTGCCCCCGTATCAACAAGAGCCTTCACCTTCTTGCCCCCAATCAAGGCATCCACAAACATAGACCCCCTACTTGGCCCCTTGTTTGGCTCGACATTTGCCTTGAGGGCATTGAGCAAGTGCAAGGATCCCATTTGGGCCTCTTCACCTTCCGTCTCAGACTCCTCGGATTCGTGTGTTGCGGCAACTTTCTCCCCCGGGACAATTATACTTCAAGTGATTAGTAGAACCACAAATGTGATAAGCTTTGGACTTACCTGAGTCCTCCGTAAGCTTTCCGGAATAGGACGCCATCTTCCCCGACTTAGGTGGGCGGTCTCCCCCACCTTTTCCATTATCCTCCTTCCTAAACTTCGGCTTGTCACTCAAAGGCTTCAACTCGATCAACCGTTCGGCTACCGCAATAGCCTCTGACACATTCTGTGCGTTCGCCCGTTGAATCTCAAGCTTTGCCCATGGCTTGAGACCATCGATGAATGCAAATAGGGCCTCCGAGTCGGTTATGCTTGGCAACTCGAGCATGATCTCTTGGAACTCCTTCACATACTCCTTAATGGTCCCGCTATGCGTCAATTGCTTGAGCCTAGCCCGAGCCTCAAACTCCACATTTTGCGGGTAGAATTGGCGCTTGAATTCGGCCTTGAAATCGTCCCATGTCTCCATCCGGACAGTGCCTCGTTCAATGTCCATCTCACGCCTCCTCCACCATAGTAGAGCCGTCTCAACCAAGTAGTAAGGAGCCGTTTGTAGCTTGGTTGCATCATCCCGAATGTTGCAAGCACCAAAGTACCGCTCCATAGCCCATAGAAAATCATCGATCTCCCGAGCATTCCTAGACCCCTTGAATGGGTTAGGCCTTGGAACATCAATCCGATGAGGTGCCGCACCTCCATGTTCCCCAACATTGGCCATAGCCCTTTCAAGTATAACCATCTTGCCCTTGATGGTTTCCCATGCCTCCTTCATCTCGGCCTTGTAGGCCTCGAACATGGCATGAATATCCGTGTTATGAGAGTTGATGGTGGCCAACACCTGCCCCTCCAACTCCTCATGGTTGTCCTCCAACGCCCTTACCCGCTCCATCAGGTCCTCCAGCGCCTAACTGTGGTCATCCATGACTCCCTCGACCCAGGTCACCCGAGCCTCCATGGACTTAACCCCCCTTGCGCCACCTAGAGCATCACTCACGTTGGAACCGGACTCCATTCCTTCCTTCTTGCACGAACTTTCCCCAAGAACTATCTCCAACACGAAAGCTACAGAACCATAGCGTGGCTCTGATACCACTTGTCACGGGATGAAACTCTTAATTCGTAAGAAAACCTTGACCCGTGCGGCACTAGACTAGTTCGCCTCGATCTAGCTAGTAAGCCTTCCTACCAACGCACTAAGTGTGTATGAAGAGAGTGTGTTGAGAGCTTGAAAGTTTGCAAGAATGCTTGTGTATTGCTTGATTGCTTGATGGTCAAAAAGTGAAGGCCAAAGGCCTATATATACATGTATCTCACCTCCTTGAGGGAAGAGTGGAGATGTTTCTAGTCCCTCCTATGTTCTAGAGAATTCTACCAAGCTCCTACCATTTACAAGTCTCCATAATATACAAGATCCTTCTAGAACCTTCTATGACCTAGAACCTTCTACCAAGTTCTATATCTACAAGCTTTTATTCATCTACTATACAAGAACATTCTAGAGAATGCTTCATTATCCATGGACTTGGGAACATTCTAGAGAATGTTTAATTCATTCTTGGACTTGGGCCTTAAAAATGCTTGGGCTTGGACCGCAAGATTGTTGGACCGTGACACTAAGCTATTATTAACAAATTACTAATTAAATACATTATTTACTAAAAAGAGTCAACTCTATTTTAATCTATGACAACAATAATGTATCTCTAAGCTAGTTTTTTGACTATCCCCATAAATTTTCTTGGTCTTAGTTCATAATGTGTACATGTTGCCACTGAAAGCAGGCACCCGCACCTCCACATAAAAATTTCATGTCATTTATGAAACTTAACTCATCGACTTATTCACAATTTAAACACTTTTACTTTTCCAAATCCCCTCCATCGACAAAAATACAATTAACTATTCACAACTCTTTGGCGGGAAGTTAATTAAGTAATGGTAACTTTTATAGCAGGACGGAGAAATTAAAGTAACCTTTAAATAAAAAACTTTCCAATTTCATGTTGGGAACATGCACATGAGCAGGTTAAAGCTACAACCTTTACTGTAGTTCAACTAGAGTTGAATATTTCATTCCTCGAATTCGGCTCGAGCTGTAATAGAGCCTGAACTCGACTCAGCTCGTTAACAAAACGATCTTACTTTTCGAACTCGAGTCACAATAATTAAGCTCGAGCTCGACTCATTTGATTCAAGCTTTAGTCGATCCTTGTTACTAAAACTACACATAAATATATATATATATATATATATATATATATATATATATATATATATATATATATATATATATATATATATATATATATATATATATATATATATATTTATTTATTTATTTATTTAACCGAGCATAGCCGAGTATCAACGAGTCGAGGCCTATTCAACTCGATAACAACACGAACATCAAGTTAGGCTCAAAATCTGTTTGAACACCTTATCGAATGTGCGAACTCGAACTTTAACGAGTCGAGGCGAGCCAATAAGGAATAATACAACAAGATGGTTTATAAACATTGATTGTGGCGCTTATTTGTCATATTAGTTTAGTTCAATGACAAATGAAGCTACGTCATTCATGATCACATTTAAATAGATTTTTAGGTGACTTGTTCCCATCAATGTAAGTATTATTCTCAAGTTAAAGTGATTGATTCAAAAAAAAAAAAAAAAACAAAAACTATTCTCAGCATAAATTTCAGATTTTTTTTTCCAAAAGGAAGGTTCGGAGACTGAGACAGTGATTTCTATTTAAAGAGTATAATCACTATCAACCCTTCTCATCTTTCCAAAGTGACATATCAAATTGAACTCCTAGAAGCAACCAAGAAACCTCAGAAATATGTATCTTTTCCTTAATCTTGATGACTTATAAAGAAAAACTCTTCCAGCTTTTAGCCTTTTACCATTCTTGTGTATGAACTATAAGACCTGATCAGCTTCCATTCATGCCAAAGCCAGAAAGATGATTCTTGATCACACTTCACTACTATTCATATCCATAACTCATCTCTGTATCCTGTCACAGATTTCTGCTTCATCTTCTCCCGAAATCGAAAACAAATGTCCAATGGACCTTAACTATGTTCTTAAAATCCCATGGGACACATCTTCTTGCCATAACATCATCAGCAAACAAAATTTCACCAGTAATTGTTGCCAAACACTTACTGGCCTATACGGCGTAGCCATAGCCCAACACCTAAATCAAACGTCTCTTTTTCGCCTCCCCAATCTCCAAACTTCCATTTCTTGCCTCTCAGATTTCCAACACATGCTCAACCTTCTCAGGTTACCTAATGATCTCACTTCTCTATGTTTTTCGCCTGAGAACTTTGTGAACACGACGAATGTATGTGCCAACATACAAACTAAGCAGGATTGGAAAAGGGCGGTAGGCCATGCTACCTCCCTAGACACCGGTTGTAAAGGAGATTTGTCGGGCCTTAGCGCATGTGACGCGTGCGTTCAGGCCGGATTTCAGGTGCAGTCAGAGTTGATTGCTTTAGACGGGGATAGTTCTCGTTCAAGGGGCTGTTTTTACTACACAATCTTATACGCTGCAGGGTTAGTGAATGAGTTTGGCCCTCAGAGTGTAGGGGTGCTTTCATGCATATTTGGTCTGCCTTTATTAACCCAAACAGAATTGAGTGATCAAGATAGCCGAACTATCATCTATGGATCGGTTGGAGGTGGTGTTACCGCGCTGGTAATCACATTTTTGGTTGTTTTTCTTTTGAATTGGAGTAATGGAACAAGAGAGCAGACAGAGGTACATGATTTTTTAAATTTAGAGTCTAGCTACGCTAGTTTAGATGATGGATTGTTGAATTGGAGGCCTACGTCCGACTTGTTCTTGTTCAAGAACCGGGATCTTGAGATAGCAACTAATAAGTTTTCTTCGAAGAACTTGATTGGAAGTGGTCAGTTTGGTATGGTGTACAAAGGGAAATTACCAGATGGAACCATGATAGCAGTTAAGAAGATTATAGATTCTAATTTTCAAGGGGATGCTGAGTTTTTTCGCGAAGTTGAGATTATTAGCAGTTTGAAACATAGAAATCTTGTGCCCCTTAGAGGTTGCTGTATCTCTGATGAAGAGAGCCAAAAATACTTGGTCTATGATTACATGGCGAACGGCAACTTAGGAGATAGTTTATTTCCACCACCGAGAGGCTGGAGCAGAATGGGAAAGAGGCCCTTATCTTGGATCGAAAAAAAAACCATTATCTTGGATGTGGCAAATGCATTAGCTTATCTTCATTATGGAGTGAAGCCAGCTATATACCACAGGGACATTAAGCCCACAAACATATTGCTTGATTCACACATGAGAGCAAGAGTGGCTGATTTTGGACTAGCGAAACAAGTAGATGGAGATGAATCGCATCTAACTACGCGTATTGCAGGAACACATGGTTACTTAGCCCCGGAATATGCTCTTTATGGCCAACTGACAGAGAAGAGTGATGTTTATAGCTTCGGGATGGTAGTTCTTGAAATTATGTGTGGAAGAAAGGCCCTTGATTTGTCCTCTTCGACGTTTTTGGTTACAGATTGGGCATGGTCACTCATGAAGGCTGGGAAGCTGGAGCAAGTATTGGATCCTTTTTTGCTGAGAGATGAGGATTCTGTAGTAGACAGAAGATATTCCAGATTGTTGCAGAAAAGATTTGTTCTCGTCGGAATTTTGTGTTCACATTTGATGGTGGCATTAAGGCCTACTATTGTGGATGCTCTGAAAATGCTGGAAGGGGATATTGAGATTCCTGCTATTCCTGACAGGCCTTGTATTGCCAAGGACAATATGCTCATACAATGAGAATATAGAAAAGGAAGGAATAGTGTGGACATAGTTCATGGTTTGTTTTGTACATTGACTCATAGAACCATAATTGTTCTATCTACACCTCACTCACATTGTTGATTATAACTCATGAGTAGATTTTGTAGATCTTAATGGGTTTGGAATTCGAAACTTATAGCTTTTCACAGTTCCTTGATCTCGAGAGATCTCAACCGTGTATTGATGACCTTTACTTACAAACCACTGAGCTCTACATGAGGTTGCCCGACCCATTTGTTAAAACGGAAACAAAAGAAGAAAAAGGGGGGGACAAATCCAAGATTCTAAATCTGAAATGTTAGAGATAATTGGAAATATTCAACTCAACATCCATGCCTAATATAGGCTCCTATTAAAGCACCCAAGTTGTCTGGTTTTCATTAGTCTTACCTTTTACTGGACAAAAATCTCTAGTTACTTCATTTTCTCTCCTTACCACTCTTTATTCTCTTTCTCTGTACCTCTAATTTTGTTTTCTTCCTCAGGAGAAATTCTTCCAATTCACCAACATAGGATTTTCACAGCATTCTTGCATCCCCAAACTGTTCAACCATCAGATACATTCTCAAAGTGGATAAATACCGTGTGAAGAAAACGCACCTCAAGAAATATCCTTTCAAAAAAAGTCAAGCCAAAGCCGATTTCTCCACCAATGAAGCTTACAAGTGGTGCATGCCAGCATTTCCAGACATCTGCGTAGTAACAGGATAGAATCTGCACAAGTTCACATTACACTGATCAAAGTAAGATTGACCTTTCAGAACATAAATTTCCCCATGAATGTGAAATTCCGGTCTCTTAGCATAAAAAAGAGAGAAATAGCCACTGCATTAAATGGAGATAATGAGTCAAAAACTTTGAAGAACAAGAATGTATCAGACACTAAAACATATGGGCAGGAAGAAGAGTTGGTGATATCTAAGCCCATTCTCCTTTCACGTACCACAAGCAAGATTAGCTGCAGCACCATACCAAATTCAAGTTCGACGAATGGTTCAAATAAGAGAAGCCAAACTCTTCCATCGTTAAATTTCCACACAACTATCTATTCAGCAGCTTCATCCGAGGGAAGCGCCCCACCATCTCCCAGCACACCAGTTACTAGCCCACCAAAAGCCCCGACCTATCTGCCGAAATCATCAAGCCTGTCAAGCACAGGCCCGATTTTTTATTCTCAATCTGCTGCTCGGAGAAAACCTGATCCCATTCTGAGAAAGCTCAAATGCACACTTGAGGAGTTGTGCGATGGATGTTCCAAGAAGATCAAGATAACAAGAGATGCCATCTCAAGCCATGGGTATGAATTTAATAGAGCTTTCAATACCCTGTTTCAATCTGTTCCTTTAGAATGTGATATGAAAGTGAAACAGAGGTTCAAGCTAGACAGTAGAAATATAACAAACGATATAATGTCTTTCTTCCATGCTGTCACGGGTTTTTGCACGGACTGGCAAGGTATCAAAGCCTTAGCGCATGCCAAGGTTCTGATCCATAATGTCAACCCATATAAATGCTCAAAATTCTAATGAGATGTGAATCCCTTGACAGACTGAGAATTTATGGATGATTAATAACTACACCCAAAAGAAAAACTGTATCTTCTCAAAGCTATAAAATTTCTCATCCGAGTAACTAGAAATGTAAAACACAACAGTTAAAAACAGACATGATCAGATAAGTAAGATAGAAAGCTTATAGTAGACATGTTGCATAGCTGATACATTTCTTGACAGGTTACTTGTAAAAGAAGCAGAAGTACTCGTGATAAAAGTGAAGCCTGGGTGGAAAAAGGGAACAAAGATCACATTTAAAGGAAAGGGGGATGAGAGACCAGGCACTCTCCCAGCTGATATTATGTTTGTGATCGATGAGAAAAAGCATCCAGTTTTCAAGCGAGAGGATGATGATTTAGAACTGGGAGTTCAGGTACCTCTTGTCCAGGCTCTAACAGGATGCACAATATCAGTCCCTCTGTTAGGAGGAGGAGAAATGACATTATATATAGAGGACATTATTTATCCAGGATATGAAAAGAATATAGCAGGACAAGGTATGCCCAATTCAGAACAAGGTGGCAGGAGAGGAGACCTAAGACTCAAGTTTCTAGTTGAGTTTCCGACTGACTTGAGCAATGAACTACGCTCGGACTTAGCAAGCATCTTAAATGAATGTGATTGATTTTCTTTTTCTGTAATTGCAGAGCAATTTTGGAGTGACTGGTATAGACTAGAGACTAATGTAAAATGTTTCCTAGATTAAGGTAGGTAGATATGAATAGATGCATTGGTTTGTATCAAACAGGTAACAGTAAAAAATGCATGGCTGACCACAAAGAAACATGCATTTACCAGCAACTAACATTTATCCCATACTACTATATACTACACAGTCTACACTGGTACATTACCTAGAATCTTAAACAGCACAGCTAATTATGGCATTCTCCTACTAGAATAAACACCAAATGGCAGCTACTACATGGCAAAAATCCAGAACAAAAAAAGTAAAATCCCGTTTATTATTTCTCAAACTCGATCCTTACACTGTTACACATCAAAACCAACAAAACAGATAACAGTGTATCTAGAAAGGGCCAAATGCCGGCTATTATGCAGCAAAAATTGGAAATCGAAAAAGAAAATGAAAAAAAAAAAAGAAAAAAGACAAACAAATTTCCACTTATATTTCTCTCATACACATCACAGGCAGAAGAGAGTATATAGTTTCTAAAATGCACCTCCTCAACTTCAAGAGATAGCTCCTCATATGTCTTCAGGCCCATTGACTTCCTTGTCAGCAATGACAGTTCCACCGGGGATTTCGAGCTTAGTACCAGGCTTTGCTGCAATTGTCACTTTACCCTTTAGAGTAGTGCCAGCTCCAAACCATACATCCCCAGTCACTTTCAAGCTATCCAGATCAATAATGCTAGGAATAGACTTGAACCGACCTAAGAAGTTGGCAACCTTCTTAAATTCTGGTCCCAACTCAATGGAAGGGTTGGCAGGATTGGTGCGTGCAGGGTTACGCAAGACAAAGCCATCAGACAAGGTATAGAGATCAGATTGGACTAGAAGTAGATCTGAAGTGGCCTTTACAGGAAGAAATCGTGCACGTGGGACATTAGCACCAATTGCATGATCAAAGAACCTTATAGCTGCTCCTGCAGCGGTCTCAAGTTGAAGAACTTTGATGCCATCAACTTCCTTTGGGTTTGGAATAATCTCCATCTTTAGGACATCTCCTTGTACAAGTTTTTTGATGGATTGCAAGTTTATCCACAAGTTATTGGTATTGAAGATTTTGAACTTCTCAATTGACTTAAACTCATTGATATGTTCATCAGGTACCTGCGCAATTTCGAGGAGCTGCACTTTTCCTTCATAGGAGATTAAAGTTCCACCTTTAACATCAGCAAGTGTTTTGGGTGTGACCTCCATGCAGTATTCATTCTTGTTGTTGATCAAATGGTTCAAAATTTTCAAATCCACAACAGCGCCCAAGTTATCAGAATTTGCAACAAATACATACTCTTTGCCCTGTGAAAGCAAAGCATCAAGCTTTCCACTGTTCATCAATGCTGGAAAGACATCTCCATGACCAGGTGGATACCATGCATCCTTGCCAGCATTTCCTTTAGCGGGAAGTGGAGAGAAATCATCAACAACCAGGCGAGGATACTGACTCTGGTTAAATGTATGGATCTCAATCTTTGAGTTTGTATACTTTTCAACAATCTTCGAAGTGTCATCATGAGTGTTGAATGAGTTCATCAGAAGAAGGGGCACATTGCATCCATATTTGGCATTGAGCGTCTCAATCTGGATGACAATCAAGTCAAGAAATGTCAAACCATTACGAACTTCAATAACAGACTTTGGTCCGGTACATCCCATAGTTGTTCCCAAGCCTCCATTGAGCTTCAACACAACAAGTTTGTCCAAAAGTTTCTTGGTCTCCGCAGGATCTTCAGGCACAGGGGACATGGTGTCATAAGGGACCACCACCTCATCAGTAGGTGTCTGGATCTTGCTCCATTCCACATGCTGAGCTTCACCACTGAGATAGCGACCTACGAGACTGATAAATCCTGATTTCTCATTTTCACTTATTCCATCAAGCGTGGCAACAGACGACTTGAGCTTCGAGAGCTTCTCGGCGTCAGTGTGACTTAGTGTTGCAGCTGCCATTTCCTTTTACCAAATTATCTGTATCTATGAATCCAGTTAATCAAGGATGAGGAAATACTTACTGAACAATAAGATGACAAAAAGACACGATAGCTATCCATAAGATCTAGTTACAGACTTACAGTATATACAAATTGAAAATCAAGCCTATTTGAATACTTTCATGAAGTAAATTGAACAATTCAACAATCAAGAGTATCAGTCATATTAGCTATTAGTCCTAAATATGAGAACTATATCCATAAGATCTAGTAACATTATACATATATTGACAAAAATAAACCTATTTAAATGCTTTCATGAAGTAGATAGAACAATTCAACAATCGAGAGTATCAGTCATATTAGCCATCAGTCCTAAATATGAGAATTCACCAACATTTCCTTAGAAATGTCAGAACACCATTCTATTCTAAGTTTCTAACAGAGTGAACAATTCCAGTACATACAGAGAAGTTATGACACATTGTTATAACAGATCAATCGGCAACAAATAAGAAACCTAAATCAGAAGCAAATACAGCAAACCAAACAAATCGGCTACTGATCATAACATCATCAGCTCAAATGCATCCAAATTCATCACACACATGCATTAATACACAGTGATTTCGCAACATACACTATATTGATCCACATTGTTTCATAATTAACAACCAAAACATCAAATCAATCGATACACAGCAGAATTCTCAGAAAATGATCGAATCGATCAAAACACATCTTAATCGATCTGTTCTATCTAAGCTGGAAAAGTATCATTTCGTAACTACTACAATGTAAATCATGAAATGAGAAGATTGCTCAGTAATGCAGCCATACCTGAGATGAGATTGAAAATAGATTCAGATCCAAAGAGAGAAAGCGACCAGTGTATTGCAAGCAACAGATTTTCGATTTATCTTACAACATATATATAGGCATCATCTTCTCCACCTTACCTTCCTTTTCTTATTTCTTTCTAAAAAAGGTACGCCGAAACATGCTCCGTGAGAATTTGGGCCGATTATTTTGGGCTTTCTAGTGGACACGAACCCTTAGGAATTGTTTGGCCAAGTCCGATAGGAGAAACGATTATGCAATATGTTAAACAAATGCGGAGTGTTTGGTTACATTTTTTAATTGCGTTTTTTCAATTCCAATTGCATTTTTGTGTACAAAAATTCAATTTGAATTCAGTTTTATCAATTCAAATGTGTAACCAAACACTCCGATGATGTTTGGAACGTAATATGTGATATCGATCATGTTTCTAGGAGAAACGGTTTGAGTGTTTGGAAATCGACTCAAAACTAAAGTTGAGTTGAAATTCAGAATGTAAGAATAGTAACTCAATTCGAGTAACATAGTGTAGAGTGGAGAAACAAATATGAAAATTTGGAAAAATCCAATAGTTTCAACTATATGAAATGGTTGGTAGCGGTAGGTGAAATTGAGCAAAAATAAGTTAAGTTGATCGTAAATTGTGTTTAGCAAATTAGTACATAAAGTAGCCAATTTGTTAAAACCGGAATACGGTAACTGATAAAATAATGTTATTAAATTAGTTAGGACTTAGGAATTTGCACAACAGAGTTATTTCAATTAAGTTGTCAAGGAAACCGACTTTGCTTATCATAAAGTCTTTGATTTGTTGTACTCCAACACATGTAGTGTTGTACGATCAGCCCATGTGTTGTACTACGATATGGTGAAGCTCACCAAACAAATCACAAATCAAATTAAAGCCTATAACAAGGAGTATTTTTTAATATTGACTCAGTGCTAGGTTGCTAATTGTATGTGCTAAAGAAAGAAAATGTCCTTAATTAATCACTATTACAATTGTTTGTACACGAGGTTTTTTTCCATGTCATGATCAAAAGATCAAACTTGATATATAAACCTAAAAAACTACTTGTTTACAGATATATATCCGATTAACAATATAATTGACTTTTGCAAATTAGTTTATTAATCAAAGAAGTTCATGATGAAAATGACAAGTGTATATTTTTCAGTATTGTAATTGACTTCAAATTATTTATCCCTTCATCTCTATCATCTTAATTCCCTAGATTTCAATCTGGCATTAATTCTTCAAAATCTCACTTCTTCATTCACCTGTTTTTTCATATCATCTGGTCCTTTTTTGCTTCTTAATTTCTTTAAGATTGGAATATTCTTATACATGCCTATACTCACAAACTCTGCACTTTAAGTAGCTAGATTGTTAATTTCTTCTTATGATCCAACTTACTTTAAATTTTGCTGAATTAATGGTTTCATATATGGCTTCTGGTCATCATGATCACATCTCTCTATATATGCTGTGATTTACTAGTTATCATCTTTGTATAGCTTAGCTATATGTTCCAAGATTATCATTTATAGCAAAGAAGTCTTATATTTGATGCACTTTCTAATGTTTATATTAACATTTTTTATTTCTTGAGCATATATTGTCTGTGAATTCATGGTTTATTAGTTTTTAAAGTTTGCGATCGGAGCTCTGGAAGAAACTATCGAGCACACATGAAAACTAGGGTTTCCTTGGATCACCAGGTTTCAACCTAGATTTAATTTGTGTATCCTTAATTGTATATACAAGGCATGTAGAGCTAAAGTACAAAAGAGTACTGTATATATAGTACATGAAATTAATTAATCATGTATTTTAACATGTTTAGGCATTATTTTTGTATCAATAACATTCATCTTTGTTTTCCAATTTTGGCCATTAATTAATTAACCAAATTATTTGTGCAAAGAAATATGTCAAACTCACCTTATAATGATAGTGTTGATGAAATCTCCTACAATGTCATGAATTTTGGTGAGGAATGTGAATTCTTGAGTAACCCTCTTGATCCATTGGATGATCTCTGGTCATTGTATCAAGGCATACTAGAGCAACCGCCCCTTAACGATGATTATCAACCTAACGCAGAGACTATCCCGTCAGTGATTGAGCAGCAACATCCAGATATTACACCACAAGAAGGAGCAGATAAAAATTCAAAAGAGAACAAGGGATTGAAAAAGTTTGTGAAAGTTACCTCCACCTCATCAAGATCCAAGAAGTCCAGGAAAGTTAACAAGAGCAACGGTAGAACTAGTAACCATAATGTTAACGGTAGTACTGGTTGCAATTTGGAACAAGGATGGGATGACAATGTTGGAGAAGGACCATCTTCATCATCGGCTAAAAAACTAGACCACAATGCTAAGGAGAGGATACGCCGGATGAAGCTGAACGCGTCTTACCTTGCTCTACGTGCCTTACTCCCAGATTCAAGACGATCAAAGGTACTACTATACCTAGCTATACATTTCCTTGATTTTAATGTTTTAGAAATTCACCCAGTATATAGATGTATGGAATGGATTTCTTTGTCCATCATGTTAATGTCTTTTGAGTTTGATGTGTCCGCACATTGTTGCAGAAAAGATGGAGTGCTCCATCTGTCGTGGATAAAGTACTGAAGTACATTCCGGAGCTGGAAAATGAAATCGAAGAATTGGAATCCAAGAAAGAGGAAGTGCAATCTGCAGCAAACAAGAACAAACCTGACAATATCGTTAGTACTAGCAATGGAAATTCCACAAGTCATAGTTCAACGGTTTCTGTTACTGAAGTTAATCAAGACGAAGCAATAGTTCAGATATGCATGACAAATTCAGTTGGATCAACAGCATTTGCAAATATGTTGCAGAAGGTGGAAGATGAAGGCATTTGTGTAAAGAGTGCTTCCACTGTGTATGTCTGTGAAGGCATAATCACTTCCCATTTACATATCCAGGTACTATATTATAGTCCCTCCGTCCCGATCTCATTTCCCCTTTAATTTTGAAAAGTCTTTTTAACAAAATAGATAAAAGTTAGAAAAAAAATTGGTGATGAATTATAATTGTATGGGATGCATAAATCAATTAATAATTGAAATTTAAATTGATTATTTATGAACTGGAAAAAATGTTACATTTCACGAACATTTCTTTCGGAACCAACTAAAAAGTGTACGGAAAAATGAGATCGGAATGGAGGTACCGGTATAAGTGTATGTGAACTATTGATTCTAAGTTCTAATTAAGTTCTATCCAATAAATTAAATATGGACAAATTCGCGTACTAACGGGAAAGTACAACTTGTACTGCACAATTGTGAGCATCGTACGTTGAACTAAAAACTACGTACCTTGGTAGCTTAAATACATCTTCTTTGTAAATATATGTGCGGGCTAAATTATGAATTTTGATTATAAATTAGAAGGCAGCCTTTAATTAATTCTTGCAATTGTATGTATCACTTGTTTATTTTCTTTAATTCTTTCTTGTGTTTTGCAGATGAATCGAAGTTCAGATGGAGCTAACAGCACTGGAGATCTAGAGGACAAATTTATTTCTTGGCTGAGATGATATTGACTCGTACAAAATGAAATTATTTTTTTGCTATAGCAGTAGGAACATATTCTTATTAAGAACCGTGCGGCTGATCTGGAGGACAATCTAGGTTTGTAGAGGATACGAGAACATCATTTATGATATTTACCTTTTTTATCTGTTATCTTAAATTCCTAATCCTTAATTAGTTTAAATACTTTCCGTTCGATCATAGTTAGAAATAATATCGTCAAGATTTAAAATCTATTTATCCTTTAGTTGTAACGGCTATATATACTGGCATCCGTTATTTGTAATTTTACGCCTTGAATTTTATGTGACATTTTTTGGAACAGTTGAGTTTTCCTCCCAACCTAACTATATGGCATACTCATATGATTTAAACTAACTTGATATGATAGTTTAAATGGTCTCTTACCAGACTTGTTAATGTGAACTTTATTAGTGATAGCTTGCTTTTCAGAATACATACTTTTGCGGATTTGAGCACTCTTTAGTTTAGGAATTATTAAAAATAGGTGAATCCTTTCCGAAACTGGATTTTCACTAGTTATTAAATAGGTGAATCCTATCCGAAAAAAACCCATTTTCCGAATGTTTCAGAAAAGTTGTTTTATAGTGATCAGGCACTATGATTTCATGAACACAGATGGGGTGGTGGCGCAGTTGGCTAGCGCGTAGGTCTCATAGCTAATGTTGAGTGATCCTGAGGTCGAGAGTTCGAGCCTCTCTCACCCCATTTATATTTTTTATTCTATTTAATTTTGAACTTCAGTTTTTCATTATATTTAATTTTGAACTCCAGCTTTCCTTTTCCTTCCTAGTAATCCACTAGTTTGTGCTGCATTCTTTTTGTTTTCTTTCATCCTACATAAAAATGAGAAAACTGTGAAATGTTTGCTAGATTCACTTGTTTGTCCTGTATTCTTTTATGTTTTATTTCATCCGACATGAATGAGAAAAACCGGATTTGCTAGGCTAGGTCACTGGTGTGCGTATCACATAACATCATGTATGCTTAATTCGATGATTTGCATTAGTTTAACTTGAAAAAAGAATGAATTCGGAGTCGAGTGACATGTAATGAGTTCGAGGACCGTACTAAATAGAAATACTATTTTCTTTTTCCGAGAACAAATGGCTCATACTTCATACTATTTTGGCCTTTGTTGGCCGGCTAGACTCACAAGATGGTGAGGATATAAAGCTCTACGTCGGTTTCTTCTACTGTGCGCTCTTAAGTCATTCCATATGTCATCTTCGTAAAGCCTCAATATTAAACAGTTGTTACATTGGATTCTAGCCATCCAACAATTTCCTAGGTTCAATCAATGTGAATTTACTAACTCTTTCTCTCTACAAGTCTTAACTCAAACCGGTCCACAGATAAACTCACTCAACTCAAAGATTGTTCATTCATTCATCCAAACAAACAAAATCTAGCTCCTTCTAAGTTCTAACCACAAAAAATGGCAACAACCCTGCTCGAGAACTGCCATATCTCACCACCCGAAAACGCTGCCGTACCCGAGCTAACGCTACCACTTACCTTCCTCGACATCATTTGGGTCACTTTCCAGCCGATTCGCCGCCTTATTTTCTACGAATTTCCATGTTCCGAACCCGATTTTTTAAACATTATCGTTCCGAAGTTAAAACAATCACTCTCCCTCACACTCAAACACTACCTTCCTTTGGCAGGCAACTTACTCTACCCTCTCGACACCGACAACGAAACCAACAAGCCCGTGCTTCGTTACGTGAACGGGGACTCTTTATCGCTAGCAATTGCCGAATCGACGAAAGATTTCGACTATCTAACTGGCTATGACTCGCGAGACGCAGATCAGTTTTACGATTTCGTACCTAAGTTGCCACCTATTACGGAGGATACAAAATACAAAATAGTGCCGGTTGTAGCGGTGCAAGTCACGTTGTTCCCGAATCGGGGGATGTGCATCGGGTTCTCTAACCGGCATGTACTAGGAGATGCGAGTTCTTTCGTCGGATTCATCAAAGCATGGGCCTCGATTAGTAAATTCGGAGGAGACGAAGAGCTGATCAAGTCGAAAGACGAATCGTTACCAATCTTTGATCGAACCTGTCTCAAAGATCCACTTGGAATCGATAACATATTTTGGAAAACGATGAAAAAGTTCCCTTTAAAGCCAGAGACGTTCTCTCTACCTACAGAACGTGTCCGGAAAACATTCGTTCTCGACCAAGCGGCAATAAAAAAGCTAAAGGATTTCGTTCTGTCTAAGAATCCAGGCCTAGAATATGTATCATCTTTTGCAGTTTCAACTACTTATGTTTGGAGTTGTTTTGTGAAATCAGGGGAGGAAGAGATTGAACGTGATGAGATGTTCGTCTTCATGGTGGATGTCAGGGCGCGTGTAACTCCAACCATTCCTGCCAATTACTTTGGGAACTGTTTGTCTTACGCAATGGCGAAAATCAGGCAGAAAGAGCTTTTTGGTGAACAAGGACTTGTACTCGCAGCGACTGCAATAGCCGAGGATATTAGGAACAGGGTGAACAAGAAGGATGAAGCATTGAAAGGCGCGGAGAATTGGATGTCGAATATGGAGAAATACATGGGGTTTACAAGCACACTTGCGATATCAGGTTCACCTAGATTTGATCTTTATGGTGTGGATTTCGGATGGGGAAGGGCGAAGAAAGTCGAAGTTGTGACGATTGATTCGGAGAAATATTCCATGTCTTTGTCCAAATCTAGAGATTTTGAAGGAGGATTGGAGTTTGGTTTTTCATTGCCAAATGAAAGAATGGAGACATTTTCAGCCATTTTTCTTCAAGGTTTGAAGTCTTAGAACTCACCTTCTTTCCGGGTCTTTTTAGCTGTCGTTATTATTGAATTTTCAACTATTTGGTTTTGCCTGATTGGTGAATTATCCTATGATATTACAGGAATGGAATTACCCATTTTCATTGTATAATAATAGTTGATGATTTTATATTCTCCTGACTCTGTGATGAATCCCTTGTAATTGGGCGACACTATAAGATGACACGAGACATTTGTTATTGAACGGAGGGAGTAATAGACACACGAGTGAGATAATCGATTAAACAAGGTACAATACAAAACACGCACGATTGTGTGTGCTAAATTATCATCATCATCATCATCCTAACTTATTCATCATGATCTGACAAAGAGAACGCCTTATTATACTACTCCAGTGGCTAATTGTTGGTTCAGAAAAATACAGCTCTCATGCTGCATTGAGGAGATTCCATCTTGCAAATTTCAGGCAGAGACTTGGCCATTTTCCATATATCCTCCATCTTACCCATCAACTTTGGTTCCTTCTGCATATCCATCATCATCCTCCTTAATGCCTCGCACCTGCACGAGCTGCTCACGCTCTGCAGCTCGCTGCAGCACATCTGCAACGTTGGATCTTGCATCGGGTACATCTCGTTCGCCCTACCACCTAGACCACCCATCTTATGCATCATCCACATACCGCATTGCCCCATTTCCATTGACTGGATTTCCGTATCGCAAGACGGGTCGTGTTCCTCGTCTACCACGGTTGTTGTCACTACCGTAGTGTGGCTGGTGGCGGTGGAGAAGGCAAACAGAGCCACAAACAGGGTGGCAAAGATTGCAAGCTTGGCCATTGTGTTGACTGTGATGAGTGCTTTTTTTGCTAGTGAAATTTCGAGTGAGCATTTGTTGGTGAGTGTAAATGGGGAGATTGGGTTGGTATTTATAGAAAGATCATCCCTTTGCATGAAGAGAAGGTGGAATGTGGTAAGGATCAATGTGGCAATGGAGCAGAATTTTGGCAGAATTGAGATTTGAGAGTACACATGTTGGTTCATGCAGAAGGAGCCATGAGAGCTTTCTGGTTTCTGTCAAAAGGTTTTTGTACTTTGTACAGATGTTGAAATTGCTTGCCAGCCACCTAAAAGGGAACCAAAACTAAATGAGTAATATACATTGGACTTATATCGGTAACATATTATATGAGTCGGCCAAAACAATATCAGTCTCAACACCCATACCTGCTTAGAATCGGCATGCGCGAAGTTAACTACGGCACCAACTAGCTAATGATAGCAAGCTTCTCCCCTTTATACCCGTCTGTCCAGCTTTAAACGCCAGTTAGGAACTTAGGATCCAAGTTGGTCGCGAATTGATAAAGCATACGGCCAGTGATTGTCCTTAACCAGGATTGAATGCTAGAGTAGACGATCAGTAATTTTTGCAGCTTTGGGTAAAAAAGTGTAGAATCCAGCTAATGACAAGTTGACACCCCCAGAATCTTTCACCAGTAATCTCCACAAGAACAAGACCCTCCAGAGAAGTGATGAAAACGAGTCACATCCCTCATAACAATCTCGCGCTTATATATCTTAGAAATAAATTTCATGACAGTGTGACAGTCTCCACAAATTCTCAAGTTCTTATTAACGCGAAGAATTGTTCCAGGCTCAGTATTTAGAAGCCCAAACGCAATCGCCAACTTCTCACTATGCGTTGCTAGGGACTGTTCTTTTTCCTCATCACTAATATCATGCAATGCAAAACTAGTATCCGGCACATAACCCCCAGCTCTCATATTTTCAGGAAGTTCCTCAAGGAACAAGTAAATTTCCCTAGTTTCGGCATGATTATTTGTATCTCCACCAAGAAATAAATGGGATTTTCCATTCACTTCAATCCAACTACAACCAGGATTCTTCTTCAAATGCTGTGACTTCGACAGAGCTCTCAAATGCTTCACTTCCTCCCACATGCCAGCTTCAGCATACATATTCGAGAGTAAAACATAGTTCCCATTATTTTCAGGTTCAAGAACAAATAACTTTTTCGCAGCTAATTCCGATATCTCTAAATTGCGATGGCATACACCAGCTGCCAGTAAAGCACCCCAAATGCTTCCCCCAGCTTGCATCGGCATGCTAGAAATAATATCTTGTGCCTCCACCAATTTACCCGCACATGCCAAAAGGTCTACTGCACAAGCACAATGTTCATGCTTCTTTTCTGCGAAATACGTTGAACTCATTGAATCTAAGTACTTTAACCCAGTATCTAAAAGACCCGAATGGCTACATGCAGATAACAACGCTGTAAATGTAATGTGATCCGGTTGATTTCCAGCTTGTAACATATCCTCAAACGTTGAAACAGCCTCCATACCAAGTCCATTAGAACTTAGAAGCATACCCAGAAATCATCGAATTCCACGCTACCGAATTCCTATCCTTCGGCCTTATTCTATCAAACATATCGCGAGCATCAGCTATACTCCCGCATCTAGCATACATCCCAACAAGTGCTGTCTGAACCGAAGGATGACACTCCATATTCACACTCTTAGCAACATCATGAATTTTCTTCCCCCTTACTAGCGTAGACGAGCTATTACAGGCAGGCAAAACACTCATAACCGTCACCCAATTCGGCTTCACCCTCGAATCTTCACTCAACATCTCATCAAACAGCTGCAAAGCCTCCTCCGGATACCCATTCTGCGCATACCCCGAAATTATACTGGTCCAAGACACAATATTTCTCACCGGCATTCCATCAAACACCTCCCTCGCAAGACCCACCTCCCCTTCACTCATATACCCAGCAATCATCATATTCCAAGACGCAACATCCCTCACAGGCATTTCATCAAACAGCTTGCGCGCATCCCCAATTTCCCCACATTTCACATACATATCCACCAACGAAGTCCCAACGTACACATCAACCTCCAACCCCTCCTTCATCGTCAACCCATGAACACACTTCCCAGCCCAAACACAGCAAAGCTGCGAAATCGATTTCAAAACAAAGGGGTAGGTGAAATTATCGCCGCGAAGGTTCAAAGATCGCATTTTTGAGTAGCAAACTAAGGTTGAAGGCTCGGATGATGGAATTGAAGAGGAAAGTGGAGGGGCATTGGGTGGAATGGAAGATGGTGGAGGCGGAGGAGATGTCGCCGGAGCTGGCGTACATGGCGACCATCTTGGCGGCGAGGGAGGCGGTGGGGCGGAGGCCACGGAGGGTTATGAAGGCGTGGAGCTGTTGGCCTTGTTTGAGGAGGTTTTTTCCGGTGAAGTGCTGGAAAATGGCGGCGATTTGGGAGGGTTTGACGGTGGTTGATGATCGGAAAAGGGGTTCTAACAGAGTAGAGGATTTCATGTTTTGACGATTTAATTGTGGCGGGACATTGCAAACCAACGATATTTAAGAGGAAAATACTTGGGAAAATACTACATATTTTCCACAACCAGAAAAATACACCAATATTAAACGCAACACAATTTTCGTTAAACGCAACACAAAATATTTGTAACTTTACCAAAATACACCCAACTCAAAAACAATCTTACAAACTTAACGAAAAATCGAAATAACTCGTATATGCAAACACAAAAACATTAACATGCACGATCGAACACAAAATAACAACTTTAAACATAAATCGAAAAAAAAATTTAAAAAAATTTCGGAAAATATTTCGTTTATAAAATCCAAGACCTGAAAGCTGGTTGAAAACGTAGTTGATCGGAAGTGGATTCGGAGTTGAGCGGATATTTTAAAAGTTTAAGTGAGCGAAATTGACTACGATGGAAGCGGTATTTTAATATAATTTCTCATATGAACTCCGATTGACCTGATCTCGGTGTCCACGCGTAGATACGACCAAGATCTACAACTTTCAAGAAGGAACCATATCCAAATTCCGGCGTTTAGACACTTAAAAAAAAGAAAGAAAGAAAAACCTGCGGATGAAGAACTAGCCGGTTTTAAAACCGGCCAGTTCTTCATCACTCAGATTTGTTCTTTTTCCATTTTTTTGAGTGTCTAAACGTCGAAATTTGGACATGGTTCATTCTTGAAATTTGTAGATCTTGGTCTTATATACTCGTGGATACCAAGATCAGGTCAATCGGAGTTCATATGAGAAATTTATGGCCAAAATTCCAAGACTGCTCATCGTAGTTCGAATTTCGCGCGCTTTCACTTAAACGGTCAACTCCGAATCCACTTCCGTCTCGACTGATCAACTCCCTTTTCAACTACCTTTTAGATCATGGAACTTTCATGCTTCCATTAATGCATTAATATGCACTGGTTTAACCTTGTTTCAATGCATTTTTACCAAACACCTACAAAATACGAAAACGTAACAAAAAACTAATAAAAATCATAAAAAATATACTTGAAAGTTATAATACCTGAAAGGTGGTTGAAAATAGAGTTGATCAGTTGAAACGGAAGTGAATTCGGAGTTCGGACGAATATTTTAAAGCCGTTTAAGTGAAATTGAGCTGATGGGCGATCTTGGCATTTTGGTCATACATTTCTCATATGAACTCCGATTGACCTGATCTTGGTGTCCACGCGTAGATAAGACCAAGATCTACAACTTTCAAGAAGGAACCATGTCCAAATTTCGACGTTTAGATACTCAAAAAAATGGAAAAAGAAAAAATCTGAGAGATGAAGAATTGGCCGGTTTTAAAACCAGCCAGTTCTTGAAATGGCCGGATTTAAAACCGGCCACTTCATGAAATGGCCGGTTTTAAAACCGGCCAGTTCTTCATCCGCAGGTTTTTTTTTTCTTTCTTTTTTTTGAGTGTCTAAACGTCGGAATTTGGATATGGTTCCTTCTTGAAAGTTGTAGATCTTGGTCGTATCTACGCGTGGACACCAAGATCAGGTCAATCGGAGTTCATATGAGAAATTTTATAAAAAAATACCTCTCCTCCGAATAATCCACTCGCTTCGATCAACTACGTTTTCAACCAGCTTTCAGGTCTTGGATTTTATAAACGAAATATTTTCCGAAATTTTTTTAATTTTTTTTTCGATTTATGTTTAAAGTTGTTATTTTGTGTTCGATCGTGCATGTTAATGTTTTTGTGTTTGCATATACGAGTTATTTTGATTTTTCGTTAAGTTTGTAAGATTGTTTTTGAGTTGGGGGCATTTTGGTAAAGTTACAAATATTTTGTGTTGCGTTTAGCCGAAAACGTGTTGCGTTTAGTAGCGCCCGAAAAATACACATCACGGTAGTATCAAATAGTCGAGTGTCAAACACTAGTCGTGTATGAAGTTCGGACAGTTTAAGATAGACTGGGTGAAATTATGCGGCGAATAGTGATCAAATCGACACTAAGAGCCTAAGAGGGCTAGAGCATTAGGTATGAGCAAGTCTTCGAAAGAATTGATTTCCTCGACATAAAATCTCCACCACATCAAGTATAAATTAGGTGAGTATGACAAACACTTAAATAGGAAAGATATGATATTTCATCATATTCAAGAAAACCATAAATTTTACAAGCCTTCAATCTTTTCAAGACTGGATTGACCAGGTGCGCAAGAAGACAAGTCATTAGGAGTTAGAATATTTCATTTGCTCTTTGTTGGAGCCTGTGGAATAATCGAAATACGCAAGTACATGAATAGAAGGGATACGATCCTATGGAGTCAGCCTTATTTACTCAGGATTTACTCTCGAGGTTTAGAGAAGCTCCAACTCATTGCAGCCACGTTCGTCCACCAGAATACACATCTTAGTGGACTCCGCCCCCATCAGGTACATACAATACAAGATTACATATCTTCGAGTCCACAGGATGCAAAATAAAGTACGACCAACAATTTAAACTTAAGCTTTAGCAAGGGATGCAACCATGCAGATCAAGAATTCTGGACTGAATGGCCTAAAGTTAATACTCCATCTGGTCTTTTAAAAGCTTACTAATGATACTTTTTTTTTCGAACTTTGACCGTAAAATGTAAATTACGCTCAAACTATACGACAAAAAAATATAATAAAATTATATTATGAAAATAAATATACATCAATGCGACAGCTATATGAAGCAACTCATTTAATCTCATGTTATGTTCTTCCAGAACATGTTCTCAGTTATCACCTCCTTGGTTTTAATGATTCTTGTCCTTTCCCAGACTTGTTTATTCAGTACCACCATGAACATATCAAACCAAGACCCACATTATAGTAATTCAAATTCACCAAACCATCTCTCACCCTGTGCTACTCCCAAGTCCCAACTTCAAACTCACATCAAAGATTCCGGCAACTTTTCCGTCCGACATACCATGCACAAGTGATAAGATGCCAAATGAAAAATCAAAGAACATCAACGTAAAGGATACCATATAAATTCATCCCCAATGCAAAAATCAAGAAACATGCAACAAAAATCCTGCTAAGATCATCATGCTTCGAGATAGCCAACTGAATGAACAGCTTAAAGATAGTAATTTAATAACCACATTCCATTGCATTTCCATCAAATTTGCTGTAAAAATGTTTCTGCATCTTGCATTGAATCCTATTGCTGTTCAAATCTTGACACAATGATCAAGACCTCAAGATACATTCATACTACTACTAATCACTACAACACAACTGCTACAATACAACAGTTACCAATTCTGGTAATAACAACACAAGTTCAATAAACTCTCCATCAAAATTGCCTCCCATTTAAGCCTCAAACTGCTTCCCTTCAAAAGACTGCCCAAACTCCCAATCCTTGGGAGCCACATTATAATCCGTGATCGTAACCCCGTCACTCCCCGTAAGCTCGAACGACAAAGGCTGCTTCTTAAAATCGGCATTAATATGCCAATTCTGCCCCCAATTCCGCCCCATCGGCAACCACCCGGTCCTCGAACCCTTCACCTTGACCGCCACCACATCACCAGCACCAGCCACATTGCTAATCAGCACCGACAGAAACACCTTGGCACCCCCAATCGTAAACCTAACCCCTCCCTCCTTCCTACACCTGATCCTCCGGTACTGAATCGGCATATTCGACGCCTTCCAAATCGCAATCTTCTCGAACGACTCGATCGGGAGGACGAAATGCGAGTTCGGAGGGTTACACCGGCCTCCGGCCTCCGATTCGAAGCCGTAATTGGGGGCGCAGAAGTTGGTGGCTGTGACGATTGTGGAGGTTCCCGGGATGCACCATCGGAGATCCTCAACGCAGCGGATTTCGAAGCAGGCGCCGCAGATCTGGCCCTTCTGGAAGAGGGTGGAGCTGAGGGCGGCGGTGGCTTTGCCGTAGCCGCGCTTTTCGAGGTCGCCGTAGCCGCACGCGCCGCCGACAGTGTCGAGGGAGTCGTCGGAGGAGGCGTAGTAGGTGGCGCGTGCGGGTTTCCAGTCGAGGTTGGAGGAAGGGTTGGAGGGGAAGTAGTGGGAGTGGGTGGCGAGGAAGGAGAGGGAGAGTGTGAGGAGGAGGATTGGGAGGGTTGGCATTGTGGATGTGGCGGAGATAGGCGGCGCTACGGTGGTTGTGGGGTGTGGAAGGGAGAAACGGCCACTACTGGTAGTGGAGCTGCTTTAATTTGTATTAGTAAAGCGAGGTGAAGTGAGTTGAGTTGAGTTGAGTTGAGTTAGTTGAGTTGCTAGTTCAGTTTCAAACAAGATTACAAATTCACAGGACTGTTTTTTGCCTTTACTTTTTTCTTCTTTTTTTCTCTATTCCTTTTTGTTTGTGATATAAATAAATAAATAAATTAATCAATCAATCTTAAGGAGAAAGCAAGGTTCAATAATTGAATGATTTGGGATTTCACGAAAGTGAAGTGGAAACACAAATGTTTTTTTTTAAATGGAAATTAATGAATTTTCAGATAAAGAAGCACCAAATGAAATATTCTAATTAATCGATTGAGGCTCTTCTTTCTTGAAGATTACTCATGAAACATGTTCTTTCACACGTACTTTATCATCACTTGTGCGTGTATCAAAACACTTTACAGTTGGTTATCCATACTAATGTTGTAGAACAAGGGCACTCAACTTTCAAGATATTATAACTGAGTTTTCGAAAAGAAATGTAAACATTGTTGGTATACTAATCTAGGAATGATTCAAATCATTTCGTTATAGTAGATTCA